>JAULJL010000047.1:10466970-10808774 GCA_030761205.1 Fremontodendron californicum
TAAAAACAATAAAAATTAATAAAAGGAAAAGGAAAAGGAAAAGAAAGCAAATCTGAGTATGGCAGGTTGGTAATATCTTCATTAATTGGACTGCCTTCCCAATTAGTACTGATTTAAGTTGTCCAACCTAACCAACACCCCTTCTTGGCCTTTTAGGCTTGTTAGGCTCATACATGAAACTTCCCAAATTTGAACGTTTGATAGGAAGCTTTCTTTGCACAAAACTGGATGCATTCTCCATTACAAGTATTATTCCATCATCCTTTGTGGTGCATATCTCATCGAGGAATGGAGCATATGTTGGTACTTGTTGAATGGCATCCACAAACAAACTGTTTAAGGTTTCCAGCATGTTTTGTTCATGTTCTTCCTCCTTGAACTTTGCAAATCTACTAGGAAAAGGTGGAGAAGAAACATTAGTAAAAATTGGAATCTTAAACGTTACCTCAGGTGCTGAAATACTCTTATTTGGATTTGTGGCTTCATTATCCTCAAGAATAGAATCCATCTCTAATTTTGTCTCATCCTCATCTTGTTCATCATTCTTCAAGGTCACAATAGTAGCATTCTCCTTTGGGTTAATCATCGTTTGGGCAGAGAGTGCTTCAGATCTTTGTGCTACCCATACCACCATACTACTAGCCAATAGGCTCATTTGCCTTTCCAAACTCTGGATACTTGCCCTTGTTTCCTGTTGAAATTGCAAAGTATTAGTAACAAGAGAATCGACAAGATCTTCTAAAGAAGTACCTGAGTTTTGAGTCATATGTAGTGGCTGAAAAAGATCTGGTTCTTGAGACCATGATTGATTAAATCTAGATGGATGAGTGTAATTGGCATAAGGATCTACTTCTTGGTAATTTTTCGAGTAGCCATAATTAGTATGATCCCACCATCCCTCATGGTAAGTGTTTGAGTAATGATCATACTGTTGGTCTTGGAACACTTGATGGCCTTGACATCCTCCCATGGCCAATTGTTGAACTGGGGAGGTGAGATTGGCTTGTTGATTCTCCATGTTCATGTATGCCACCAACTCTTCAAGTGTTAGATTGCTCAATTCCATTGTTTTTTTTTTTTTTTTATTTAAATTTGAAAAGAAAAACTTGTATGTACAAGAAAATAAAACTAATTAGAACTGAAAATAAGAATAAACCAAGTAACAAATAAACTAAAGAAAGCAATCCCCGGCAACGGCGCCAAAAATTTGATGCACCCAAAAGAGTGTATCTTATTTAACCTTGCACTAAAAAGATAAATTGTAAGTATAGTAGTTAGCAAGGGTCGAGTCCTCAGGGATTGGGTTTTAGTTTATAAGTTAATAGTTTAAAACTTAAATTCAAGAACAATAAAAGAAAAGGGGTTTTTGAAGCCAGATTTAAACTAAAGTAAATAATAACAATAAAATGCAAGGCGGTATAACCAGCCAATACAAATATATATACTAAATTAGGCGGTATAACCAGCCAATAAAAATATATATACTAAATTAGGCGGTATAACCAGCCAATAAAAATAAAACAAAGTTAATATACAAATTAGGCGGTATAACCAGCCAATAAAAATAAATATAAAAAATAAGCAAACTAAAAGTAAGAAAACAAATAAGTAAGAAGAATCAAATATGAAAAATATGGTTAAGGTTTCATTCTCCACCACTAGACATCATTAAGAATCAATTTCAGATCTATCAATATCAACCAACTATCAAAGTTAACAACCGTAGATAACAACAAGCTCTGTTATCCCAATCTTTCCTTAGTTTGTCGTTAAATAGAACAAGCTCTCTATTTAATCTCTAACCATCAAACAACCTAGAATAAGCTCTCTAGATTCAATTTAATGGCAGCTTTATGATGAGAAAGATAGGTTGATCTAAGCAACAAACACATAAGCTCGGATTGTTCAACTTAGGTTATGTTCCACTTTGCAATTATTGAAAACTTGACCATAATCATTAATCACAAATTGCCACTTATGAATAGGAAATCAAGACAATTACACGGATCAAGACTCCTAAACTAGCAATAGATAATTATCAAGATCTATCTAGTTGTACACCTAAACAAATCAAGACAACATCATGAACAATTCTTGTAGAAGAACATAAGCAACTTTGATAGAAAATTAATGATAGATAGAATCTGAAAATCAATTATAAAACATGTCTAGAGCTTTGAAATCACCCTTAACCAAATAGAAGTTTAGCCTAGCATAGGCATTGTAAACATAAACATAAAATTAAAGAAAATCTAAGAAGAAAATAAAAGAAAGAAAGAAGAAGAGGAAGAATATTAATTATCCAACCTCTTGCTCTCTCTAAAGAAAAAGAAAACTAGAGAAAAGAAAGAAAACTAGAGAAAAGAAAGAAGAAGAAAACTTAGAGAATTTTATTAAAATGGCTAATATCCTACCTATGTACAATATGATTCTCTACACTCATCCAAGGCCCTCTATTTATACACATTTTGGAAGGCTAAATGACAAGAGACAAGCTTTACAAATTTCAAAGGTAGGTATAATAGGTGGGTGAATTTTTCTAACAATTTTCGTCATATTGTATGACAATTTTGATCAGCCAACTTGATGGTCGATTTCGTCAATGTTGGAGGCCTGATCTGATCACATGGTCTTCTAGAAAAAGGTTCCCCTATCAGTTAAGGATCCATAGCCGTTGGAATCAGCTCATTTGCTGATGTGGATAAGCAGATATGGGCAAAATACGAAAACATGTCAGCACAGACGTCATTGTACATCAGCCAACTTGATGGTCGGTTTCGTCAATATTAGAGGCCTGATCTGATCATATGGTCTTCTAGACAAAGGTTCCCGTATCAGTTACGGATCCATAGCCATTGGAATCAGCTCATTTGCTGATGTGGATAAGCAGATATGGGCAAAATACGAAAACAGGTCAGCACAGACGTCATTGCACATCAGCCAACTTGATGGTCGATTTCGCTAGGGAAAACGACTCCGTTTCAAGAAGTATAAAACATGAAAAAGATAGATATGCCTCTTATCTTTGCACGGCTACAAATTTCAGCCTTATTGCTTCAGTGAAACTCCAGATATAGCTGATATGGCAAAATGTGTCGGAACTGGAACTGAACTGGATTTGCCCTTAATTCTAGTAATCTGAAATCACTCAAAGAAACTTGTGAAAAACACCAAATTACATAAAAATATAAAAGATCATAAACACAATTAGACTAAACAATAATAACTCGTATTTGACACAAAACAATAATAAAACATAACTAAAAACTATATAATTATACGAGTTATCATAAGGTAAGCCCTAAACCTTCATTTCCTTTTTATATAACTCCACCTTTTCCTAATAGGCTTAGCAAAGTCCAAGGAGGAGGAGCAAGAGAAGGAAATTTTTAGAGGTGAACATTTCTTTACTAGATGCTATTAAGCAAGTGCCAATATATGAAAAGTTCTTGAAAGAATTGTGCACTTCAAAACGGAAGCTCAAGGGCAATGAAAAGGTAAGTGTGGGAGAGAATGTTTCAGCTTTCTCCAAAGAAAACTCCCACCAAAGTGCAAGGATCCAAGTATGTTCACCATTCCTTGTAAGATAGGTAACACCACGTTTGAACGTGCTATGCTAGATTTAGGAGCATCTATTAATGTTATGCCATATTCAATTTATGCTTCATTAAATCTATGACCTTTAGAAGAGACCGGTTTATTATACAACTCGCTGATCGTTCTAATACATATCCAAAGGGAGTTGTAGAAGATGTTCTTGTCCAGGTTAATGAGTTGGTCTTCCCAGTCGATTTTTATGTTCTTGATATGGAAGATGAGATGTCTTCCAAATCCAACACCGATTTTATTAGGGAGACCATTCTTGAAAACAACCAAGACAAAAATTGATGATCATGACGGCACTCTCACTATGGAATTTGATGGCGAGGTGATTTGTTTCAATATTTTTGAAGCCATGATGTACCCTAGTGATGAACAATCTGTTTTCACCATTGACATAATTGATTCTTTAGTGCAGCAAGCTTATGAGTTAGATGGTAAAGATAGTTTGGAAGTAGCCATTAACAAGCATCTCAAATCTGACTGTGAAGGAGAACTACCTTTGAGTAAACATATCAAAAAGGCAATGACATCTCTACAAATGTTGCCACCTAAAAATAAAAGGTTTGATGTTTCATTTATTGATTTTCCTATATCTAATGAGAAACTCCTACCTTCTGTTTTGCAGGCACCAACGTTGGAGTTGAAACCATTACTGGATCATTTGAAATATGTGTTCTTAGGTGAAAAGGACACACTTCGGTCATCATTGCCAAAGAGCTCACACCTTTGCAAGAAGAGAGACTTATCTGAGTCCTTCGAGATCATAAGACTGCAATTGATTGGACAATTACCGATATCAAGGGAATAAGCCCATCCATGTGCATGCACCGTATTTTGTTAGAAGAAGGGTTAAAACCAACAAGAGAAGCACAACGCCGGTTGAATCCTCCTATTATGGAGGTTGTAAAAAAGGAGATACTGAAGCTCCTAGATGTTGGAGTGACCTATCCTATCTCGGATAGTAAATGGGTGAGCTCGGTCCAAGTGGTTCCAAAGAAATCAGGTGTTACGGTTGTGAAAAATGATGAGAATGAACTTGTTGCTACTCGGATTCTAACCGAATGGCGAGTTTGTATTGATTATCGCAAACTTAATTCAACAACTCGCAAAGACCACTTTCTTTTACCTTTTATTGATCAAATGCTTGAAAGGTTAGCTGGCCATTCTCATTATTGTTTTCTTGATGGTTTTTTAGGTTATAATCAGATTGTCATTGCTCCAGAAGACCAAGAGAAAACAACTTTCACATGGTCATTTGGTACATTTGTATATTGACACATGCCGTTCGGTCTTTGCAACGCTCCGGCCATATTCCAAAGGTGTATGGTTAGCATATCTTCAGATTATGTAGAGAACATCATAGAGGTCTTTATGGATGATTTTAGTGTCTAGGGTGATTCTTTTGATAGATGTTTATAGAACCTTACACTTGTACTTGAAAGATGCATGGAAATTAACCTTGTATTGAATTGGGAAAAATGTCATTTTATGGTGGATCAAGGTATAGTTTTAGGCCATGTTATTTCTTCTAGAGGAATAGAAGTTGATAAATCTAATATAGGTATTGTGCATTCCTTACCACCTCCCATAAGCGTGAGAGAGGTTCGTTCTTTTCTTGGTCATGCAGGTTTCTATAGAAGATTCATCAAAGATTTTTCAAAGATAACATTACCTCTTTGCAAGTTGTTACAAAAAGATGTGGTTTTCCACTTTGATGAGAAATGCAAAGAGGCATTTGACACATTGAAAAGACTCTTGACTTCAGCACCTATTATGCAACCACCGGATTGGAATTTACCATTTGAAATCATGTGTGACGCAAGTGATTATGCTATGAAAGCTGTTTTGGGACAAAGGGTTGGCAAAGCATCACATGCCATCTATTATGCCTCTTGAACTCTTAATGATGCTCAACTTAACTTTCCACAACTGAAAAAGAGGTTTTTGCAGTTATTTTTGCTTTAGAAAAATTTTGTTCTTATTTAATTGGAACTAAAGTAATTGTATTTTCTGACCATGCAGCTCTTAGATACTTGCTCACAAAGAAAGATGCAAAGCCGAGATTAATTAGGTGGATACTTCTCTTACAAGAGTTTGATTTGGAAATAAAAGACAATAGAGGTAGTGAAAACTTGGTTGCAGACCATGTTAGCCGCCTAGTTCATATGGAGGATACACTTCCATTGCATGAGAACTTTTCGGATGAACAACTCTTTTCAATTGGGATGACAACTCCTTGGTATGTCGATATTGTCAATTACTTAGTTACCAAGTAGTTGCCATAAGAGTTGACCATAAGCTCAAAGAAATAAGATCTAGAGTGATGCCAAATACTACATAGGGTCTCTACCTCATACCATCCTCAAACTAGTGGGCAAGCTGAAGTGTCAAATCGAGAGGTAAAATCCATCCTTGAAAAGACGGTTAATCCAAATCGGAAGGATTTGAGTTTACGACTTGATGATGCACTTTGGGCTTATAGAACAGCATACAAGACGCCCATTGGTATGTCTCCTTATCAACTTGTTTATGGTAAGTCTTGTCATCTCCCATTTGAATTAGAACATAAGGCCTATTGGGCTATTAAACATTGTAACATGAAGATGGATAAGGCAGGTAAGCAAAGAAAACTTCACCTACAAAAACTTGAGGAAATAAGGAATGATGCTTATGAGAATTCTAGAATTTACAAGGAAAAGACTAAGGCATTTCATGATAAAATGATTTTAAGAAAGAATTTTGTTGTTGGACAAAAAGTTCTTTTCTATTCTCGCCTTAAGTTGTTTCCTGGTAAGTTACGTTCTAGATGGATTGGACCTTTTGTTATTAGTAATGTTTTTACTCATGTTGCAGTTAAGATCAAAAATCCAAAAACAGGTAATGAATTCAAGGTGAATGGACATTGGTTGAAACCTTACTATGAGAACACTCCAATACAAGATATAGAGGAACTATGATGTGAACCCTAGGGGTTAAACCCTTTGAACCCACTAACAAATTGAAATACCCTAACCCCAAGAAAGCCAAGATTCAAGCAAAGAAAACTTAAACCCTTAGAAAGCCTGTTTCAAAGAACCTAGATTAAGCATGTAAGCTAGACCCTAAGAACTCTCGTTTCAAGAACCTAAGTTTGATAGGTTGAACGCCACAAAGAAAGAATTCTTTGATAAGTTCCTAAGTTCTGTCAAGAACTAAAAAGAGTAAATTCTCACTTGAATAAAATTCAACTCAATAAATTAATAATGGTTGCCGTAGTAGATGGCTAAACAAGGGTATTTATAGCCTCCCTACTAACCCTAATTCAACTAGCCTAAGAACTCCTAGTACAATAGAAACTCCTTGGCAGCCAAGGACTTCTAACCTAATAACAATAGGATTCAGCCAGACCCACTTACATAATTAAAAGAAAGCTTAACTATGGGCTGAACATGCTCAAGCCCAATCCTAATTAAATTTAAAAGATGCCCAATAGTTTAATGAGCGTAGTCCCCACAAGCTTATTGGACATGTTACACAAGTCAGGCCCAAAAGCCTAAACTAAATAAAAACTTAACACAAGTCCAAATACTCATTTAATAGGCACCACATAGTTTAATGAATTGGTCCCCACCCTTGCCATGTCATTTAATGAACAAGTCCACTTCATTAAGCCTTATGCCGCCACTTGTAAAACTTGACATGGACCAAAGCTGGTTCCTCTTCATTCAAGCCCATCTTGAATGTCTTGACCTTGCTTACAAGACTTGTAGATTCTGCCCAAGTCCTTTCCTTGCATTGCGTCCTTGATTCGGCCCAAGTGGAATCCTTGTATTGCTTCTTGAAAACTTGGTCCATCTTGGATCCCATCAAACTATCCCTCTTTGAGGCAAATTATGTTGAATAGTGACAGCATAAGACTAAGTCGGGTTGAGGACAATAAACCAAGCGCTTCATGGGAGGCAACCCAAAAGGATGGAGAGCACACATTATAATCAGATTTTCTATTTCCTACTCTTCATCATTCTGTCTTTTACATTTTTTTATTTCTTTTTTTGATTGTTAAGATTTTAGTTCTTTTCTTTTGCACATGATTCTATCATTGGGATAATAGAATTATATTGAGGACAATGTAAGAATTAAGTGTGGGGTTACATTTTGGATTTCTTTTATGTTAGGTTGTTATTTTGTTTGTTTCGGTTTGCTTTAAGTCTTATTTTCTTTTAGTGTGTTTTTAGTTCCTTTCAATACAATGATGAGACATAAATTGTGTAGGTCTAAAACTAGTTATTAGTGAGAAACTTTTTCATAAGAATTAAGCTTGAATATCATTTTTTATAAGCCAGTGTTAATATGATATGTTGATTGAGAAAGAAGCATGTTTAGACTTAATATTGACTTGTATAAACATCCTTGTGAGTTTTGAGCCTATATGATTGATGCATTATACATATCAATCCAATTTTTTTCTTGTGTGCTCTTATGATAACATATTTCTCTAGAACTTGCTTTAAACCATCTGATACTGTATTGATTCATATGACAACATTGTTATGATAGAGGTAATAGGATTTCCACCAAGGCCAAATCAGCCATCCCTTATTGATGTTCCAAGAGAACATCCCCCCTAGTGAGCCCATTTGAGCTTACATTGAATAAGCTATTTCTTTGGTAACCACATCTTACACCTAGCTCAAACACATTTATATCTTTAACCTAGTTGGACTGAATGTTTTGAGACATATTGCAAATACAAGGGATATCTAATGAAAATTTGGGTTAGAAACAAGAAAAAAGTGTGGGGGAGGAGAAAGGCAAAAGTCAAGAGAAAATAAAGGGAGCATTGTAAAAACACACTCCCATGTATAAAAAAAGAAAAGAAAAAAAAATTTGAATCATCTCTTGAACTTTTGGTTAAAGAAATGATGTTACAAGCTGGGTTAGAATGAAGAAAAGGCTCAACATGAATATTTAGCCTATGTCATTAGGTGCTTCTAAGGAATATTGAGAGAGTTTTTGTTGGATGTCTTTGGACATAAGTGAACAAATACACCAAGTACGCACAAGATTAACTTGATATGAATGATGTATGATAATGGTAAACTAGCACGGAGATGAGGTAAGCTTATGGAAGCTCATAAGGAGCTCAAAGTGAAAGCTTACTCAGCTCAAGTCAGCTCAAGATAGCTGGACACTAGCTAGCTCAGCTCAAGGAGCTGGACACCAGCTCAATCAGCTAGATGTAGCTAAAGGGTAGCTAGGTGAGTGACACTCTATGAGGTAGAGTGATACTAGCTAGTGGTAGCTACGTGGCCTAAATGATGTGGCACATAGGTGTGACACATCAGCACCATCATGCACAAGTGTCACCAATGGGATTGTGACATGTGACATCATACATCATGTGGCTGCCACATAGACCTAAACAACATGGTGCATCGGCTAAAAGAGGTTGTCTCCTAATAGCCGAATGGTTGTAATCATTTGGAAGAGATTGGTTCTGTTGATTGAACCATTATGTCCCAAATGAAGGGTGCTATTCTAGAAGGGGTTATGTCCTTTAACCCTTTCATGAAGCAGCCCTTGAAGGCATAGGAGAAGATTCGGCCTAGACAAGACACAAGTACACAATCTGATAAGAGACAGAATTGTGAGGCAGATTGCTAAGTGAGTGAGGGGTTCTTGATTACTTGAATTATCAAGAAACAAAGCAGTAAGCATTTTGGTTTGGACGAGTAAGGTAGGTTGTGGAATGATCATTGTAGTTGCCTTAACCGGTTGATTACAAGAGTGCCCTTGCCATTTGGTTGAGTTCATTACTCATATCCACAATAAGTGAGCATTGCATAGCAGACAAGTAAGTGACTTGAACTCTTCCTCTATGTTCTCGGATTTCGATAAGTTAAAATCCAACAGTGGTATCAGAGCCTATAGGTTATTTGATATGCATGCTCATTGGCTGAATGAACATATAAATGCATGTTGATTAGGGTTCTTAGCCTTTTCCCTATTCGGCTTTTGAAATGCATGTTTATGTTCTTTGATTTTTCAGCCCTTGCTTGTATGAATAATATGTTATTCTACCTGTTTTTGACATGTTTATATACCGAATGCATGTCTTGATTATACTTGCAACCTTGTAAGGTATTTCGAAACAAATTGAACAAGACATTCACTTTTATGTCCGAATAGATTTGATTGCATTGTATAAGTTTGTTTTTGGTACATTTTGACATAATGATATTATATTATTTTATTTTGTGTTGGGAAATATCTTGTTGTGATGAATATGCTAATTTGGGTACACAATTGCATGATGTAGATGGCTAGTGCCACAAAGGGAATAGTAGCCGAATTAAACAAAAACCTTAAGCTTGGTGGTGATAATTACACCATATGGCAGCAAAAGGTTCAATTCATTCTTATCGAGCAAGACTTGTTAGATATAATATCAAGAGAAGTTGTTGAACCAACTTCTAAATCTACACAAGAGGTAAGAGATGAGTATGATGCCTTTAGAAAGAAAGACACCATGGCTCGGATTATATTGTTAAGTACAATGACTGATGACCTTATGGTAGACTTTGCTATACTTGAAACTGCCAAGGCCATATGGGACAAGGTAAAGCATAAGCTTGATTCTATTTTCTTAGAGAAACAAAGGGCTTTAATTCTCAAATTTGAGATTATACAAAGAAGGTTGATTATAACATGAGTAGACACTTGCGAGAAATGTCTCGCATGATCTCTTGCTTGAAATCAGCTGGTCATACTCTCACGGATGAGCAACAAGTGCAATCCATAATAAGATCCCTACCTGGTGATGAATGGCGATTGATGAAAGTCAATTTACGCCATAATGTTGAAATTAAGACCTTTGATGGCATCACAAGATATTTGCTTCTCGAGGCAGAAGTTATGGATATCAAGAATCCATCTAAGGCATATGTTGCCGAGACTTCATTTTCCATAGGGAGAAAGAAGAAAGGATTCAAGAAAAAGGCATTCAATATAAGGGATATTACCTCTAAAGGGAAATTCAAGAACGTTTGGAAACCAAGGAACAAAAGCAAAGTTAAGTGCTTCAATTGCAATAAGAAGGGGCATTTTGCAAAAGAGTACAAAGAGCCTAAGGTATATATATCTCTAATTCTACTTCATTTATGCATGTTATGTCATGTACACTTATAGCTTAATCTAACTCTTCGTGGGTTATTGATTCAGATGCCACCGACCATATCATAAGGGATCGTGGCTTTTTTTGTCAATTATAGAAAGATACCAGCTCGGACTAAATGGATCTATGTTGGTGACAATTCAAGACTTGAAGTAGAAGGGAAAGGAACTTGTGTAGTACCTTTGAAGAAGGACACAATTTGATTTTAATTGATGTCTTATATGTACCGAATATTCAGAGAAATTTAGTCTCCGTTACTTGTTTATTGCGTTTTGGATTCCAATTAAATTTCCATGACAATATAGTTGATATTTATCTCAATAAAGAAAGAATAAGTTCTTGTTTCCTAAATGGTGATTTATTTGTATTAGATACTGTTAAAAGTAATAGTAGTTGTCTTATGGCCAATGCAAATGATGAGTTCATTTGGCATGCAAGATTGGGACATATAGGGTAAGAAAGGATGAAGAAGTTAGCTAAAAATGGCTTACTTGGTTCTTTATCTAATGCATCCCTCCCAACTTGTGAGATATGTCTCGCGGGCAAGGCAACAAGAAAACCATTTGGAAAGGCTAATAGAAGTGAATATCCATTGCAAATTATACATTCTGATGTTTGTGGTCCCTTGAATGTGACATCTAGAAAAGGTTTTAGATACATTATCACATTCACGGATGACTATACTCGATTCACCCATGCCTATTTGATAAAGCACAAAAGTGAAGCATTAAGGTGTTTCAAAACTTATGTGATTTTAGTTGAGAATCAAATAGAAAGGAAGATTAAGTCATTAAGGATTGATCAAGGTGGAGATTATTTTTCAAATGAATTCAAGGGGTTATGTGATGAGAAAGGAATATCAAGGCAATTGACTATTCCTAGAACACCCCAACAGAATGGAGTGGCGGAGAGAAAGAATAGAACTCTCCTAGACATGGTGAGATGCATGATGGCTCAGGCCAACATGGACATTTCCTTTTGGGGAGATGCATTACTCATGGCTGTCTATATATTGAATAGAGTGCCATCCAAATCTGTTTTGTCTACTCCTTATGAGTTATGGACTAAAAGAAAGCCAGATTTAAGTAATCTAAGGCCTGGGGCTGTGCGGCCTCTGTCCATAATCCAAATCATATTCTTGGTAAATTAGGACCAAGAGGGAAGAAATGTGTTCTTCTCGGTTATTCTGAACACTCTAAAGGATATGTGTTCCGGGATTTGGAATTTAAGGATAGACAAGTTGAATTCGAATCAAGGGATGCAACTTCCTTAGAAAATGAGTTTCCTGAGAAAGGGAATGCTGATAAGAATTATCCATTATATGAAACTGATGAATCTGGACTAACAAGCACAAATGATGTGCTAATATCACTTAATGAAAGTGATACGGGTATTGGACCAAGTGGGAGCTTATTGCCTCCACAAGTTATTGGTCATAATGGCAACAATGACTAAGATAAACCTATGGATGAAATAGATGATCAAAACGTTGATCAAGTGTCGGTCCAACAACATGAGGATGATTTACCTCAAGAAGAGCATCATGAGGATTAGTTACCTCATGAAGAGCCTAATGAGGATGTGTTACCTCATGAAGAACTTGATGAGAATGCAAATGTGCATCAAGAAGAACATAATGCTCCTAATGTTCTTAGACGTTCTTCAAGAAAATTCAAACCTCCAAGTAAGTGGTGGATTTTGGATGAAAGTGAGGCTCATTTGGTATCCTCTATGGATGATGAACCGTAAAGTTTCAAAGAAGCTTTTGAAAGTCCAGCTTGTGAGAAATGGATAGTTGCAATGAAAAATGAATTAGAATCTATGCATGTGAATAAAGTATGGGATTTAGTTGATTTTCCTAAAGATAGAAAGGCCATTGGGAACAAATAGGTTCTCAAAATCAAGAGAAAACTGGATGGTACCATTGAAAGGTACAAGGCACGTTTGGTTGCCAAGGGGTATATGATAACTCGTATATTTATATAGTTTTTAGTTATGTTTTATTATTGTTTTGTGTCAAATACGAGTTATTATTGTTTAGTCTAATTGTGTTTATGATCTTTTATATTTTTATGTAATTTGGTGTTTTTCACAAGTTTCTTTGAGTGATTTCAGATTACTAGAATTAAGGGCAAATCCAGTTCAGTTCCAGTTCCGACACATTTTGCCATATCAGCTATATCTGGAGTTTCACTGAAGCAATAAGGCTGACATTTGTAGCCGTGCAAAGCTAAGAGGCATATCTATCTCTTTCATGTTTTATACTTCTTGAAACGGAGTCGTTTTCCCTAGCGAAATCGACCATCAAGTTAGCTGATGTGCAATGACGTCTGTGCTTACCTGTTTTCGTATTTTACCCATATCTGCTTATCCACATCAGCAAATGAGCTGATTCCAATGGCTATGGATCCGTAACTGATACGGGAACCTTTGTCTAGAAGACCATATGATCAGATCAGGCCTCTAATATTGACGAAATCGACCATCAAGTTGGCTGATGTGCAATGACGTCTGTGCTGACATGTTTTCGTATTTTGCCCATATCTGCTTATCCACATCAGCAAATGAGCTGATTCCAACGGCAATGGATCCGTAACTGATAGGGGAACCTTTTTCTAGAAGACCATGTGATCAGATCAGGCCTCCAACATTGACGAAATCGACCATCAAGTTGGCTGATCAAAATTGTCATACAATATGACGAAAATTGTTAGAAAAATTCACCCACCTATTATACCTACCTTTGAAATTTGTAAAGCTTGTCTCTTGTCATTTAGCCTTCCAAAATGTGTATAAATAGAGGGCCTTGGATGATTGTAGAGGATCATATTGTACATAGGTAGGATATTAGCCATTTTAATAAAATTCTCTAAGTTTTTGTTCTTCTTTCTTTTCTCTAGTTTTCTTTCTTTTCTCTAGTTTTCTTTTTCTTTAGAGAGAGCAAGAGGTTGGATAATTAATATTCTTCCTCTTCTTCTTTCTTTCTTTTATTTTCTTCTTAGATTTTCTTTAATTTTATGTTTATGTTTACAATGCCTATGCTAGGCTAAACTTCTATTTGGTTAAGGGTGATTTCAAAGCCCTAGACATGTTTTGTGATTGATTTTCAGATTCTATCTATCATTAATTTTCTATCAAAGTTGCTTATGTTCTTCTACAAGAATTGTTCATGATGTTGTCTTGATTTATTTAGGTGTACAACTAGATAGATCTTGATAATTATCTATTGCTAGTCTAGGAGTCTTGATCCGTGTAATTGTCTTGATTTCCTATTCATAAGTGGCAATTTGTGATTAATGATTATGGTCAAGTTTTCAATAATTGCAAAGTGGAACATAACCTAAGTTGAACAATCCGAGCTTATGTGTTTGTTGCTTAGATCAACCTATCTTTCTCATCATAAAGCTGCCATTAAATTGAATTTAGAGAGCTTATTCTAGGTTGTTTAATGGTTAGAGATTAAATAGAGAGCTTGTTCTATTTAACGACAAACTAAGGAAAGATTGGGGTAACAGAGCTTGTTGTTATCTACGGTTGTTAACTTTGATAGTTGGTTGATATTGATAGATCTGAAATTGATTCTTAATGATGTCTAGTGGTGGAGAATGAAACCTTAACCATATTTTTCATATTTGATTCTTCTTACTTATTTGTTTTCTTACTTTTAGTTTGCTTATTTTTTATATTTATTTTTATTGGCTGGTTATACCGCCTAATTTGTATATTAACTTTGTTTTATTTTTATTGGCTGGTTATACCGCCTAATTTAGTATATATATTTTTATTGGCTGGTTATACCGCCTAATTTAGTATATATATTTTTATTGGCTGGTTATACCGCCTTGCATCTTATTCTTATTATTTACTTTAGTTTAAATCTGGCTTCAAAAACCCCTTTTCTTTTATTGTTCTTGAATTTAAGTTTTAAACTATTAACTTATAAACTAAAACCCAATCCCTGAGGACTCGACCCTTGCTAACTACTATACTTACAATTTATCTTTTTAGTGCAAGGTTAAATAAGATACACTCTTTTGGGTGCATCAAATTTTTGGCGCCGTTGCCGGGGATTGTTTTCTTTAGTTTATTTGTTACTTGGTTTATTCTTATTTTCAGTTCTAATTAGTTCTATTTTCTTGTACATACAAGTTTTTCTTATCAAATTTTGAAAAAAAAAAAAAAATGATGGAATTGAGCAATCTAACGCTTGAAGAGTTGGTGGCATACATGAACATGGAGAATCAACAAGCCAATCTCACCTTCCCAGTTCAACAATTTGCCATGGGAGGATGTCAAGGCCATCAAGCGTTCCAAGACCAACAGTATGATCATTACTCAAACACTTACCATGAGGGATGGTGGGATCATACTAATTATGGCTACTCGAAAAATTACCAAGAAGTAGATCCTTATGCCAATTACACTCATCCATCTAGCTTCAATCAATCATGGTCCCAAGAACCAGATCTTTTTCAACCACCACATATGACTCAAAACTCAGGTACTTCTTTAGAAGATCTTGTCTATTCTCTTGTTACTGATACATTGCAATTTCAACAGGAAACAAGGGCAAGCATCCAGAGTTTGGAAAAGCAAATGATCCAATTGACTAGTAGTATGGTGGGATGGGTAGCACAAAGATCTGAAGAACTCCCTGCCCAAACGATGATTAACCCAAAGGAGAATGCTACGATTGTGACCTTGAGGAATGAGGAACAAGATGAGGATGAGACAAAATTAGAGATGGATTCTATTCTTGAGGATAATGAAGCCACAAATCCAAATAAGAGTATTTCGGCACCTGAGGTAACGTTTAAGGTTCCACTTTTTACTAATGTTTCTTCTCCACCTTTTCCTAGTAGATTTGCAAAGTTCATGGAGGAAGAACATGAACAACACATGCCAGAAACCTTAAACAACTTGTTTGTGGATGCCATTCAACAAGTATCAAAATATGCTCCATTCCTCGATGAGATATGCACCACAAAGGATGATGGAATAATACTTGTAATGGAGAATGCATCCACTGTTGTGCAAAGAAAGCTTCCTCTCAAACGCATAAATTTGGAAAATTTCATGTATGAGCCTGACAAGCCTAAAAAGCCAAGAAGGGGTGTTGGTTAGGTTCAAAACACTAACTCAAGTGTTAATTGGGAAGGCAACCCAATTAAAGAAGAAATTGCCAACCTTCCATATTCAGATTTGCTTTATCTTTCTTTTCCTTTTTCTTTTCTTTTATTATTTTTATTGTTTTTATTTTTATTTTTTATGTTTACTTGTTAATTTTTGTTTAGTATTTTAGGATTATTTAGGTTGCATGAGTTTGTTTTGTTTTGAGTCTTAGTTGTTCCTATTCTTATGTTATTAGTTCTTTTCTCTTACACATGATTCTTTCATTTGGGTTAATAGACTTACATTGAGGACAATGTAAGAATTAAGTGTGGGGGGAATGATTTAGGATTTCTTTTATTTTTGTCTACTATTTTTTTTATGAGTCTTTATTATTATTATTTTTAGTGTTTTAGTTCCTTTTTAATACAATGATGAGATATGAATTGCATAAGTCTAAAACAGATTTATTAGTGAGAAGATTTTCATGAGAATTGAACTTGATATCAATCTTTTTATGAGCCAATGTTAATATGATATGTTGATTGAGAAAGAAGCATGTTTAGACTTAATCTGACTTGTATAATCATCCTTGTGAGTTTTTGAGCCTATAATGATTGATGCATTATACAAATCAATCTAATTTCTTTCTTGAGTGCTCTTATGATTACATGATTCTCTAGAACTTGCTTTAAACCATTTGAGACTATATTGATACATGTAACAACATGAATATGATAGAGGCATTAGGACTTTTTAACTAGGGCCAAACAGCCATCCCTTATTGATGTTCCAAGAGAACATCCCTCTAGTGAACCAATTTGAGCCTACATTGAATAAGCTATTTATTTGGTAACCACATCTTACACCTAGCCTAAACACATTTATATCTTTACCCTTGTTCTAAAGATGGACTAGAATGTTTGAGACATATTGCAAAAACAAGGGATATTTTTTGAAAATTTGGGTTAGAACAAAAGATAAGTGTGGGGGAGGAGAAAGGCAAAAGTCAAGAGAAAAATAGAGGGAATATTGCAAAATACATTCCCATGTGAAAAAAAAAAAAAAATTTTGAATAATCTCTTGAACTTCTAGTTAAAGAAAAGAAAAAGATGTTCGAAAGTTGGTTAGAATGAAGTAAAGGCTCAACATGAAATATTCAGCCTATGTGATTATGTACTTCTAAAGAATATTGAGAAAGTTTTATTTGCAAAATCTTATTTTGTCTCTAAATTCTATGAAGTCTTTGGAATGTTTGTGATATCTTTTCCTTTTTATTCTTTAACCACATTATTACCTCTTAGCCCCATTACAACCTTGATTAAAGACCTCTTGATTTATGAAGTTGCATGATCTTTTAGTGGAAAATAGGTAGACAAGCAAGCATATGGTAGAACTATTTTCATGAGATTGATTGAGTGTAAACACTTTACCACTACTTTAAAGAGTGAAAATCATAAGAGTATCCCATGTGAGAAGTTGAGATTAAGTTTGAATGTGCACTATTTTGATTGAAATATGTTATGTTAATATTGGCTTAACTCAAACAATTTACATTCAAGCTTGATTTTTTGTGAAATTCTTTAAGCTATTGATTAGTTTATAAGACTTGTTCAAAGATTGTCTCTAATTTGTATTGAAAGGATTAGGAGTAAATATTTTTAGTATATGCAGTTTATTTATATTTTAGTTTTTCAATGTTTGTGGGTATCGTTCTAGTAAACCCTCACGAGACTAAACTCGTCCACTAGGGACACCTAGGGGTTTAAAGGCTTGTGTCACATGCTAAGTGCCACCGTGATTTCCTACGAAAGTGGATTAGATTAGATTTTCTTATTTTATTTTTATTGAGTCGTTGCTAGGGACTAGCAACAATCTAAGTGTGGGGGTGTGATAACTCGTATATTTATATAGTTTTTAGTTATGTTTTATTATTGTTTTGTGTCAAATACGAGTTATTATTGTTTAGTCTAATTGTGTTTATGATCTTTTATATTTTTATGTAATTTGGTGTTTTTCACAAGTTTCTTTGAGTGATTTCAGATTACTAGAATTAAGGGCAAATCCAGTTCAGTTCCAGTTCCGACACATTTTGCCATATCAGCTATATCTGGAGTTTCACTGAAGCAATAAGGCTGACATTTGTAGCCGTGCAAAGCTAAGAGGCATATCTATCTCTTTCATGTTTTATACTTCTTGAAACGGAGTCGTTTTCCCTAGCGAAATCGACCATCAAGTTAGCTGATGTGCAATGACGTCTGTGCTTACCTGTTTTCGTATTTTACCCATATCTGCTTATCCACATCAGCAAATGAGCTGATTCCAATGGCTATGGATCCGTAACTGATACGGGAACCTTTGTCTAGAAGACCATATGATCAGATCAGGCCTCTAATATTGACGAAATCGACCATCAAGTTGGCTGATGTGCAATGACGTCTGTGCTGACATGTTTTCGTATTTTGCCCATATCTGCTTATCCACATCAGCAAATGAGCTGATTCCAACGGCAATGGATCCGTAACTGATAGGGGAACCTTTTTCTAGAAGACCATGTGATCAGATCAGGCCTCCAACATTGACGAAATCGACCATCAAGTTGGCTGATCAAAATTGTCATACAATATGACGAAAATTGTTAGAAAAATTCACCCACCTATTATACCTACCTTTGAAATTTGTAAAGCTTGTCTCTTGTCATTTAGCCTTCCAAAATGTGTATAAATAGAGGGCCTTGGATGATTGTAGAGGATCATATTGTACATAGGTAGGATATTAGCCATTTTAATAAAATTCTCTAAGTTTTTGTTCTTCTTTCTTTTCTCTAGTTTTCTTTTTCTTTAGAGAGAGCAAGAGGTTGGATAATTAATATTCTTCCTCTTCTTCTTTCTTTCTTTTATTTTCTTCTTAGATTTTCTTTAATTTTATGTTTATGTTTACAATGCCTATGCTAGGCTAAACTTCTATTTGGTTAAGGGTGATTTCAAAGCCCTAGACATGTTTTGTGATTGATTTTCAGATTCTATCTATCATTAATTTTCTATCAAAGTTGCTTATGTTCTTCTACAAGAATTGTTCATGATGTTGTCTTGATTTATTTAGGTGTACAACTAGATAGATCTTGATAATTATCTATTGCTAGTCTAGGAGTCTTGATCCGTGTAATTGTCTTGATTTCCTATTCATAAGTGGCAATTTGTGATTAATGATTATGGTCAAGTTTTCAATAATTGCAAAGTGGAACATAACCTAAGTTGAACAATCCGAGCTTATGTGTTTGTTGCTTAGATCAACCTATCTTTCTCATCATAAAGCTGCCATTAAATTGAATTTAGAGAGCTTATTCTAGGTTGTTTAATGGTTAGAGATTAAATAGAGAGCTTGTTCTATTTAACGACAAACTAAGGAAAGATTGGGGTAACAGAGCTTGTTGTTATCTACGGTTGTTAACTTTGATAGTTGGTTGATATTGATAGATCTGAAATTGATTCTTAATGATGTCTAGTGGTGGAGAATGAAACCTTAACCATATTTTTCATATTTGATTCTTCTTACTTATTTGTTTTCTTACTTTTAGTTTGCTTATTTTTTATATTTATTTTTATTGGCTGGTTATACCGCCTAATTTGTATATTAACTTTGTTTTATTTTTATTGGCTGGTTATACCGCCTAATTTAGTATATATATTTTTATTGGCTGGTTATACCGCCTAATTTAGTATATATATTTTTATTGGCTGGTTATACCGCCTTGCATCTTATTCTTATTATTTACTTTAGTTTAAATCTGGCTTCAAAAACCCCTTTTCTTTTATTGTTCTTGAATTTAAGTTTTAAACTATTAACTTATAAACTAAAACCCAATCCCTGAGGACTCGACCCTTGCTAACTACTATACTTACAATTTATCTTTTTAGTGCAAGGTTAAATAAGATACACTCTTTTGGGTGCATCAAATTTTTGGCGCCGTTGCCGGGGATTGTTTTCTTTAGTTTATTTGTTACTTGGTTTATTCTTATTTTCAGTTCTAATTAGTTCTATTTTCTTGTACATACAAGTTTTTCTTATCAAATTTTGAAAAAAAAAAAATGATGGAATTGAGCAATCTAACGCTTGAAGAGTTGGTGGCATACATGAACATGGAGAATCAACAAGCCAATCTCACCTTCCCAGTTCAACAATTTGCCATGGGAGGATGTCAAGGCCATCAAGCGTTCCAAGACCAACAGTATGATCATTACTCAAACACTTACCATGAGGGATGGTGGGATCATACTAATTATGGCTACTCGAAAAATTACCAAGAAGTAGATCCTTATGCCAATTACACTCATCCATCTAGCTTCAATCAATCATGGTCCCAAGAACCAGATCTTTTTCAACCACCACATATGACTCAAAACTCAGGTACTTCTTTAGAAGATCTTGTCTATTCTCTTGTTACTGATACATTGCAATTTCAACAGGAAACAAGGGCAAGCATCCAGAGTTTGGAAAAGCAAATGATCCAATTGACTAGTAGTATGGTGGGATGGGTAGCACAAAGATCTGAAGAACTCCCTGCCCAAACGATGATTAACCCAAAGGAGAATGCTACGATTGTGACCTTGAGGAATGAGGAACAAGATGAGGATGAGACAAAATTAGAGATGGATTCTATTCTTGAGGATAATGAAGCCACAAATCCAAATAAGAGTATTTCGGCACCTGAGGTAACGTTTAAGGTTCCACTTTTTACTAATGTTTCTTCTCCACCTTTTCCTAGTAGATTTGCAAAGTTCATGGAGGAAGAACATGAACAACACATGCCAGAAACCTTAAACAACTTGTTTGTGGATGCCATTCAACAAGTATCAAAATATGCTCCATTCCTCGATGAGATATGCACCACAAAGGATGATGGAATAATACTTGTAATGGAGAATGCATCCACTGTTGTGCAAAGAAAGCTTCCTCTCAAACGCATAAATTTGGAAAATTTCATGTATGAGCCTGACAAGCCTAAAAAGCCAAGAAGGGGTGTTGGTTAGGTTCAAAACACTAACTCAAGTGTTAATTGGGAAGGCAACCCAATTAAAGAAGAAATTGCCAACCTTCCATATTCAGATTTGCTTTATCTTTCTTTTCCTTTTTCTTTTCTTTTATTATTTTTATTGTTTTTATTTTTATTTTTTATGTTTACTTGTTAATTTTTGTTTAGTATTTTAGGATTATTTAGGTTGCATGAGTTTGTTTTGTTTTGAGTCTTAGTTGTTCCTATTCTTATGTTATTAGTTCTTTTCTCTTACACATGATTCTTTCATTTGGGTTAATAGACTTACATTGAGGACAATGTAAGAATTAAGTGTGGGGGGAATGATTTAGGATTTCTTTTATTTTTGTCTACTATTTTTTTTATGAGTCTTTATTATTATTATTTTTAGTGTTTTAGTTCCTTTTTAATACAATGATGAGATATGAATTGCATAAGTCTAAAACAGATTTATTAGTGAGAAGATTTTCATGAGAATTGAACTTGATATCAATCTTTTTATGAGCCAATGTTAATATGATATGTTGATTGAGAAAGAAGCATGTTTAGACTTAATCTGACTTGTATAATCATCCTTGTGAGTTTTTGAGCCTATAATGATTGATGCATTATACAAATCAATCTAATTTCTTTCTTGAGTGCTCTTATGATTACATGATTCTCTAGAACTTGCTTTAAACCATTTGAGACTATATTGATACATGTAACAACATGAATATGATAGAGGCATTAGGACTTTTTAACTAGGGCCAAACAGCCATCCCTTATTGATGTTCCAAGAGAACATCCCTCTAGTGAACCAATTTGAGCCTACATTGAATAAGCTATTTATTTGGTAACCACATCTTACACCTAGCCTAAACACATTTATATCTTTACCCTTGTTCTAAAGATGGACTAGAATGTTTGAGACATATTGCAAAAACAAGGGATATTTTTTGAAAATTTGGGTTAGAACAAAAGATAAGTGTGGGGGAGGAGAAAGGCAAAAGTCAAGAGAAAAATAGAGGGAATATTGCAAAATACATTCCCATGTGAAAAAAAAAAAAATTTTTGAATAATCTCTTGAACTTCTAGTTAAAGAAAAGAAAAAGATGTTCGAAAGTTGGTTAGAATGAAGTAAAGGCTCAACATGAAATATTCAGCCTATGTGATTATGTACTTCTAAAGAATATTGAGAAAGTTTTATTTGCAAAATCTTATTTTGTCTCTAAATTCTATGAAGTCTTTGGAATGTTTGTGATATCTTTTCCTTTTTATTCTTTAACCACATTATTACCTCTTAGCCCCATTACAACCTTGATTAAAGACCTCTTGATTTATGAAGTTGCATGATCTTTTAGTGGAAAATAGGTAGACAAGCAAGCATATGGTAGAACTATTTTCATGAGATTGATTGAGTGTAAACACTTTACCACTACTTTAAAGAGTGAAAATCATAAGAGTATCCCATGTGAGAAGTTGAGATTAAGTTTGAATGTGCACTATTTTGATTGAAATATGTTATGTTAATATTGGCTTAACTCAAACAATTTACATTCAAGCTTGATTTTTTGTGAAATTCTTTAAGCTATTGATTAGTTTATAAGACTTGTTCAAAGATTGTCTCTAATTTGTATTGAAAGGATTAGGAGTAAATATTTTTAGTATATGCAGTTTATTTATATTTTAGTTTTTCAATGTTTGTGGGTATCGTTCTAGTAAACCCTCACGAGACTAAACTCGTCCACTAGGGACACCTAGGGGTTTAAAGGCTTGTGTCACATGCTAAGTGCCACCGTGATTTCCTACGAAAGTGGATTAGATTAGATTTTCTTATTTTATTTTTATTGAGTCGTTGCTAGGGACTAGCAACAATCTAAGTGTGGGGGTGTGATAACTCGTATATTTATATAGTTTTTAGTTATGTTTTATTATTGTTTTGTGTCAAATACGAGTTATTATTGTTTAGTCTAATTGTGTTTATGATCTTTTATATTTTTATGTAATTTGGTGTTTTTCACAAGTTTCTTTGAGTGATTTCAGATTACTAGAATTAAGGGCAAATCCAGTTCAGTTCCAGTTCCGACACATTTTGCCATATCAGCTATATCTGGAGTTTCACTGAAGCAATAAGGCTGACATTTGTAGCCGTGCAAAGCTAAGAGGCATATCTATCTCTTTCATGTTTTATACTTCTTGAAACGGAGTCGTTTTCCCTAGCGAAATCGACCATCAAGTTAGCTGATGTGCAATGACGTCTGTGCTTACCTGTTTTCGTATTTTACCCATATCTGCTTATCCACATCAGCAAATGAGCTGATTCCAATGGCTATGGATCCGTAACTGATACGGGAACCTTTGTCTAGAAGACCATATGATCAGATCAGGCCTCTAATATTGACGAAATCGACCATCAAGTTGGCTGATGTGCAATGACGTCTGTGCTGACATGTTTTCGTATTTTGCCCATATCTGCTTATCCACATCAGCAAATGAGCTGATTCCAACGGCAATGGATCCGTAACTGATAGGGGAACCTTTTTCTAGAAGACCATGTGATCAGATCAGGCCTCCAACATTGACGAAATCGACCATCAAGTTGGCTGATCAAAATTGTCATACAATATGACGAAAATTGTTAGAAAAATTCACCCACCTATTATACCTACCTTTGAAATTTGTAAAGCTTGTCTCTTGTCATTTAGCCTTCCAAAATGTGTATAAATAGAGGGCCTTGGATGATTGTAGAGGATCATATTGTACATAGGTAGGATATTAGCCATTTTAATAAAATTCTCTAAGTTTTTGTTCTTCTTTCTTTTCTCTAGTTTTCTTTTTCTTTAGAGAGAGCAAGAGGTTGGATAATTAATATTCTTCCTCTTCTTCTTTCTTTCTTTTATTTTCTTCTTAGATTTTCTTTAATTTTATGTTTATGTTTACAATGCCTATGCTAGGCTAAACTTCTATTTGGTTAAGGGTGATTTCAAAGCCCTAGACATGTTTTGTGATTGATTTTCAGATTCTATCTATCATTAATTTTCTATCAAAGTTGCTTATGTTCTTCTACAAGAATTGTTCATGATGTTGTCTTGATTTATTTAGGTGTACAACTAGATAGATCTTGATAATTATCTATTGCTAGTCTAGGAGTCTTGATCCGTGTAATTGTCTTGATTTCCTATTCATAAGTGGCAATTTGTGATTAATGATTATGGTCAAGTTTTCAATAATTGCAAAGTGGAACATAACCTAAGTTGAACAATCCGAGCTTATGTGTTTGTTGCTTAGATCAACCTATCTTTCTCATCATAAAGCTGCCATTAAATTGAATTTAGAGAGCTTATTCTAGGTTGTTTAATGGTTAGAGATTAAATAGAGAGCTTGTTCTATTTAACGACAAACTAAGGAAAGATTGGGGTAACAGAGCTTGTTGTTATCTACGGTTGTTAACTTTGATAGTTGGTTGATATTGATAGATCTGAAATTGATTCTTAATGATGTCTAGTGGTGGAGAATGAAACCTTAACCATATTTTTCATATTTGATTCTTCTTACTTATTTGTTTTCTTACTTTTAGTTTGCTTATTTTTTATATTTATTTTTATTGGCTGGTTATACCGCCTAATTTGTATATTAACTTTGTTTTATTTTTATTGGCTGGTTATACCGCCTAATTTAGTATATATATTTTTATTGGCTGGTTATACCGCCTAATTTAGTATATATATTTTTATTGGCTGGTTATACCGCCTTGCATCTTATTCTTATTATTTACTTTAGTTTAAATCTGGCTTCAAAAACCCCTTTTCTTTTATTGTTCTTGAATTTAAGTTTTAAACTATTAACTTATAAACTAAAACCCAATCCCTGAGGACTCGACCCTTGCTAACTACTATACTTACAATTTATCTTTTTAGTGCAAGGTTAAATAAGATACACTCTTTTGGGTGCATCAGTATACACAAGTAGAAGGTATTGGTTATAAAGATACTTCCTCACCTGTTGTGAGATTCAACTCCATCAGGTTGATACTAGCTATTGTTATCTTGACTTGGAATTACATCAAATGGATGTTAAGACTGTCTTCCTCAATGGTGATTTGAGTGAAGAAATCTACATGAAACAACGAGAAGGTTTCATAGTAGAAGGTAAGGAACACAAGGCATGTCGACTAAAGAAGTCGATATATGGTCTTAAACAAGCTTCAAGACAATGGTATTTGAAGTTCCATGAATCTGTCTTGAACTTTGGTTTCAAGATGATGGATGAAGACCATTATGTTTATGTCTTAAATTCCAAGAACAAGTTTATAATTATGTCATTATATGTTGATGATATACTGTTAGCTAGTAATGATTTGAGTTTTCTGCAAACCATTAAGACATGGTTGCCTTCCACCTTTGCTATGAAGGATATGGGAGAATCGGTTTACATTCTTGGAGTTAAGATTCTAAGAGATAGGTCGAAAAGGTTGTTAGCGTTGTCTCAAGAACCTTATATCAATAAGATTCTTGAACGCTTCAACATGCACAACTCAAAGCCTATGAATACTCCTATTGCTCACAATTACAAAATTGGTGAAGCAATGTGTCCACAAAGTCTTGAAGAAAAGGAAGATATGAAAAGAGTTCCATATCTGAATGCCATAGGAAGTCTAATGTATGCCATGTTATGTACTAGGCCGGACATTAGCCAAGCGGTTGATTTGTTAGCTAGGTATTTCTCTAACCTTAGTTAACAGCATTGGAAGTGTGTCAAAAGAATATTTCGATACCTTAAGGGTACGAAAGACTATTGGTTGTGTTACCAAAAGGTTAACCTAAGGTTGCAAGGATATACGGATGTTGATTGGGTTGGTGATAGAGATGAATACAAGTCTACATCAGGTTATATTTTTCTGCTTAATAGTGAGAAGCAGACTTGCACGGATTTGTAGCCAAATTAGGTGCTGTGCAAGAAGCCTTGTGGCTTGGTCGATTCCTTGGTCACTTAGGTGTTGTAGCACCTAATGATAAGCCAACCACTATCTTTTGTGATAGAATGGCTGCTTTGGCTTATATTAAGGATCCGAAATATCATGGAAAGACCAAGCATATAGGGATTAAGTATAACTTTATGAGAGATGCAATTGAAGGGAAAGAAGTTCAAATGGAATACATCTCTACCGGATGAGATGGTGGCGGATCCTTTAACTAAACCAATACCACCAATCTTGTTTGTCAAACATGTTAGGGCAATGGGTCTCCGTAGATTATAATTCGTTTGGATGAACTTCTTGATGTCATGTACTTGTACCTTATTATGATTGAATGAATGAATTGTGTTTTATGAGTTTAATACAATTCTATGCATATTCTATATGTTTCACAACGAATAAAAATTATATGTCAAACATAGGTAGAGGATTGGTTCGGTCACACGAACAATCTGCCTCTATTATTTGTGTAAGAATAGAGATAAGACTGCTCAAGAGAATATGTAATAGACATTTGTTGCCTTGAGGTTTAGACATTGGTTGTCTAATGGACATGTGTTGTTCTTAAAATGAGAGTATATTCTAATGGGAGTCACATCTTCCAAACATGTGACAACTTGAGCATATTGGTCGCCTTATTAAGAGAATCGAGATGAGGTAATGTGTGATTTATCGAACATGTATGACCACACATACATGAATTAAACCTATGTAGCCAAGTGTGAATGTTCAAGACGTGAATATTCAGGTTAATCAATCTGTTTGATTAATTAAGACTTGTTCGGTATTTGAGTATTACTGAATTGGCATATACTCCTAATGGCTGATAATTCCATATGGGAATTATATAGACTTGTTCATTCAAGTGGGAGTCGATTGAGGATCTCCACGATTAAATGATTTAAGTGGGAGTTGACAAACCCATGTTGTGAAGTAAATCATTTAAGTGGAGATAATACCGTAGCACATGCGCATATCATGTGTGTATAAGATGACCAAAAAGAAAATAAGGAGTGATCCCTGTCTCCTTGGCGTGTGAGTTTCTTTGATCGAAATAAGTTTTGATCAGATTTATTGCTCTTAGTGACTATTGACTAATATTTGATGATTTGAAATTATTGTGTTTACTTTAATGGGATCTCCTATGACTATCGTAAATTCAGTCTGTTGGAACCTTATTGGGTAAATGCATAATTTCAGATTTTTAGATAGTTAGTACAAAAGGAAAGATATTGTTAAGATACATATGGCATTTATACTTGAAAGACGTGCGCATATTACTTTGTGTAATATAAATGAGTTCAAGTATAAGAATGTCTTGAAAAACAAGTGCACTTGGTGTTTGGTACGTTTCATGAGTTTGAAATGTGTTTTCAACTCACATGAAAAGGATTGAAAGTAGCCAAACTATGTATCGACAAGTCTTAGAGCACATGAGACATGGTTAATGAGATATGGATCATTAACATGAGTAACTTAAAAGTTATTATGATTTGATATCTATGATAAGTCATGGATAAGTTATATGGATTGAGTAAAATCTCTTATGTCTAACTTAACAGTTGCATATTGAAACGAATTCCATTGCATGCCTAGGGTCACACGACCTACTTACATATGTTATTCCAATGTTTCAATGCTTTGCCTTGGTAATGCCTTTGGTCTGAATATGTGTGGATGATAGCATCAAGTTCATAATGTGCGAGTGGGAGCTGTTGGATGTATTTGGACATAAGAAAACAAATACACCAAGTACACACAAGATTAACTTGATATGAATGATGTATGATGATGGTAAACTAGCAAGGAGATGAGAAAAGCTTATGGAAGCTCATAAGGAGCTCAAAGTGAAGGCTTACTTAACTCAAGTCAGCTCAAGGTAGCTAGACACCAGCTAGCTCAGCTCAAGGAGCTGGACACCAGCTCTCCAGCTAGATGTAGCTAAAGGGTAGCTAGGTGAGTGACACTCTATGAGGTGGAGTGATACTAGTTAATGGTAGCTAGGTGGCCTAGATGATGTGGCACATAGGTGTGACACATCAGCACCATCATGCACAAGTGTCACTGATGGAGACTCAATTAAGAGTTGTAAACCCAAGTGCAGGTTATGTTCAAGTAATAAATTCTCGGGTGTCCGAGGTCGAACCACAGGGAAGCGTATTAGTAAGTATAAGTTTATAAATATATAAGAAAAAGAAAGTAAACAAGATATTAGGGAATCAACAACAAAACAAGATAAACAAGATATTAGAGAACAAAATAAACAAAACAACATAAAAGAAATTAAACAAGATATAAACAAAACAATAAGAAAAGATGTTGGGGTTAGAGAATCCACTCTTGGTGTTATGCTAAGATTAATCTTGTTTTATTACACAATTGAAATCCACACATAAAGGAGGTTCCAATCAGAAGGTTTAGCAATTCAGTCCAAATTGTCCAACGTCCATAGCATATGATATTATGTTCATTTGGTATCCTCAAAACTCATAAAAAGAGTCCAAGCATTCCTTATGCCAAGGTATATGTCTACAACAAATCAAGGTTATGAAACCAAGCATTTACTGTGCCATTTTCCTTGTCAATAATGAATCAAGATCCCTACTTTGTAAGTATGATTTTAAACCAAAAGAAAATATTATCTATACTAGTGTTTATAAATGATGATTCATTTTAGCTCATGTTTAAGA
The DNA here is from genome assembly GCA_030761205.1 of Fremontodendron californicum. NCBI lineage: Eukaryota > Viridiplantae > Streptophyta > Magnoliopsida > Malvales > Malvaceae > Fremontodendron > Fremontodendron californicum. Next base: position 10,495,515 of record JAULJL010000047.1, read on the forward strand.
GACTAACCTTAGCATTTACCAAAAGCTTCACCTCATCACCTCAACAATATGATTAGCAACACATACTAGATATGAATAAAATGAAAAGAAATGTAAGAAGCATAAGTAAATAAAAAAAGAAAACTAGAGAAAGGAAAGAAGAAGAAAACTTAGAGAATTTTATTACAATGGCTAATATCCTACCAATCTGCCTTTAATGCTCATCCAAGGCCCTCTATTTATACACATTCTGAAGATATGGTCAAAATACCAAAACAGGTCAGCACAGACGTCATTGCACATCAGCCAACTTGATGGTCGATTTCGCTAGGGAAAACGACTCCGTTTCAAGAAGTGTAAAACATGAAAAAGATAGATATGCCTCTTAACTATGCACTGTAAAAATTTCAGTCTTAATGCTTCAGTGAAACTCCAGATATAGCTGATATGGCAAAAGGTTTCGGAACTGGAACTGAATTGGATTTGCCCTTAATTCTTGATTTAACCTAGTAATCTGAAATCACTCAAAGAAACTCGTGAAAAACACCAAATTACATAAAAATATAAAATATCATAAACACAATTAGACTAAGCAATAATAACTTGTATTTGACACAAAACAATAATAAAACATAACTAAGAACTATATAATTATACGAGTTATCACACCCCCACACTTAGATTGTTGCTAGTCCCTAGCAACGACTCAATAAAAATAAAATAAGAAAATCTAATCTAATCCATTTTCGTTGGAAATCACGGTGGCACTTAGCATGTGACACAAGCCTTTAAACCCCTAGGTGTCCCTAGTGGACGAGTTTAGTCTCGTGAGGGTTTGCTAGAACGATACCCACAAACATTGAAAAACTAAAATATAAGTAAACTACATACACTAAAAATATTTACTCCTAATCCTTTCAATATAAATTAGAGACAATCTTTGAACAAGTCTTATAAAATAATCAATAGCTCAAAGAATTTCACAAAAATTCATGCTTGAATGTAAATAAATGAGTTAAGCCAATATTAACATAACATATTTCAATCAAAATAGTGCATATTCAACTTAATCTCAACTTCTCACTATACTCTCATGATTTTCACTCTTTAAAGTAGTGGTAAAGTGTTTACACTCAATCAATCTCATGAAAACAGTTCTACCATATGCTTGCTTGTCCACCTATTCTCCACTATTTAGATCATACAACTTCATAAATCAAGAGGTCTTTTTTCAAGGTTGTAATGGGGCCAAATGGTTATAATGTGGTTAAAGAACAAAAGGATAAAGATATCACAAAGGTTCCAAAGAGTTCATAGAGTTTAGAGACATAATAAGATCATACGAATAAAACTTCTCAAAACTCTTATAAAGCACATAATAACATAGGCTAAATATTCATGTTGAGCCTTTGCTTCATTCTAACCAACTTTGTAACATCTTTTTCTTTACTTTAACTAGAAGTTCAAGAGAAGATATTTTTTTTTTTTAATATGGGAATGTATTTGACAATGATCCCTTTCTTTTTCTCTTGACTTTTGCCTCTCTCCTCCCCCACACTTATCTTTCGTTCTAACCCAAATTTTCAAAAAGTATCCATTGTTTTTGCAATATGTCTCAAAATATATAATCCATCTTTAGAACAAGGGTAAGGATATAAGTATATTTAGGCTAGGTGTAAGTTCTGGTTACCAATAAAATAGCATATTTAATGTAGGCTCAAATTGGCTCACTAGTGGGGATGTTCCCTTAGAACATTAATAATGGATGGCTGTTTGGCTCTGGTTATAATCCTAATGCCTCTATCATATTCATGTTGTCACATGTATCAATATAGTCTCAAACGGTTTAAAGCAAGTTCTAGAGAATCATGTAATCATAAGAGCACTCAAGAAAGAAATTAGATTGATTTGTATAATGCATCAATCATTATAGGCTCAAAAACTCACAAGGATGATTATACAAGTCAGATTAAGTCTAAACATGCTTCTTTCTCAATCAACATATCATATTAACATTGGCTCATAAAAAGGTTGACATCAAGCTCAATTCTCATGAAAATCTTCTCACTAATAAATCTGTTTTAGACTTATGCAATTCATATCTCATCATTGTATTAAAAAGGAACTAGAACACATTAAAAAAATAATAATAATAATAAAGACTCATAAAAAAAATAGTAGACAAAAGTAAAAGAAATCCTAAATCGTTCCCCCCACACTTAATTCTTACATTGTCCTCAATGTAAGTCTATTAACCCAAATGAAAAAATCATGTGTAAGAGAAAAGAACTAATAACATAAGAATAGGAATAACTAAGACTCAAAACAAAACAAACTCATGCAACCTAATTAATCCTAAAATACTAAACAAAAATTAACAAGTAAACATAAAAAGATTAAAATCAAACTGACAAGGTATGTCTCAAGTCTCCCTTACTCAGACCTTGTTCAGAATGAATACTTCTAAATTGCTTAAAACACAACAAACTTTTTTTTTTTTTTGAAAGAAGAAATCAAACTGACAAGGTATGTCTCAAGTCTCCCTTACTCAGACCTTGTTCAGAATGAATACTTCTAAATGGCTTAAAACACATCAAATTTTTTTTTTTTTAAATTAGCAAAATATGTCCCTTACCCCCTACTAAAGGTAGAATTTAGGAGATATTACCTGCAGAGGTTGCTAACCACTTATTATAACTGAGACACAACAAACAAAATGTTAGATAATGTCACAAAGACAGAGTGCAATCCACTCCTTGCTCGTCCATATCTCTTTTTCTTTTTCCGAGCGTTTGCGAAACAACCGTAGCAGATAAATACTCATAAGCTTGGAGCTTTTTGAGTAAATCTTCAATGGTTGTAGCATAAATTATGGTTCTCCTTGCCTCTGAAAACATGAATCCATTATCCACAGCATTATCTAAATATGAAAGCAAATTACTAAAATAACCATTAATATTAAGCAAACCAATGGGTTTCTTATTTGTGACCAAAGATGACCAAGAAGCCACGCAAGCTATTTCTTCCAATGTACCCAGACCTCCTGGTAAAGCAATGAATGCATCGGCAGAATGGTACATGATTGTTATCCGTTCAGGGATACTCCAGACTTGTATTTCCTTACCCACGGTAGGTCCACAAAAACCTGTGAATAGTTTTGGCACGATTCCTAGAACTGGACTTCCTCCGGCGTGTGCTGATGTAGCGACTGCTCCCATTAAACCCGTACTACCGCCTCCATAAATCAACTGGATCTTTTGTTGGGCAAGTATTACTCCAACTCTTATGGCTTCATCAGCGAATATGTTATTTTTCCCTGGATAAGCACCTCCAAAGACACAAATTTTTTTAATGCGCTGGGACGAAGTACTTTCCATTTTTTTTTCAAGTGCCTGAAAGAGAATGAGTACATGGTGTAATATATAGAGGACTGAGTAATGAATCAGACAAGAGTAATAATGTCGCCGAAAGTGTATTTGACATTTCACAAGAAAATGTTAACCTAACAAAAGATTTTTGCGTGATTTCAGGAAGAAAATCAAAAAGAGAAGAAAAATCAACCGTAAAAGACCAATGCAAAAAAAAAAAAAAAAAACGAGAATAATTACACAAATCTAACAACACGTAAATTAAACCGAAATAAAGTTATTGCAAATCAAACCAAAAGCTGAGAAGTCATTTATTGTAGTTGTGATTGTGGCTCACATCTTCCTCTGGTTTTACGTCCAGAAACGGCTTAAACGCCTTCTATGAGTCGAGGATATGCTTCCCATCCAGTTTTCTTACAAGCTGGCAAATAGGGTCTTTTAACATTAGATTCCCAAGATGTTGCCATTCCCTTTGGAATTGCGGCCATAAATCAAGAATTTCTCTTTGTACGTCTCCACTAGGATGCGTCTCAAGAGAAAGTTGGATATTACCCAAATTCTCCTTACTCAGTCCATCCTTAATGAATTCAATTTTATCATCTCGATTAGAGGACGGAATCCCAATAGAACGACATTTACCGTTACACGTCCATCGTGCACATTTGTGGCAATTTGAACTCATGCGCTTTGCTCGTCGCTTCTTTGCAAAAGTGCTTCTACCTGTACCTGGTAAATGCAAAACAGGAAGATATTCATCTTCACGTACCTTGGCTTCAATTATCCAACCTATGTCTTCAGGAATCCCTTTGTGCATAAGCATTCATAATCTTTCAAATCGAACTTGGTAAAGCTTCAGTAAAATATTTCGAGGAAAAGGAGGGAATCGTTTCTGCAATCTTTTGAGAATATCATCCATCCTGAAAAAAAAATAAAAAAAATGAAAGAGAAATTGAAAGAGAAATTTATATACAATATCAGTTTTGTGGGTAGCTGATGGAACCGACTTAAATAATCACGGAGTGCCGTTATCCGCCATTTGACCGGGGTTAAAAAAAATGTATTATTATTATTATTATTATTATTTTTTTGGAAATTAGTAAAAATTATATTTACATCTAGTTATTTTCAAAACAAGGATCAGAAAGAAAAACAACCTCTTCTTGAGTAACATGATTTTCCAAAAAGAGTTTGAGTCTTTGTCCATTTACCTTGAATACGTTACCATTTTGAGGATTCTCAATGTCAACTGCTCCATAATGATACACATGCTTAACCACAAATGGGCCAGTCCATCTTGATCTCAACTTACCAGGAAATATGTGAAGTCTAGAATTATAAAGTAGAACTTTTTGCCCAACATCAAATGTTTTTCTTGAAATTAACTTGTCATGAAAGGCTTTAGTTCTTTCTTTATGAATTTTAGAATTCTCATATGCATCTTTGAATAAAGTTGGCCAGTAAAATCCACACTGTAAAATTTTTGCAGCAGTTTTCTTTGATGAAAAATGACCACCACATGCCTCGGAATGACAAAACTTAATTACACTACTTACCTCATTGTCGGGAATGCATCTTCGAAAAATTTGATCAGGACAATATTTGAACAAGTAAGGGTCATCCCAGTAGAACTTCTTTACCTCATTCAGAAACTTCCTTTTATCTTGGGGGCTCCATTGAGAAGGAATTTTTCCCAAAAAGGAATATTTTAGCTCGGATGGCAATGGTTTTAAATCCAGCTTGGGCGGTTCAATAGTTGATGGTACAGTGACATTTGTGAGTGATGGGAGTTCCTCAAACTTTTGTTTCCAACGATGCTTATCCTGAAAAGAATTTAACAAAGAATCAGTGTGTGAAATTTCTGAAGCATTATCAAACTCACATTCAATTAAATAAGCTTCTAAAGGATCATGGAATGTGGTAGTGGTGAGATGTTCATGAACAAGTTCTTCAATGAAATCCACTTCATGTACTTCTGAATCATCACCAGGTTGCTTGCAAATGTTGAACACATTTAATTCTAAAGTCATATTTCCAAAAGAAATGTTCAAAATACCATTCCTGCAATTTATCAGAGCATTAGAAGTTGCAAGAAATGGACGGCCTAATATAACAGGAATTTGAACATTTGGATTTGAAATAGGATGTGTGTCCAAAACAATAAAATCAACAGGGAAGTAAAAATTATCAATTTGAACCAAAACATCTTCAACTATCCCTCGAGGAATTTTTATAGAACGATCAGCTAGTTGAAGTGTAACAGGTGTTTCCTTGAGTTCACCTAAACCTAACTGTTGATAAACAGAAAAAGGCAAAAGATTAACACTAGCACCAAGATCAAGCAATGCACGTTTTATTCTAGTGTTTCCAATGATGCATGAGATTGTTGGACATCCAGGATCTTTGAATTTTGGTGGAGTAAGGTGCTGAATGATTGAGCTCACACTTTCCGTCAGAAATGCTTTCTTTTGTACATTATGTTTCCTTTTAAATGTGCACATGTCCTTCAAAAATTTAGCATAAGATGGAACTTGTTTGATTGCATCCAATAAAGGAATGTTAATCTTAACTTGTTTGAAAAGTTCATAAATTTCTGCATTTTGATTCAAATTCTTTATTGTTTGCAACCTTTGAGGAAAAGGAGCAGGATGCATACCTTTTTCTTTGTCCAAATTTTCAAGAAGTTCAGACTTACCATCATCCTTACCATTACTTTTCGGAGGGGAAGGAGGATCTTGGTCTTTTGATGGAATGTTTTTGTCAATTGCCTTTCCACTTCGAAGAGTTGTGATAGAACTGGCATTTTCCTGTTGAGTTTCATTGGAGCAAGAAACAAGACATTGAGTAGAAGGGTTAGGCTGAGGTTGAGCAGGAAACTTACCTTTTTCTTGAGTGCGTAATGAAGCTGTCAATGTGGACAAGGTGTTTTTGATCTCATTGATGTCCTGTGAAGTTTGGTTATTCACATTTGCTTGTGTTTGCATGAATGTTTGCAATGTCTCTTCCAAGGTTTGTACACGTGAAGGTTGATAGGAAAAAGTGTTGCCCGGCTTTTGAGATTGTGGTACCTGAACATGATTATTATTCCGCCAACTGAAGTTGGGATGATTTCTCCATTCAGGGTTATACGTTTCAGAGTAAGGAGAAGGAAAAGGCTTTTTAAATGTGTTTATGGAATTTACTTGATCATGCAACGCTTCTTTAAGAATGGGAATGTTTGGACATTCAGAAGTGGGGTGTCCCATGATTTCACAAATTCCACAACTTTCTTCATTTTTAACCGTTTTGACTTCTTTTACTTCTCTAAGTTCCATGGCTTCAATCTTTCTAGCCAAATTAGCTACTTTAGCTTTTATCTCATCTTCTTGACTAAAATGATATTTACCTCTGTTAGAAACAAGATTAGATCTATTGGAACTTTCAGAGGAATTATCTGTGTGCCAGGCTTGAGAGTTATCTGCCAAATGGTCTAGGTAGTCAAAGGCTTCTTCAGGTTCTTTTTCTAGAAACTCACCGTTACACATTGTTTCAACAAATTGTTTAGTTTCGGGAGTTAAACTTTCATAAAAGAAACTTATAAGACGCCATTTTTCAAAACCATGATGTGGACAAGAACTTAACAAATCTTTAAAACGCTCCCAGCACTGAAAAAATGCTTCATTTTGATTTTGATTGAAATTTTGAATCTGTCTTTTCAAAGAAGTAGTTTTATGTGCTGGGAAAAATTTCTTTAGAAACTCAGTTTGTAATTCTTGCCATGTGCCAATTGACCTTGGTTTTAAATTATGAAGCCAAATTTTTGCTTTATCTTTTAAAGAAAAAGGAAATAATTTTAGCTTGACAATTTCATTTGTACATTGTTGGTCATTAAAGGTGACACATACATCCTCGAAGTCTTTTAGAAACGAGTAAGCACTTTCCGATTCTAACCCATGGAAATTTGGAAGCAAAGCTATCATACCTGGTTTAAAACGAAAGTTGTTTGCATTGAGAGGAAAAATAAAACAAGAGGGTGATGAGCTTCGAGTTGGTTGCAAGTAGTCACGCATGGTGCGTACTTGTCTGTTCTCATCTTCAGCATGAACACTTTCATTGTCAGCCATGGTAGGAGTTGTATTAGAAAGATTACCTGAAAAAGTTTCACAATAAAATCTAACTAAACGACGAGATCTAAAATCACGTCGCCAAACAAGCATAAAACAAAGTTAATATACAGATTAGGCGGTATAACCAGCCAATAAAAATAAAACAAAGTTAATATACAATATAAATATAAATATATAGAAAATTAGGCGGTATAACCAGCCAATAAAAATAAAAATAAATATACTTATAAACTTATATACTTAGTATTGCCTCCCCGGCAACGGCGCCAAAAACTTGATGGAGACTCAATTAAGAGTTGTAAACCCAAGTGCAGGTTATGTTCAAGTAATAAATTCTCGGGTGTCCGAGGTCGAACCACAGGGAAGCGTATTAGTAAGTATAAGTTTATAAATATATAAGAAAAAGAAAGTAAACAAGATATTAGGGAATCAACAACAAAACAAGATAAACAAGATATTAGAGAACAAAATAAACAAAACAACATAAAAGAAATTAAACAAGATATAAACAAAACAATAAGAAAAGATGTTGAGGTTAGAGAATCCACTCTTGGTGTTATGCTAAGATTAATCTTGTTTTATTACACAATTGAAATCCACACATAAAGGAGGTTCCAATCGGAAGGTTTAGCAATTCAGTCCAAATTGTCCAACGTCCATAGCATATGATATTATGTTCATTTGGTATCCTCAAAACTCATAAAAAGAGTCCAAGCATTCCTTATGCCAAGGTATATGTCTACAACAAATCAAGGTTATGAAACCAAGCATTTACTGTGCCATTTTCCTTGTCAATAATGAATCAAGATCCCTACTTTGTAAGTATGATTTTAAACCAAAAGAAAATATTATCTATACTAGTGTTTATAAATGATGATTCATTTTAGCTCATGTTTAAGAGACTAACCTTAGCATTTACCAAAAGCTTCACCTCATCACCTCAACAATATGATTAGCAACACATACTAGATATGAATAAAATGAAAAGAAATGTAAGAAGCATAAGTAAATAAAAAAAGAAAACTAGAGAAAGGAAAGAAGAAGAAAACTTAGAGAATTTTATTACAATGGCTAATATCCTACCAATCTGCCTTTAATGCTCATCCAAGGCCCTCTATTTATACACATTTTGGAGAGCTAAATGACAAGAGACAAGCTTTATAAATTTCAAAGGTAGGTATAATAGGTGGGTGCATTTTTCTAACAATTTTCGTCATATTGTATGACAATTCTGATCAGCCAGCTTGATGGTCGATTTTGTCAATGTTGGAGGCTCGATCGGATCAAATGGTCTTCTAAAAAAATATACCCCTATCAGTTATGGATCCATAGCCGTTGGAAGCAGATCATTTTCTCATGTGGATCGGAAGATATGGTCAAAATACCAAAACAGGTCAGCACAGACGTCATTGCACATCAGCCAACTTGATGGTCGATTTCGCTAGGGAAAACGACTCCGTTTCAAGAAGTGTAAAACATGAAAAAGATAGATATACCTATTAACTATGCACTGTAAAAATTTCAGCCTTAATGCTTCAGTGAAACTCCAGATATAGCTGATATGGAAAAAGGTGTCGGAACTTGAACTGAATTGGATTTGCCCTTAATTCTTGATTTAACCTAGTAATCTGAAATCACTCAAAGAAACTCGTGAAAAACACCAAATTACATAAAAATATAAAATATCATAAACACAATTAGACTAAGCAATAATAACTCGTATTTGACACAAAACAATAATAAAACATAACTAAGAACTATATAATTATACGAGTTATCAGTCACCAATGGGATTATGACATGTGACATCATACATCATGTGGCTGCCACATGGATCGAAACAACATGGTGTTTCGGGTAAGAGAGGTTGTCTCCTAACAGCCAAATGGTTGTAATCATTTGGAAGAGATTGGTTTTGTTGACCGAACCATTATGTCCCAAAGGAAGGGTGCTATTCTAGAAGGGGTTGTGTCCTTTAACCCTTTCATGAAGCAGCCCTTGAAGGCTATAAATAGGAGAGGATCTAGCCTAGACAAGACAAAAGTACACAATCTGATAAGAGACAGAATTGTGAGGCAGATTGCTAAGTGCAATTGCTAAGTGAGTGAGGGGTTCTTGATTGCTTGAATTATCAAGAAACAAGGCAGTAAGTATTCTGGTTTGGACGAGCAAGATAAGTTGTGGAACGGTTCTTGTAGTTGCCTTAACCGGTTGATTACAAGAGTGCCCTAGCCATTCGATTGAGTTTATTACTCATATCCACAATAAGCGAGCATTGCATAGGCAGACAAGTAAGTGACTTGAACTCTTCCTCTATGTTCTCGGATTTTGATAAGTCAAAATACAACAGTTTTTGCATAATTCTGATTATGTCTCTAAATTCTATGATATCCTTTGTAATATCCTTTCCTTTTTAATCTTTAACCATATTACTACCCCTTGGCTCTATTGCAAATTTCATTAAAGACCTCTTGATTCATGTAGTTGTATGATCTAAATAGTGGAGAATAGGTGGACAAGCAAGCATATGGTTGGAATTGTTTTCATGAGATTGATTAAGTGTAAACACTTCACAATTGCTTTAAAGAGTGAAAATCATGGGAGCATCCCATGTGAGAAGTTAAGATTAAGTTTGAATATGCATTGTTTTGATTGAAATATGTTATGTCAATGTTGGCTTAACTCAATTCATTTACATTCAAGCATGATTCTTTGTGAAATTCCTTAGCTATTGATTAGTTTATAAGACTTGCCCAATGATTTTTTCTAATTTATATTGAAAAGATTATGAGTAATTATATTTAGTATACTTTAGCTTTTCCAACGTTTTCAATGTTTGTGGGTATTGTCCTCGTAAACCCTCACGAGACTAAACTTGTCCACTAGGGACACCTAAGGGTTTAAAGGCTTGTGTCACATGCTAAGTGCCACCGTGATTTCCTACTAAAGTGGATTAGATTAGATTTTCTTACATTGTTTTATTTTGTTTTGTGATACACCCAAAAGAGTGTATCTTATTTAACCTTGCACTTAAAAAGAATCAATTGTAAAGTATAGTGATTAGCAAGGGTGGAGTCCTCAGGGATTGGGTTTTAGTTTGTAAGTTTATAGTTTATCACTTAAAAAACAAGTAAACAAAAGTAAAGGGGATTTTGAAATTAGAATTAAACTAAAGTTAACAATAAGAATGAGAAAACAAGTAATTAAGAAGAATCAAATATGAAAAATATGGCTAAAGGTTCATTCTCCACCACTAGACATCATTAAGAATCAATTTCATATCTATCAACATCAATTAGCTATCAAAGTTAACAACTGTAGATAACAACCAGCTCTGTTACCCCAATCTTTCCTTAGTTTGTTCTTAAATAGAACAATCTCTTTATTTAATCTCTAACTGTCAAACAACCTAGAATAAGCTCTCTAAGTTCAATTTAATAGCAGCTTTATGATGAGAAAGATAGGTTGATCTAAGCAACAAACACATAAGCTCTGATTGTTCAACTTAGGTTATGTTCCACTTTGCAATTATTGAAAACTTGACCATAATCATTAATCACAAATTGCTACTTATGAATAGGAAATTAAGACAATTATGGATCAAGACTCCTAAACTAGCATTAGACAATTATCAAGATTTATCTAGTTGGCCACCTAAACAAATCAAAACATCATCATGAACAATTTTAATGGAAGAACATAAGCAAATTTGGTAGAAAACAATGATAGATAGATTCTGAAAATTAATTACATAACATGTCTCACCCATAACCAAATAAAGTTTAGCCTAGCGTAGGCATTGTAAACATAAACATAAAATTAAAGACAATCTAAGAAGAAAATAAAAGAAAGAAAGAAGAAGAAGAAGAATATTAATTATCTAGCCTCTTGTTCTCTCAAGAACTCTAAAACAAAGAAGAATTCAGAACTTTGATGCTTGGAGAAGTGTAAATTTCCTTTGCCCCCTTGATCTCTATTTATAGGCAATAGCTAGGGCAACAAACAAGTGAATTTCAGCTCTCTCCCTTCAATAAATGCTGACTTGTGGCTAAAGTTAAGAAAAGGTGACTGACTTTTGTGTTTTAAGTAAAGATAGAAGCCTTGGCATCCAAATTTGAATAAAGTAGGAAAGTCTTAGTCAAAGCACTCTTTAATGAGGAGAGATTGCAAACTTGCAGCCAAAGTAAGTGTAAGGAAGGAAAGTCTTGGCTGATTTACTTCTCCTACTTTGACTAGGATTAGCTTTGAGGGAAGATACTTGTAATTAATGCAAGTTTGACAAAGTTGATAGCCACTAATCCTTCTTTGACAAGGATAAACATAAATGTCGGCTAGGGTAATAAGAAAAAAATGTGATTTGCGGCTAGGATTTTTTCTGCCACTAGGGTTGTTTAGGGAGATATTCCAATGCCGATTTGGATGACCATTTCTTATCCAATTTAAGCCCATGACCAATCGTTGGAAAAGTAATCAAGTGATCTTCAAAAGTTAAGGGGAAGTTTCTTCGAATAAAGACTCTAACATCATGTTTTCTTAGCAACAAGCTCCGGAGGTCAAATCTATCTTCTTGTGCACCAAGAATTTGATATTTTTGACTCCCAAGTCTTTTTCCATCTTGTGATTGTGATTTTGTAAGCTCTTTAACATCCTAATTGACATGTTTTGACTTCATCTCTTCCAAAATACCTACAAAGCATAAAAACCTAGTAAAATGTCAAGGAACTTAAGAATCAAAACTGAAAATATAAGGAAATTCAAAAGAAAAATGCATGAAATTAAGCACTTATCAAACTCCCTCACACTTAATATTTTGCTAGTCCTCAAGCAAAATCAAATAGAGACAAAGTAATAAAACCTAATCTAATCCTCTTTCAATACAAATTAGAGACAATCATTGGACAAGTCTTATAAACTAATCAATAGCTTAAAGAGTTTCACAAAAAAATCATGCTTGATAGTAAATGGTTTGAGTTAAGCTAAAATTAACAAAACATATCTCAATCAAAATAGTGCAGATTTAAAGTAGTGGTGAAGTGTTTACACTCAATCAATCTCATGAAAACAGTTTCTAGCATATGCTTGCTTGTCCACCTATTCTCCACTACTTAGATCATGCAACTTCATGAATCAAGAGGTCTTTATGCAAGGTTATAATGGGGCCAAGGGGTAATAATGTAGCTAAAGAATAAAAGATAAAGGATATTACAAAAGTCCCAAAGATTTTATAGAGTTTAGAGATATAATAAGATTCATACAAAGAAACTTCTCAAAACTCTTTACAAGTACATAATCACATAGGCCGAATATTCATGTTGGGCCTTTTCTTCATTCTAAACAACTTTGTAACATCTTTTTCTTTTTCCACAAGTTCAAGTGATGATTCATTTTTTTCCACATAGGAATGTATTTGGCAGTATTCCCTTTCTTTTTCTCTTGACTTTTCTTTTTTTTTTCCCCCACACTTATTTCTTGTTTCTAACCTAAATTTTCAATAGATCTTCATTGTCTTTGCAATATGTCTCAAAACATGCTAATTCATCGTTAGAACAAGGGTAAAGATATAAATAAGTATATTTAGGTTAGGGACAAGTTATGGTTACGAAAGAAATAGCTTATTCAATGTAGGCTCAAATTGGTTCACTAAGGGGGATGTTCTCTTGGAACATCAATAAAGGATGGCTGTTTGGCCCTGGTTAAAAATCCTAATGCCTCTATCATATTCATGTTGTCACTTGCATCAATATAGTCTCAACAAGGTTTAAATCAAGTTCTAGAGAATCATGTAATCATAATAGCACTCAAGAAAGAAATTAGATTGATATGTATAATGCATCAATCATATAGGCTCAAAAACTCACAAGAATGATTATACAAGTCAGATTTAAGTCTAAACATGCTTCTTTCTCAATCAACATATCAACTTAACATTGGCTCATAAAAAAATGATATGAAGCTCAATTCTCATGAAAATCTTCTCACTAATAAATTAGTTTTAGACTTATGCAATTCATATCTCATCATAGTATTGAAAGCAACTAAAACTCACTCAAAACAACATGAAAAGACTCAAAAACAAAACACACTAAATAAAATCCTAAATTCTTCCCCCCAAACATAATTTTTACATTGTCCTCAATGTAATGCTATTATCCCCCAATATAAGAATTATATGTAAGAAAAATGAACTACTAAACAAATCAAAAGAAAAACAATAAAAGATAGAATGATGGAGAGGAAGGAATATGCAAATCTGATTTTAATAGATGCTCTCCATCCTTTTGGGTTGCCTCCCAAGAAGCGCTTGGTTTATTGTCCTCAGCCTGACTTAGACCCATGCCATTATTATTCAACATAATTTGGATCAAAGAGTGGTAACTCCTCCACATCTTGTATTGGAAAGTTCTCATAGTAAGGCTTCAATCGATGACCATTCACTTTGAATGCCTTATCTGTTTTTGGGCTTTGGATTTCAACTGCACCATGAGTAAACACATTAGTAATAACAAAAGGTCCAACCCAACGAGAACGTAATTTACCTGGAAATAACTTAAGGCGTGAATGGAAGAGAAGAACTTTTTGTCCAACAACAAAGTCCTTTCTTGATATCATCTTGTCATGGAATGCCTTAGTCTTTTCCTTGTAAATCCTAGAATTCTCATAGGCATCATTCCTTATCACCTCTAATTCTTGTAGGTCTAGTTTTCTTTGCTTACCTGCCTCATCCATCTCCATGTTGCATTGTTTGATATCCCAATATGCCTTATGTTCTAATTCAACCGGAAGATGACAAGGCTTACCATAAACAAGTCGATAAGGAGACATACCAATGGGTATCTTATATGCTGTCCTATAAGCCCAAAGTGCATCATCAAGTCGCGAACTCTAATCCTTCCTATTTGGATTAACTGTCTTTCCAAGGATGGACTTAACTTCTCAGTTTAACACTTCAGCTTGCCCACTACTTTGAGGTTGGTATGAGGTGGAGACCTTGTGTGTGATGTTATACTTCCTCAAAAGTGAGTACCTCTATCGCTGATTATGGCCTTTTGATGCACCCAAAAGAGTGTATCTTATTTAACCTTGCACTAAAAAGATAAATTGTAAGTATAGTAGTTAGCAAGGGTCGAGTCCTCAGGGATTGGGTTTTAGTTTATAAGTTAATAGTTTAAAACTTAAATTCAATAACAATAAAAGAAAAGGGGTTTTTGAAGCCAGATTTAAACTAAAGTAAATAATAAGAATAAGATGCAAGGCGGTATAACCAGCCAATAAAAATATATATACTAAATTAGGCGGTATAACCAGCCAATAAAAATATATATACTAAATTAGGCGGTATAACCAGCCAATAAAAATAAAACAAAGTTAATATACAAATTAGGCGGTATAACCAGCCAATAAAAATAAATATACTTTTAAAAATAAGCAAACTAGAAAAGTAAGAAAACAAGTAAGTAAGAAGAATCAAATATGAAAAATATGGTTAAGGTTTCATTCTCCACCACTAGACATCATTAAGAATCAATTTCAGATCTATCAATATCAACCAACTATCAAAGTTAACAACCGTAGATAACAACAAGCTCTGTTATCCCAATCTTTCCTTAGTTTGTCGTTAAATAGAACAAGCTCTCTATTTAATCTCTAACCATCAAACAACCTAGAATAAGCTCTCTAGATTCAATTTAATGGCAGCTTTATGATGAGAAAGATAGGTTGATCTAAGCAACAAACACATAAGCTCGGATTGTTCAACTTAGGTTATGTTCCACTTTGCAATTATTGAAAACTTGACCATAATCATTAATCACAAATTGCCACTTATGAATAGGAAATCAAGACAATTACACGGATCAAGACTCCTAAACTAGCAATAGATAATTATCAAGATCTATCTAGTTGTACACCTAAACAAATCAAGACAACATCATGAACAATTCTTGTAGAAGAACATAAGCAACTTTGATAGAAAATTAATGATAGATAGAATCTGAAAATCAATCACAAAACATGTCTAGGGCTTTGAAATCACCCTTAACCAAATAGAAGTTTAGCCTAGCATAGGCATTATAAACATAAACATAAAATTAAAGAAAATCTAAGAAGAAAATAAAAGAAAGAAAGAAGAAGAGGAAGAATATTAATTATCCAACCTCTTGCTCTCTCTAAAGAAAAAGAAAACTAGAGAAAAGAAAGAAAACTAGAGAAAAGAAAGAAGAAGAAAACTTAGAGAATTTTATTAAAATGGCTAATATCCTACCTATGTACAATATGATCCCTTACAATCATCCAAGGTCCTCTATTTATACACATTTTGGAGGGCTAAATGACAAGAGACAAGCTTTACAAATTTCAAAGGTAGGTATATGACGATTTTGATCAGCCAACTTGATGGTCGATTTCGTCAATATTGGAGGCCTGATCTGATCACATGGTCTTCTAGACAAAGGTTCCCCTATCAGTTACGGAACCATAGCCGTTGGAATCAGCTCATTTTCTGATGGGGTTAAGCAGATATGGGCAAAATACGAAAACATGTCAGCACAGACGTCATTGCACATCAGCCACCTTGATGGTCGATCTCTTCAATATTGGAGGCCTGATCTGATCACATGGTCTTCTAGACAAAGGTTCCCCTATCAGTTACGGAACCATAGCCGTTGGAATCAGCTCATTTTCTGATGTGGATAAGAAGATATGGGCATAATACGAAAACATGTCAGCACAGACGTCATTGCACATCAGCCAACTTGATGGTCGATTTCGCTAGGGAAAACGACTCCGTTTTAAGAAGTGTAAAACATGAAAAAGATAGATATGCCTCTTAGCTTTGCATGGCTACAAATTTCAGCCTTATTGCTTCAGTGAAACTCGAGATATAGCTGATATGGTAAAAGGTGTCGGAACTGAAACTGAACTGGATTTGCCCTTAATTCTAGTAATCTGAAATCACTCAAAGAAACTTGTGAAAAACACCATAATACATAAAAATATAAAAGATCATAAACACAATTAGACTAAACAATAATAACTCGTATTTGACACAAAACATTAATAAAACATAACTAAAAACTATATAATTATACGAGTTATCACCTTTGGTGTTCAAACCTAGCAAAGATGTTAGTCTTGACAAAATCTGAAACAACTTTAGAGTCATCAGTCCTAGTGGCTTTTGCTTCCACCCACTTTGAAACATAATCAAGGCAAGTAAAATATAAACATTACCAAAAGAAGAAGGAAAAGGTCCAATGAAATCCATGCCCCATACATGAAAAATTTCAACAATACGTATTGGAGTTTGAGGCATTTGATTTCTAGCACCTAAGTTACCTGTTCTTTGGCAACGATCACATGACTTGCAAAAGAGGTATGCATCTTTGAACATAGTAGGCCAATAAAATCCAGAATCAAGAACTTTCATGGCTGTTCTTTTGGATCCAAAGTGTCCTCCACATGCATAATAGTGACAAAAGGTGAGAATAGATTGAAATCCAGATTCGAGTACACACCTTCTTATAATCTGATCAGAGCAATGCTTCCAAAGGTAAGGATCATTCATATGTAGTATTTGGCATCACTCTTGATCTTATTTCTTTGAGCTTGTGTCAACTCTTGTGGCAACTTCTTGGTAACTAAGTAATTAACAATATCGGCATACCAAGGAGTTGTTGTACTTATAAAAAGAAGTTGCTCATCCGGAAAGTTCTCATTCAAGGGTAGTGCATCCTCTTCATGAACTAAATGGCTAAGATGGTCCGCAACCAGGTTGTCACTACCTCTCTTATCTTTTATCTCCAAATCAAACTCTTGTAAGAGAAGTATCCATCTAATCAACCTTGGTTTGGCCTCCTTCTTAGTGAGTACCTAAAGGCTGCATGGTCAGAAAATACAATTACTTTAGTACCAATTAAATAAGATCAAAATTTTTCTAGAGCAAATACAACAGCCAAAAGTTCTTTTTCAGTAGTGGAATAGTTTAATTGAGCATCATTAAGAGTTCGAGAGGCATAATAAATGGCATGTGAGGCTTTGCCAACCCGTTGGCCCAAAACAGCTCCAATGGCATAGTCACTAGCATCACACATGATTTCAAAAGGTACATTCCAATCTGGTGGTTGCATGATAGGAGCTGATGTCAAGAGTCCCTTTGATGTTTCAAACGCCTCTTTGCATTTATCATCAAAGTGGAAAACCACATCTTTTTGCAGTAGCTTGCAAAGAGGTAATGTGATCTTTGAGAAGTTTTTGATAAATCTCCTATAGAAACCTGCATGTCCAAGAAAAGAACGAACCTCTCTCACATTTGTGGGAGATGGTAAAGACTGCATAATATCTATTCTAGATTTATCAACCTCTATCCCTCTAGAAGAAATAACATGGCCTAAAACTATTCATTGTTCTACCATAAAGTGACTGATGTACTCAAAAGAGTGTATCTTATTTAACCTGGCACTTAAAAAGAATCAGTTGTAAATTATAGTGATTAGCAAGGGTCGAGTCCTCAGGGATTGGGTTTTAGTTTATAAGTTAATAGTTTATCACTTAAAAACAAGTAAACAAAAGTAAAGGGGATTTTGAAATCAGATTTAAATAAAGTTAACAATAAGAACGAGAAAACAAGTAATTAAGAAGAATCAAATATGAAAAATATGGTTAAGGTTTCATTCTCCACCACTAGACATCATTAAGAATCAATTTCATATCTACCAACATTAATTAGCTATCAAAGTTAACAACCGTAGATAACAACAAGCACTGTTACCCCAATCTTTCCTTAGTTTATCGTTAAATAGAACAAGCTCTTTATTTAATCTCTAACTATCAAACAACCTAGAATCTAAGTTCAATTTAATAGCAACTTTTTGATGAGAAAGATAGGTTGATCTAAGCAACAAACACATAAGCTCGGATTGTTCAACTTAGGTTATGTTCCACTTTGCAATTATTGAAAACTTGACCATAATCATTAATCACAAATTGCTACTTATGAATAGGAAATCAAGACAATTACACGGATCAAGACTCCTAAACTAGCATTAGACAATTATCAAGATTTATCTAGTTGGCCACCTAAACAAATCAAAACATCATCATGAACAATTTTAATGGAAGAACATAAGCAACTTTGATAGAAAACAATGATAGATAGATTCTGAAAATTATTTACATAACATGTCTAGGGCTTTAAAA
Organism: Fremontodendron californicum; assembly: GCA_030761205.1. Lineage (NCBI taxonomy): Eukaryota > Viridiplantae > Streptophyta > Magnoliopsida > Malvales > Malvaceae > Fremontodendron > Fremontodendron californicum. The sequence continues at coordinate 10,514,158 of JAULJL010000047.1, forward strand.
TCACCCTTAACCAAATAAAAGTTTAGCCTAACATAGGCATAGATAATATATACATAAAACTAAAAAGAAAAATAAAAGAATGGAAAAGAAGAATAATAATAATGATGATCCTTGAGTCTCCTCAAAAGATGTCTAGTTTGTGGCTCAAAAGATGGTATTTATAGAGCTTTAAAACCCTGAGAATAAGTCTTTGCCACCCAAGTAAGCCTGGAGGTACAAAAATCACGTTTTTACCTTTTTTTTTAGATTTGCGATTAGGGTTTTTCTGGCCGCAGGGTTCTTTATGGAGATCTTCTAGCGCCATTTTGAATGCCCATTTCTTATCCGATTTGGGACCATAATATATCGTTGGAAAGATAATCAAGTCAAATTCAAAAGTCAAGTAGGAAATGTCTTCAAATAAAGAATTTAACATCATGTTTTCCTTAAAACAAGCTCCGGAGGTCAAATTTGCCTGATTGCTTTTCAACGAGAAATTGATATTTTTTACTCCCAAGTCTTCTTCCATCTTGTGATTATGATTTTGTAAGATCTTTACCATCATTATTGACATCTTTTGACTTCATTCTCCTTATTGTACCTAAAATTCAAAAACATAATATAAGTAAACATGATAAAGATCGAAAACATAACAAAAACTAAAAGTAGAAAGGCATAAAATGTATATTTTATGAGCTTATCAAATACCCCCACACTTAGCTTTTTGCTAGTCCTCGAGCAAAACAAAATAAAAATAAAATAAGAAAATCTAATCTAATCCACTTTCGTAGGAAATCACGGTGGCACTTAGCATGTGACACAAGCCTTTAAACCCCTAGGTGTCCCTAGTGGACGAGTTTAGTCTCGTGAGGGTTTACTAGGACGATACCCACAAACATTGAAGACATAAGAAAAACTAAAAAAATTAAAAATAATAATAATAATAATTACAACTAATCCTTCCAATATAAATTAGAGATAATCATTGGACAAGTCTTATAAACTAATCAATAGCTTAAAGAAATTCACAAAAAAACTTGCTTGAATGTAAATAATTTGAGTTAGGCCAATATTAACTTAACATATTTCAATCAAAATAGTGCATATTCAAACTTAATCTCAACTTCTCACATGGGATACTCTCCTGATTTTCACTCTTTAAAGTAGTGGTAAAGTGTTTACACTCAATCAATCTCATGAAAACACATCTACCATATGCTTGCTTGTCCACCTATTCTCCACTATTTAGATCATACAACTTCATAAATCAAAAGGTCTTTATTCAAGGTTGTAATGGGGCCAAAGGGTTATAATGTGGTTAAAGAACAAAAGGATAAAGATATCACAAAGGTTCCAAAGAGTTCATAGAGTTTAGAGACATAATAAGATCATACAAATAAAACTTCTCAAAACTCTTATAAAGCACATAATAACATTAACTAAATATTCATGTTGAGCCTTTGCTTCATTCTAACTAACTTTGGTAACATCTTTTTCTTTACTTTAACTAGAAGTTCAAGAGATGATTTTTTTTTTTCAATATGGGAATATATTTGACAATGATCCCTTTCTTTTTCTCTTGACTTTTTTCTTTTCTTTTCTTCCCCCCACACTTATCTTTTTTTTCCAACCCAAATTTTCAACTAAAAATATCCCTTGTTTTTTGCAATATGTCTCAAAATATATAATCCATCTTTAGAACAAGGGTAAGGATATAAGTATATTTAGGCTAGGTGTAAGTTGTGGTTACCAATAAAATAGCATATTTAATGTAGGCTCAAATTGGCTCACTAGTGGGGATGTTCTCTTGGAACATTAATAATGGATGGCTGTTTGGCTCTGGTTATAATCCTAATGCCTCTATCATATTCATGTTATCAAATGTATCAATATAGTCTCAAACGGTTTAAAGCAAGTTCTAGAGAATCATGTAATCATAAGAGCACTCAAGAAAGAAATTAGATTGATATGTATAATGCATCAATCATATAGGCTCAAAAACTTACAAGGATGATTATACAAGTCAATATCAAGTCTAAACATGCTTCTTTCTCAATCAACATTGGCTCATAAAAATTAGTATCAAGCTTAATTCTCATGAAAATCATCTCACTAATAACCATTTTAGACCTATGCAATTCATATCTCATCATTGTATTAAAAAGGAACTAAAACACACTAAATAATAATAATAATAATAATAAAGACTCTTAAAAAAAATTAGTAGACAAAAATAAAAGAAATCCTAAATCCTTCCCCCCACACTTAATTCTTACATTGTCCTCAATGTAAGTCTATTAACCCAAATGAAAGAATTATGTGTAAGAGAAAAGAACTAATAACATAAGAATAGGAACAACTAAGACTCAAAACAAAACAAACTCATGCAACCTAAATAATCCTAAAATACTAAACAAAAAATTAACTAATAAACATAAAAAAAAAAATAAAATCAATAAAAATAAAAATAAAAATAAAAATAATAAAAGAAAAAGGAAAAGGAAAAGAAAGAGAAAGAGAAAGAGAAAGAGAAAGAAAAGCAAATCTGAATATGGCAGGTTGGTAATTTCTTCTTTAATTGGGCTGTCTTCCCAATTAACACTTGAGTTAGTGTTTTGAACCTAACCAACACCCCTTCTTGGCTTTTTAGGCTTGTCAGGCTCATACATGAAATTTCCCAAATTTATGCGTTTGAAAGGACGCTTTCTTTGCACAACAGTGGATGCATTCTCCATTACAAGTATTATTCCATCATCCTTTGTGGCGCATATCTCATCGAGGAATAGAGCATATTTTGATACTTGTTGAATGGCATCCACAAACAAGTTGTTTAAGGTTTCCGGCATGTGTTGTTCATGTTCTTCCTCCTTGAACTTTGCAAATCTACTAGGAAAAGGTGGAGAAGAAACATTAGTAAAAAGTGGAACCTTAAACGTTACCTCAGGTGCCGAAGTACTCTCTTTCAGAATTGAAGCTTCATTATCTTCAATAGTTGAATCCATCTTTAGTTCTTTCTCATCCTCGGGTTCCCTTGGATTTTTTGATTCATCCTCAAGTTGTGTGGCACTAACACTCACCTTTGGATCAATCATCGATTGGAAAGGGAGTGCTTGAGATCTTTGTGCTACTAATTCCACCGTACAACTAGCCAATAGGCTCATTTGCCTTTCCAAACTCTGGATACTTGCCTTTGTTTCCCTTGTTTCCTGTTGAAGTTGCAGAGTATTAATAACAAGAAAATTGACAAGTTCTTCTAAAGAATTACCTGAGTTTTGAGGTGGTGGCTCAAAAAGATCTTGTTGTTGATCCCATGGTTGATTGAAGACAAATTGATTAGTGTAATTAGCATAAGGATCTACTTCTTGATAATCTCCCGAGTAGCCATAATGAGTATGATTCCACCATCCCTCATTGTAAGTGTTTGGGAAAGCATCATACTGTTGTCCTTGGAACCCTTGATGGCTTTGGTATTCTCCCACATCATAGGCTGCTTTAAAATTATCTTTTTGGTAGTATGGGCACCAATTGGTTGGATGATCCATCATGAAGCACACTCCACACTGCCTTGATTGTTGAATCTTACTTATGGCCACTGGTTGAACTATGGAGATGAGATTGTCTAGTTGGTTCTGAAGGTTCTGAAGTTTTGATGTAGCACCTGCCATCTCTTCTTGCTTGAAATTTGAAAACAAAAACCTGTATGTACAAGAAAAATAAAATTAATTACAACTGAAAATAAGAATAAACCAATAAACTAAGAAACTAAATAAAGCAATCCTCGATAACGGCGCCAAAAACTAGATGTACTCAAAAGAGTGTATCTTATTTAACCTTGCATTTAAAAAGAATCAATTGTAAAGTATAGTGATTAGCAAGGGTCGAGTCCTCAGGGATTGGGTTTTAGTTTATAAGTTAATAGATTATCACTTAAAAACAAGTAAAAAAAAGTAAAGGGGATTTTGAAATCAGATTTAAACTAAAGTTAACAATAAGAATGAGAAAACAAGTAATTAAGAAAATCAAATATGAAAAATATGGTTAAGGTTTCATTCTCCACCACTAGACATCATTAAGAATCAATTTCATATCTACCAACATTAATTATCTATCAAAGTTAACAACCGTAGATAACAACAAGCTTTGTTACCCCAATCTTTCCTTAGTTTATCGTTAAATAGAACAAGCTCTCTATTTAATCTCTAACTATCAAACAACCTAGAATAAGCTCTCTAAGTTCAATTTAATAGCAGCTTTATGATGAGAAAGATAGGTTGATCTAAGCAACAAACACATAAGCTGGGATTGTTCAACTTAGGTTATGTTCCACTTTGCAATTATTGAAAACTTGACCATAATAATTAATCGCAAATTGCTACTTATGAATAGGAAATCAAGAAAATTACACGGATCAAGACTCCTAAACTAGCATTAGACAATTATCAAGATTTATCTTGTTGGCCACCTATAAACAAATCAAAACATCATCATGAACAATTTTAATGGAAGAACATAAGCAACTTTGATAGAAAAAAATGATAGATAGATTCTGAAAATTAATTACATAACATGTCTAGGGCTTTAAAATCACCCTTAACCAAATAAAAGTTTAGCCTAACATAGGCATAGATAATATATACATAAAACTAAAAAGAAAAATAAAAATAAAAGAATGGAGAAGAAGAAGAATAATAATGATGATCCTTGAGTCTCCTCAAAAGATGTCTAGCTTGTGGCTCAAAAGATGGTATTTATAGAGCTTTAAAACCCTGAGAATAAGTCTTTGCCGCACAAGTAAGCCTGGAGGTGCAAAAATCACGTTTTTGCCTTTTTTTTTAGATTTGCGATTAGGGTTTTTCTAGCCGTAGGGTTCTTTAGGGAGATCTTCTAGCGCCATTTTGAATGCCCATTTCTTATCCGATTTGGGCCCATAATATATCGTTGGAAAGATAATCAAGTCAAATTCAAAAGTCAAGTGGGAAGTTTCTTCAAATAAAGAATCTAACATCATGTTTTCTTTACAACAAGATCCGGAGGTCAAATTTGCCTGATTGCTTTTCAACCAGAAATTGATATTTTTGACTCCCAAGTCTTATTCCATCTTGTGATTATGATTTTGTAAGATCTTTACCATCATTATTGACATCTTTTGACATCGTTCTCCTTATTGTACCTAAAATTCAAAAACATAATATAAGTAAACAAGATAAAGATCGAAAACATAACAAAAACTAAGAGTATAAAGGCATAAAATGTATATTTTATGAGCTTATCAGTGACATTTTTCCCAATTCAAAACAAGGTTAGTTTCCATGCATCTTTAAAGTACAAGTGTAAGGTTCTCTAGACATCTATCAAAAGAATCATCATAGACACTAAAATCATCCATAAACACTTCTATGATGTTCTTTACATAATCTAAAAATATGCTAACCATACACCTTTGGAATGTAGCTGGTGCATTACAAAGACCAAATGGCAAACGCCTATATGCAAAAGTACCAAATGGACATGTGAATGTTGTTTTCTCTTGGTCCTTCGGAGCAATGGCATTCTGATTATAACCTGAAAACCATCAAGAAAACAATAATGAGAATGGCTAGCTAACCTTTCAAGCGTTTGATCAATAAAAGGTAAAAGAAAGTGGTCTTTACGAGTTGTGGAATTAAGTTTTCGATAATCAATACAAACTCGCCACCCTGTTTGAATCCTAGTAGGAACAAGTTCATTCTCATTATTTGTTACAACCGTTACACCTGATTTCTTTGGAACCACTTGGACCGGGCTCACCCATTTGCTATCCGAGATAGGATAAATCACTCCAACATCTAGGAGCTTCAATATCTCCTTTTTCACAACCTCTATGATAGGAGGGTTCAATCTTCTTTGTGCCTCTCTTGTTGGTTTTGACCTTTCCTCTAACAAAATCCGGTGCATGCACATGGATGGGCTTATTCCCTTGATATCGGCAATTTACCAACCAATTGCAGTTTTATGCTCCCTAAGCACCCGGATAAGTCATTCGTCTTGCAAAGATGTGAGCTCTTTGGCAATGATGACCGGTAGTGTGTCCTTTTCACCTAAGAACACATATTTCAACTGGTCTGATAGTGGTTTCAACTCTAAAATTGGTGCCTGCAAAATGGAAGATAGAAGTTTCTCATTAGACAAAGGCAAATCAATAAATGAAACATCAAACCTTGCATCTTTAGGTGGCAATGAGTGTAAAGATTCTAGTACCCCTTCCACATGGTCACTCAAGGCTAGTTCCCCTTTAGCATTCCCCATTACGAGATGTTTGCTAAGGACTATCTCCAAACTATCTTCACCATCTAGCTCATAAGCTTGCTGCACTAGTGAGTCAATGATATCAATATTAGAAAAAGAATGTGCATCACTAGGATATCTCATGGCCTCAAAAATGTTAAAGCGAATTATTTCATCATTTTCCATAGTTAAAGTGCCATCATGTACATCTATTTTAGTTCTTGCTATTTTCAAGAATGGTCTCCCTAATAGAATAGGTGTGGGATTAGAGGACATCTCATCTTCCATCTCAATAACATAAAAGTCAGCTGAAAAAACCAATTCATTAACCTGTACAAGAACGTCTTCTACAACTCCTCTTGGGTAAGTGTTAGAACGGTCTGCAAGTTGTATTATAATACCGGTTTCCTCTAATGGTCCTAGATTCAATGAAGCATAAATTGAATATGGCATGACATTAATAGATGCCCCTAGATCTAGCATAGCACGCTCAAACCTGGTGTTGCCTATCTTACAAATGGTAAACATACCTGGATCCTTGCATTTAGGTGAGAGTTTCTTTTGAAGAACAGCTGACACATTCTCCCCCACACTTACCTTTTTATTCCCTTTCAACTTCCGTTTAGATGTGCACAACTCTTTTAGGAACTTGCCATATCTTGGCACTTGCTTGATAGCATCTAGTAAAGGAATGTTCACCTCTACTTTCCGAAAGGTTTCCAAAATTTCCTTCTCTTGCTCCTCCTTTTTGGACTTTGCTAACCTGCTAGGAAAAGGTGGAGGAGTTATATAAGAAGGAAAAGATGGTTTAGGAGTTACCTTTTTTAGTGGCTCATTGGGATGTGAAGAGGATGCCATGGTGTTGTTCTCCCCTTGAGCACTATCCTTTTGTGGTGTCTCTAGCTGTTTCCCACTTCTTAAAGTTATAGCATGGGCATTCTCTCTTGGATTCACTATGGTTTGGGAAGGTAATTTCCCTGAATCCCTTGCTCGCATTTGACTCATGGCTGTTGCCAATTGCCCCATCTGAGCCTCTGAGTTTCGGATAATTACCTTTGTCTTCCTTGATTCCTGTTGAAGTGGAATTGTATTAGTAGTAAGGTTTTTGACAAGATCTTCAAGAGTCTCACCTGAATTTTTTTGTGGTGGCACTTGTTGTCGGGTGCGATTTGGTTGTTGCACTCTTTGCTGAAAACCCGGTAGCCTATTGTCAAATGATAGAGGAACAGCTTGTGATTGGTTCCCTCCATAATTGAAGTTTGGATGATCCCTCCATCCTGGATTATAAGTGTTTGAATAGGGATCATATTTCCTTGGTTGGTTCTGAAATCCACCCATGGCATTCACATGTTGATTGGTGTCTTCTTGAAGTGTTGGACACATATCGGTTTGGTGCCCCATGTTTGAACATATGCCATAAGCCTTTATTTGGTGTATATTACCTACAGCCAATTGTTGAACAAGAGAAGTCAGTTATCAAATGTTTGTTCAAGGGATGATATACTTACCTCATTAACTCTCTTGGGTTGTGGTGGTGGATCTTGTCTCATTGAGAATTGTTGAGAATTGGCTGCCATGCTGGAGATTATAGTTCTAACAGCCCCCGAGTCTTATCAACTAGAGCTCCCCTACTAGCGGCATCTATCATACTTCTCTCCATGGGCATGAGACATTCATAGAAGTACTGGATGAGAAGTTGTTCACTTATCTGATGGTGTGGACATGATGCACAAAGTTTCTTGAACCTCTCCCAATATTAATATAAGGACTCTCCGTTGTATTGCCTAATCCCACATATCTTTTTTCTAATATTGCCAGCCCTAGATGCTAGGAAATACCTTTCCAAGAATGCTTTCTTCATATCATTCCATGTAGTGATGGTCCCAGATGGTAGATAGTAGAGCCATTCCTTTGCTGAATCAGCTCGAGAGAATGGAAAGGCTCTCAACTTAACTTGCTCTTCCGTGACTCCTGTTGGTCTCATGCTTGAGCAAACTACATGGAATTCTGATGCACCCAAAAGAGTGTATCTTATTTAACCTTGCACTAAAAAGATAAATTGTAAGTATAGTAGTTAGCAAGGGTCGAGTCCTCAGGGATTGGGTTTTAGTTTATAAGTTAATAGTTTAAAACTTAAATTCAAGAACAATAAAACAAAAGGGGTTTTTGAAGCCAGATTTAAACTAAAGTAAATAATAATAAGAAGATGCAAGGCGGTATAACCAGCCAATAAAAATATATATACTAAATTAGGCGGTATAACCAGCCAATAAAAGTAAAACAAAGTTAATATACAAATTAGGCGGTATAACCAGCCAATAAAAATAAATATACTTTTAAAAATAAGCAAACTAGAAAAGTAAGAAAACAAGTAAGTAAGAAGAATCAAATATGAAAAATATGGTTAAGGTTTCATTCTCCACCACTAGACATCATTAAGAATCAATTTCAGATCTATCAATATCAACCAACTATCAAAGTTAACAACCGTAGATAACAACAAGCTCTGTTATCCCAATCTTTCCTTAGTTTGTCGTTAAATAGAACAAGCTCTCTATTTAATCTCTAACCATCAAACAACCTAGAATAAGCTCTCTAGATTCAATTTAATGGCAGCTTTATGATGAGAAAGATAGGTTGATCTAAGCAACAAACACATAAGCTCGGATTGTTCAACTTAGGTTATGTTCCACCTTGCAATTATTGAAAACTTGACCATAATCATTAATCACAAATTGCCACTTATGAATAGGACATCAAGACAATTACACGGATCAAGACTCCTAAACTAGCAATAGATAATTATCAAGATCTATCTAGTTGTACACCTAAACAAATCAAGACAACATCATGAACAATTCTTGTAGAAGAACATAAGCAACTTTGATAGAAAATTAATGATAGATAGAATCTGAAAATCAATCATAAAACATGTCTAGGGCTTTGAAATCACCCTTAACCAAATAGAAGTTTAGCCTAGCATAGGCATTATAAACATAAACATAAAATTAAAGAAAATCTAAGAAGAAAATAAAAGAAAGAAAGAAGAAGAGGAAGAATATTAATTATCCAACCTCTTGCTCTCTCTAAAGAAAAAGAAAACTAGAGAAAAGAAAGAAAACTAGAGAAAAGAAAGAAGAAGAAAACTTAGAGAATTTTATTAAAATGGCTAATATCCTACCTATGTACAATATGATCCTCTACAATCATCCAAGGCCCTCTATTTATACACATTTTGGAAGGCTAAATGACAAGAGACAAGCTTTACAAATTTCAAAGGTAGGTATAATAGGTGGGTGAATTTTTCTAACAATTTTCGTCATATTGTATGACAATTTTGATCAGCCAACTTGATGGTCGATTTCGTCAATGTTGGAGGCCTGATCTGATCACATGGTCTTCTAGAAAAAGGTTCCCCTATCAGTTACGGATCCATAGCCGTTGGAATCAGCTCATTTGCTGATGTGGATAAGCAGATATGGGCAAAATACGAAAACATGTCAGCACAGACGTCATTGCACATCATCCAACTTGATGGTCGATTTTGCAATATTAGAGGCCTGATCTAATCATATGGTCTTCTAGACAAAAGTTCCCGTATCAGTTACGGATCCATAGCCATTGGAATCAGCTCATTTGCTGATGTGGATAAGCAGATATGGGCAAAATACGAAAACAGGTCAGCACAGACGTCATTGCACATCAGCCAACTTGATGGTCGATTTCGCTAGGGCAAAACGACTCCGTTTCAAGAAGTATAAAACATGAAAAAGATAGATATGCCTCTTAGCTTTGCACGGCTACAAATTTCAGCCTTATTGCTTCAGTGAAACTCCAGATATAGCTGATATGGCAAAATGTATCGGAACTGGAACTGAACTGGATTTGCCCTTAATTCTAGTAATCTGAAATCACTCAAAGAAACTTGTGAAAAACACCAAATTAAATAAAAATATAAAAGATCATAAACACAATTAGACTAAACAATAATAACTCGTATTTGACACAAAACAATAATAAAACATAACTAAAAACTATATAATTATACGAGTTATCACACCCCCACACTTAGATTGTTGCTAGTCCCTAGCAACGACTCAATAAAAATAAAATAAGAAAATCTAATCTAATCCACTTTCGTAGGAAATCACGGTGGCACTTAGCATGTGACACAAGCCTTTAAACCCCTAGGTGTCCCTAGTGGACGAGTTTAGTCTCGTGAGGGTTTATGATAACTCGTATAATTATATAGTTTTTAGTTATGTTTTATTATTGTTTTGTGTCAAATACGAGTTATTATTGTTTAGTCTAATTGTGTTTATGATCTTTATGTATTTTGGTGTTTTTCACAAGTTTCTTTGAGTGATTTCAGATTACTAGAATTAAGGGTAAATCCAGTTCAGTTCCAGTTCCGACACCTTTTACCATATCAGCTATATCTCGAGTTTCACTGAAGCAATAAGGCTAAAATTTTAACCGTGCAAATTTAAGAGGCATATCTATCTTTTTCATGTTTTACACTTCTTGAAACGGAGTCGTTTTCCCTAGCGAAATCAACCATTAAGTTGGCTGATGTGCAATGACGTCTGTCCTGAGCAGTTTTCGCATTTTGACCATATCGTCCGATAGACATCAGCAAATGAGCTGATTCCAACGGCTATGAATCACTAACTGATAGGGGAACATTTGTCTAGAAGACCATGTGATCAGATAAAGCCTCCAATATTGAAGAAATCGACCATCAAGTTGGCTGATGTGCAATGACGTCTGTGATGACCTATTTTCGTATTTTGCCCATATATTCTTCTCCACATCAGGAAATGAGCTGATTCCAACGGCTATGAATCAGTAACTCATAGGGGAACATTTTTCTAGAAGACCATGTGATCAGATCAGGCCTCCAAGATTGACAAAATCGACCATCAAGTTGGCTGATCAAAATGGTCATACAATATGACGAAAATTGTTAGAAAAATGCACCCACCTATTATACCTACCTTTGAAAATTGTAAAGCTTGTCTCTTGTCATTTAGCCCTCCAAAATGTGTATAAATAGAGGGCCTTGGGTGATTGTAAAATATCATATTGTACATAGGTAGGATATTAGCCATTTTAATAAAATTCTCTAAGTTTTCTTCTTCTTTCTTTTCTCTAGTTTTCTTTCTTTTCTCTAGTTTTCTTTTTCTTTAGAGAGAGCAAGAGGTTGGATAATTAATATTCTTCCTCTTCTTCTTTCTTTCTTTTATTTTCTTCTTAGATTTTCATTAATTTTATGTTTATGTTTATAATGCCTATGCTAGGCTAAACTTCTATTTGGTTAAGGGTGATTTCAAAGCCCTAGACATGTTTTGTGATTGATTTTCAGATTCTATCTATCATTAATTTTCTATCAAAGTTGCTTATGTTCTTCTACAAGAATTGTTCATGATGTTGTCTAGATTTATTTAGGTGTACAACTAGATAGATCTTGATAATTATCTATTGCTAGTTTAGGAGTCTTGATCCGTGTAATTGTCTTGATTTCCTATTCATAAGTGGCAATTTGTGATTAATGATTATGGTCAAGTTTTCAATAATTGCAAAGTGGAACATAACCTAAGTTGAACAATCCGAGCTTATGTGTTTGTTGCTTAGATCAACCTATCTTTCTCATCATAAAGCTGCCATTAAATTGAATTTAGAGAGCTTATTCTAGGTTGTTTAATGGTTAGAGATTAAATAGAGAGCTTGTTCTATTTAACGACAAACTGAGGAAAGATTGGGGTAACAGAGCTTGTTGTTATCTACGGTTGTTAACTTTGATAGTTGGTTGATATTTGATGCACCCAAAAGAGTGTATCTTATTTAACCTTGCACTAAAAAGATCAATTGTAAGTATAGTAGTTAGCAAGGGTCGAGTCCTCAGGGATTGGGTTTTAGTTTATAAGTTGATAGTTTAAAACTTAAATTCAAGAACAATAAAAGAAAAGGGGTTTTTTGAAGCCAGATTTAAACTAAAGTAAATAATAAGAATAAGATGCAAGGCGGTATAACCAGCCAATAAAAATATATATACTAAGCAAGGCGGTATAACCAGCCAATAAAAATATATATACTAAATTAGGCGGTATAACCAGCCAATAAAAATAAAACAAAATTAATATACAAATTAGGCGGTATAACCAGCCAATAAAAATAAATATACTTTTAAAAATAAGCAAACTAGAAAAGTAAGAAAACAAGTAAGAAGAATCAAAAATGAAAAATATGGTTAAGGTTTCATTCTCCACCACTAGACATCATTAAGAATCAATTTCAGATCTATCAATATCAACCAACTATCAAAGTTAACAACCGTAGATAACAACAAGCTCTGTTATCCCAATCTTTCCTTAGTTTGTCGTTAAATAGAACAAGCTCTCTATTTAATCTCTAACCATCAAACAACCTAGAATAAGCTCTCTAGATTCAATTTAATGGCAGCTTTATGATGAGAAAGATAGGTTGATCTAAGCAACAAACACATAAGCTCGGATTGTTCAACTTAGGTTATGTTCCACTTTGCAATTATTGAAAACTTGACCATAATCATTAATCACAAATTGCCACTTATGAATAGGAAATCAAGACAATTACACGGATCAAGACTCCTAAACTAGCAATAGATAATTATCAAGATCTATCTAGTTGTACACCTAAACAAATCAAGACAACATCATGAACAATTCTTGTAGAAGAACATAAGCAACTTTGATAGAAAATTAATGATAGATAGAATCTGAAAATCAATCACAAAACATGTCTAGGGCTTTGAAATCACCCTTAACCAAATAGAAGTTTAGCCTAGCATAGGCATTATAAACATAAAATTAAATAGAATCTAAGAAGAAAATAAAAGAAAGAAAGAAAAAGAAGAAGAATATTAATTATCCAACCTCTTGCTCTTTCTAAAGAAAAAGAAAACTAGAGAAAAGAAAGAAGAAGAAAACTTAGAGAATTTTGTTAAAATGGCTAATATCCTACCAATCTCCAATATGATCCCTTACAATCATCCAAGGCCCTCTATTTATACACATTTTGGAGGGCTAAATGACAAGAGACAAGCTTTACAAATTTCAAAGGTAGGTATATGACGATTTTGATCAGCCAACTTGATGGTCGATTTCGTCAATATTGGAGGCCTGATCTGATCACATGGTCTTCTAGAAAAAGGTTCCCCTATCAGTTACGAAACCATAGCCATTGGAATCAGCTCATTTGCTGATGTGGTTAAGCAGATATGGGCAAAATACGAAAACATGTCAGCACAGACGTCATTACACATCAGCCACATTGATGGTCGATTTCTTCAATATTGGAGGCCTGATCTGATCACATGGTCTTCTAGAAAAAGGTTCCCCTATCAGTTACGGAACCATAGCCGTTGGAATCAGATCATTTTCTGATGTGGATAAGAAGATATGGGCATAATACGAAAATATGTCAGCACAGACGTCATTGCACATCAGCCAACTTGATGGTCGATTTCGCTAGGGAAAACGACTCCGTTTTAAGAAGTGTAAAACATGAAAAAGATAGATATGCCTCTTATCTTTGCATGGCTACAAATTTCAGCCTTATTGCTTCAGTGAAACTCGAGATATAGCTGATATGGCAAAAGGTGTCGGAACTGGAACTGAACTGGATTTGCCCTTAATTCTAGTAATCTGAAATCACTCAAAGAAACTTGTGAAAAACACCAAATTACATAAAAATATAAAAGATCATAAACACAATTAGACTAAACAATAATAACTCGTATTTGACACAAAACAATAATAAAACATAACTAAAAACTATATAATTATACGAGTTATCACACCCCCACACTTAGATTGTTGCTAGTCCCTAGCAACGACTCAATAAAAATAAAATAAGAAAATCTAATCTAATCCATTTTCGTAGGAAATCACGGTGGCACTTAGCATGTGACACAAGCCTTTAAACCCCTAGGTGTCCCTAGTGGACGAGTTTAGTCTCGTGAGGGTTTACTAGAACGATACCCACAAACATTGAAAAACTAAAATATAAATAAACTACATATACTAAAAATATTTACTCCTATTCCTTTCAATATAAATTAGAGACAATCTTTGAACAAGTCTTATAAACTAATCAATAGCTTAAAGAATTTCACAAAAAATCATGCTTGAATGTAAATTGTTTGAGTTAAGCCAATATTAACATAACATATTTCAATCAAAATAGTGCACATTCAAACTTAATCTCAACTTCTCACATGGGATACTCTCATGATTTTCACTCTTTAAAGTAGTGGTAAAGTGTTTACACTCAATCAATCTCATGAAAATAGTTCTACCATATGCTTGCTTGTCTACCTATTCTCCACTAAAAGATCATGCAACTTCATAAATCAAGAGGTCTTTAATCAAGGTTGTAATGGGGCCAAGAGGTAATAATGTGGTTAAAGAATAAAAAGGAAAAGATATCACAAACATTCCAAAGACTTCATAGAATTTAGAGACAAAATAAGATTTTGCAAATAAAACTTTCTCAATATTCTTTAGCAGTACATAATCACATAGGCTGAATATTTCATGTTGAGCCTTTACTTCATTCTAACCAACTTTCGAACATCTTTTTCTTTTCTTTAACTAGAAGTTCAAGAGATTATTCAAAAAAAAAAATTTTTTTTTTCACATGGGAATGTATTTGGCAATATTCCCTCTATTTTTCTCTTGACTTTTGCCTTTCTCCTCCCCCACACTTATCTTTTGTTCTAACCCAAATTTTCAAAAAATATCCCTTGTTTTTGCAATATGTCTCAAACATTCTAGTCCATCTTTAGAACAAGGGTAAAGATATAAATGTGTTTAGGCTAGGTGTAAGATGTGGTTACCAAATAAATAGCTTATTCAATGTAGGCTCAAATTGGTTCACTAGAGGGATGTTCTCTTGGAACATCAATAAGGGATGGCTGCTTGGCCCTAGTTAAAAAGTCCTAATGCCTCTATCATATTCATGTTGTTACATGCATCAATATAGTCTCAAATGGTTTAAAGCAAGTTCTAGAGAATCATGTAATCATAAGAGCACTCAAGAAAGAAATTAGATTGATTTGTATAATGCATCAATCATTATAGGCTCAAAAACTCACAAGGATGATTATACAAGTCAGATTAAGTCTAAACATGCTTCTTTCTCAATCAACATATCATATTAACATTGGCTCATAAAAAGATTGATATCAAGTTCAATTCTCATGAAAATCTTCTCACTAATAAATCTGTTTTAGACTTATGCAATTCATATCTCATCATTGTATTAAAAAGGAACTAAAACACACTAAAAATAATAATAATAAAGACTCATAAAAAAAAAATAGTAGACAAAAATAAAAGAAATCCTAAATCATTCCCCCCACACTTAATTCTTACATTGTCCTCAATGTAAGTCTATTAACCCAAATGAAAGAATCATGTGTAAGAGAAAATAACTAATAACATAAGAATAGGAACAACTAAGACTCAAAACAAAACAAAACAAACTCATGCAACCTAAATAATCCTAAAATACTAAACAAAAATTAACAAGTAAACATAAAAAATAAAAATAAAAACAATAAAAATAAAAATAATAAAAGAAAAGAAAAAGGAAAAGAAAGAGAAAGCAAATCTGAATATGGAAGGTTGGCAATTTCTTCTTTAATTGGGTTGCCTTCCCAATTAACACTTGAGTTAGTGTTTTGAACCTAACCAACACCCCTTCTTGGCTTTTTAGGCTTGTCAGGCTCATACATGAAATTTTCCAAATTTATGCGTTTGAGAGGAAGCTTTCTTTGCACAACAGTGGATGCATTCTCCATTACAAGTATTATTCCATCATCGTTTGTGGTGCATATCTCATCGAGGAATGGAGCATATTTTGATACTTGTTGAATGGCATCCACAAACAAGTTGTTTAAGGTTTCTGGCATGTGTTGTTCATGTTCTTCCTCCATGAACTTTGCAAATCTACTAGGAAAAGGTGGAGAAGAAACATTAGTAAAAATTGGAATCTCAAACGTTACCTCAGGTGCCGAAATACTCTTATTTGGAACATTGGCTTCATTATCCTCAAGAATAGAATTCATCTCTAATTTTGTCTCATCCTCATCTTGTTCCTCATTCCTCAAGGTCACAATAGTAGCATTCTCCTTTGGGTTAATCATCGTTTGGGCAGGGAGTTCTTCAGATCTTTGTGCTACCCATACCACCATACTACTAGTCAATTGGATCATTTGCTTTTCCAAACTCTGGATGCTTGCCCTTGTTTCCTGTTGAAATTGCAATGTATCAGTAACAAGAGAATAGACAAGATCTTCTAAAGAAGTACCTGAGTTTTGAGTCATATGTGGTGGTTGAAAAAGATCTGGTTCTTGGGACCATGATTGATTGAAGCTAGATGGATGAGTGTATTTGGCATAAGGATCTACTTCTTGGTAATTTTTCGAGTAGCCATAATTAGTATGATCCCACCATCCCTCATGGTAAGTGTTTGAGTAATGATCATACTGTTGGTCTTGGAACACTTGATGGCCTTGACATCCTCCCATGGCCAATTGTTGAACTGGGGAGGTGAGATTGGCTTGTTGATTCTCCATGTTCATGTATGCCACCAACTCTTCAAGTGTTAGATTGCTCAATTCCATCGTTTTTTTTTTTTTTTTTTTTTTTTTGAAAATTTGATAAGAAAAACTTGTATGTACAAGAAAATAAAACTAATTAGAACTGAAAATAAGAATAAACCAAGTAACAAATAAACTAAAGAAAGCAATCCCCGGCAACGGCGCCAAAAATTTGATGCACCCAAAAGAGTGTATCTTATTTAACCTTGCACTAAAAAGATCAATTGTAAGTATAGTAGTTAGCAAGGGTCGAGTCCTCAGGGATTGGGTTTTAGTTTATAAGTTGATAGTTTAAAACTTAAATTCAAGAACAATAAAAGAAAAGGGGTTTTTTGAAGCCAGATTTAAACTAAAGTAAATAATAAGAATAAGATGCAAGGCGGTATAACCAGCCAATAAAAATATATATACTAAGCAAGGCGGTATAACCAGCCAATAAAAATATATATACTAAATTAGGCGGTATAACCAGCCAATAAAAATAAAACAAAATTAATATACAAATTAGGCGGTATAACCAGCCAATAAAAATAAATATACTTTTAAAAATAAGCAAACTAGAAAAGTAAGAAAACAAGTAAGAAGAATCAAAAATGAAAAATATGGTTAAGGTTTCATTCTCCACCACTAGACATCATTAAGAATCAATTTCAGATCTATCAATATCAACCAACTATCAAAGTTAACAACCGTAGATAACAACAAGCTCTGTTATCCCAATCTTTCCTTAGTTTGTCGTTAAATAGAACAAGCTCTCTATTTAATCTCTAACCATCAAACAACCTAGAATAAGCTCTCTAGATTCAATTTAATGGCAGCTTTATGATGAGAAAGATAGGTTGATCTAAGCAACAAACACATAAGCTCGGATTGTTCAACTTAGGTTATGTTCCACTTTGCAATTATTGAAAACTTGACCATAATCATTAATCACAAATTGCCACTTATGAATAGGAAATCAAGACAATTACACGGATCAAGACTCCTAAACTAGCAATAGATAATTATCAAGATCTATCTAGTTGTACACCTAAACAAATCAAGACAACATCATGAACAATTCTTGTAGAAGAACATAAGCAACTTTGATAGAAAATTAATGATAGATAGAATCTGAAAATCAATCACAAAACATGTCTAGGGCTTTGAAATCACCCTTAACCAAATAGAAGTTTAGCCTAGCATAGGCATTATAAACATAAAATTAAATAGAATCTAAGAAGAAAATAAAAGAAAGAAAGAAAAAGAAGAAGAATATTAATTATCCAACCTCTTGCTCTTTCTAAAGAAAAAGAAAACTAGAGAAAAGAAAGAAGAAGAAAACTTAGAGAATTTTGTTAAAATGGCTAATATCCTACCAATCTCCAATATGATCCCTTACAATCATCCAAGGCCCTCTATTTATACACATTTTGGAGGGCTAAATGACAAGAGACAAGCTTTACAAATTTCAAAGGTAGGTATATGACGATTTTGATCAGCCAACTTGATGGTCGATTTCGTCAATATTGGAGGCCTGATCTGATCACATGGTCTTCTAGAAAAAGGTTCCCCTATCAGTTACGAAACCATAGCCATTGGAATCAGCTCATTTGCTGATGTGGTTAAGCAGATATGGGCAAAATACGAAAACATGTCAGCACAGACGTCATTACACATCAGCCACATTGATGGTCGATTTCTTCAATATTGGAGGCCTGATCTGATCACATGGTCTTCTAGAAAAAGGTTCCCCTATCAGTTACGGAACCATAGCCGTTGGAATCAGATCATTTTCTGATGTGGATAAGAAGATATGGGCATAATACGAAAATATGTCAGCACAGACGTCATTGCACATCAGCCAACTTGATGGTCGATTTCGCTAGGGAAAACGACTCCGTTTTAAGAAGTGTAAAACATGAAAAAGATAGATATGCCTCTTATCTTTGCATGGCTACAAATTTCAGCCTTATTGCTTCAGTGAAACTCGAGATATAGCTGATATGGCAAAAGGTGTCGGAACTGGAACTGAACTGGATTTGCCCTTAATTCTAGTAATCTGAAATCACTCAAAGAAACTTGTGAAAAACACCAAATTACATAAAAATATAAAAGATCATAAACACAATTAGACTAAACAATAATAACTCGTATTTGACACAAAACAATAATAAAACATAACTAAAAACTATATAATTATACGAGTTATCAATATTGATAGATCTGAAATTGATTCTTAATGATGTCTAGTGGTGGAGAATGAAACCTTAACCATATTTTTCATATTTGATTCTTCTTACTTATTTGTTTTCTTACTTTTAGTTTGCTTATTTTTTTATATTTATTTTTATTGGCTGGTTATACCGCCTAATTTGTATATTAACTTTGTTTTATTTTTATTGGCTGGTTATACCGCCTAATTTAGTATATATATTTTTATTGGCTGGTTATACCGCCTAATTTAGTATATATATTTTTATTGGCTGGTTATACCGCCTTGCATCTTATTCTTATTATTTACTTTAGTTTAAATCTGGCTTCAAAAACCCCTTTTCTTTTATTGTTCTTGAATTTAAGTTTTAAACTATTAACTTATAAACTAAAACCCAATCCCTGAGGACTCGACCCTTGCTAACTACTATACTTACAATTTATCTTTTTAGTGCAAGGTTAAATAAGATACACTCTTTTGGGTGCATCAAATTTTTGGCGCCGTTGCCGGGGATTGTTTTCTTTAGTTTATTTGTTACTTGGTTTATTCTTATTTTCAGTTCTAATGAGTTTTGTTTTCTTGTACATACGGGTTTTTCTTATCAAATTTTGAAAAAAAAAAATAAAAAAAAATAAAAAAATAAAAAAACGATGGAATTGAGCAATCTAACACCTGAAGAGTTGGTGGCATACATGAACATGGAGAATCAACAAGCCAATCTCACCTTCCCAGTTCAACAATTTGCCATGGGAGGATGTCAAGGCCATCAAGTGTTCCAAGACCAACTGCATGATCATTACTCAAACACTTACCATGAGGGATGGTGGGATCATACTAATTATGGCTACTCAAAAAATTTCCAAGAAGTAGATCCTTATGCCAGTTACACTCATCCATCTATCTTCAATCAATCATGGTCTCAAGAATCAGATCTTTTTCAGCCATCACATATGACTCAAAACTCAGGTACTTCTTTAGAAGATCTTGTCTATTCTCTTGTTACTAATACTTTGCAATTTCAACAGGAAACAAGGGCAAGCATCCAGAGTTTGGAAAAGCAAATGAGCCAATTGGCTAGTAGTATGGTGGGATGGGTAGCACAAAGATCTGAAGAACTCCCTGCCCAAACGATGATTAACCCAAAGGAGAATGCTACTATTGTGACCTTCAGGAATGAGGAACAAGATGAGGATGAGACAAAATTAGAGATGGATTCTATTCTTGAGGATAATAAAGCCACAGATCCAAATAAGAGTATTTCGACATCGGAGGTAACGTTTAAGATTCCAATTTTTGCTAATGTTTCTTCTCCACCTTTTCCTAGTAGATTCGCAAAGTTCAAGGAGGAGGAACATGAACAAGACATCCTGGAAACCTTAAACAGTTTATTTGTGGATGCCATTCAACAAGTACCAAAAGATGCACCATTCCTCGATGAGATATGCACCACCAAGGATGATGGAATAATACTTGTAATGGAGAATGCATCCACTGTTGTGCAAAGAAAGCTTCCTCTCAAACGCATAAATTTGGGAAATTTCATGTATGAGCCTGACAAGCCTAAAAAGCCAAGAAGGGGTGTTGGTTAGATTCAAAACACTAACTCAAGTGTTAATTGGGAAGGCAGCCCAATTAAAGATGAAATTGCCAACCTTCCATATTCAGATTTGCTTTCTCTTTCTTTTCCTTTTCCTTTTTCTTTTATTATTTTTATTGTTTTTATTTTTATTTCTTATGTTTCTTTGTTAATTGTGTTTACTATTTTTAAGTTCATTTAGGCTGCATAAGTTTCTTTTGTTTAATAGTTCTTTTCTCTTACATATAATTCTTGCATTGGGGGATAATAGCATTACATTAATGACAATGTAAGAATTATGTGTGGGGGGAAGAATTTAGGATTTTATTTAGAGTGTTTTGTTTTTGAGTCTTTTTTATGCTGTTTTTCTTTCTGAGCCTTGTTTTGAAAATAACTAGATGTAAATATAATTTTTTTTTAACCCCGGTTAAATGGCGGATAACGGTACTCCGTGATTATTTAAATCGGTTCCATCAGCTACCCACAAAACTGATATTGTATATAAATTTCTCTTCCAATTTCTCTTTCAATTTTTTTCATTTTTTTTTCCAGGATGGATGATATTCTCACAAGATTGCAGAAACGATTTCCTCCTTTTCCTCGAAATATTTTACTGAAGCTTTACCAAGTTCGACTTGAAAGATTAAGAATGCTTATGCACAAAGGGATTCCTGACGACATACGTTGGATAATTGAAGCCAAGGTACGTGAAGATGAATATCTTCCTGTTTTGCATTTACCAGGTACAGGTAGAAGCACTTTTGCAAAGAAGCGACGAGCAAAGCGCATGAGTTCAAATTGCCACAAATGTGCACGATGGACGTGTAACGGTAAATGTCGTTCTATTGGGATTCCGTCCTCTAATCGAGATGATAAAATTGAATTCATTAAGGATGGACTGAGTAAGGAGAATTTGGGTAATATCCAACTTTCTCTTGAGACGCATCCTAGTGGAGACGTACAAAGAGAAATTCTTGATTTATGGCCGCAATTCCAAAGGGAATGGCAACATCTTGGGAATCTGATGTTAAAAGACCCTGTTTGCCAGCTTGTAAGAAAACTGGATGGGAAGCATATCCTCGACTCATAGAAGGCGTTTAAGCCGTTTCTGGACGTAAAACCAGAGGAAGATGTGAGCCACAATCACAACTACAATAAATGACTTCTCAGCTTTTGGTTTGATTTGCAATAACTTTATTTCGGTTTAATTTACGTGTTATTCGATTTGTGTAATTATTCTCATTTTTTTTTATTTGTCTTTTACGGTTGATTTTTCTTCTCTTTTTGATTTTCTTCCTGAAATCACGCAAAAATCTTTTGTTAGGTTAACATTTTCTTCTGACAGGTCAGATACACTTTCGGCGACATTATTACTCTTGTCTGATTCACTACTCAGTCCTCTATATATTACACCATGTACTCATTCTCTTTCAGGCACTCGAAGAAAAAAAAAATGGAAAGTACTTCATCCGAGCGCATTAAAAAAATTTGTGTCTTTGGAGGTGCTTATCCAGGGAAAAATAACATATTCGCTGATGAAGCCATAAGAGTTGGAGTAATACTTGCCCAACAAAAGATCCACTTGATTTATGGAGGCGGTAGTACGGGTTTAATGGGAGCAGTCGCTACAGCAGCACACGCCGGAGGAAGTCCAGTTCTAGGAATCGTGCCAAAACTATTCACAAGTTTTTGTGGACCTACCGTGGGTAAGGAAATACAAGTCTGGAGTGTCCCTGAACGGATAACAATCATGTACCATTCTGCCGATGCATTCATTGCTTTACCAGGAGGTCTGGGTACATTGGAAGAAATAGCTTGCGTGGCTTCTTGGTCATCTTTGGTCACAAATAAGAAACCTATTGGTTTGCTTAATATTAATGGTTATTTTAGTAATTTGCTTTCATATTTAGATAATGCTGTGGATAATGGATTCATGTTTTCAGAGGCAAGGAGAACCATAATTTCTGCTACAACCATTGAAGATTTACTCAAAAAGCTCCAAGCTTATGAGTATTTATCTGCTACGGTTGTTTCGCAAACGCTCGGAAAAAGAAAAAGAGATATGGACGAGCAAGGAGTGGATTGCACTTTGTCTTTGTGACATTATCTAACATTTTGTTTGTTGTGTCTCAGTTATAATAAGTGGTTAGCAACCTCTGCAGGTAATATCTCCTAAATCCTACCTTTAAAATTTGACATTGGGGACAATGTCATATTTTAGCATGGGGTAAGGGACATATTTTGCTAATTTAAAAAAAAAAAAAAATTGTTGTGTTTTAAGCCATTTAGAAGTATTCATTCTGAACAAGGTCTGAGTAAGGGAGACTTGAGACATACCTTGTCAGTTTGATTTCTTCTTTTCAAAAAAAAAAAAAAAAAGTTTGTTGTGTTTTAAACAATTTAGAAGTATTCATTCTGAACAAGGTCTGAGTAAGGGAGACTTGAGACATACCTTGTCAGTTTGATTTTAATCTTTTTATGTTTACTTGTTAATTTTTGTTTAGTATTTTAGGATTATTTAGGTTGCATGAGTTTGTTTTGTTTTGAGTCTTAGTTGTTCCTATTCTTATGTTATTAGTTCTTTTCTCTTACACATGATTCTTTCATTTGGGTTAATAGACTTACATTGAGGACAATGTAAGAATTAAGTGTGGGGGGAATGATTTAGGATTTCGTTTATTTTTGTCTACTATTTTTTTTATGAGTCTTTATTATTATTATTATTATTTTTTTAGTGTGTTTTAGTTCCTTTTTAATACAATGATGAGATATGAATTGCATAAGTCTAAAACATATTTATTAGTGAGAAGATTTTCATGAGAATTGAGCTTGATGTCAACCTTTTTATGAGCCAATGTTAATATGATATGTTGATTGAGAAAGAAGCATGTTTAGACTTAATCTGACTTGTATAATCATTCTTGTGAGTTTTTGAGCCTAAAATGATTGATGCATTATACAAATCAATCTAATTTCTTTCTTGAGTGCTCTTATGATTACATGATTCTCTAGAACTTGCTTTAAACCGTTTGAGACTATATTGATACATGTGACAACATGAATATGATAGAGGCATTAGGATTATAACCAGAGCCAAACAGCCATCCATTATTAATGTTCTAAGAGAACATCCCCACTAGTGAGCCAATTTGAGCCTACATTAAATATGCTGTTTTATTGGTAACCACAACTTACACCTAGCCTAAATATACTTATATCCTTACCCTTGTTCTAAAGATGGATTATATATTTTGAGACATATTGCAAAAAACAAGGGATATTTTTAGTTGAAAATTTGGGTTAGAAACAAGAAATAAGTGTGGGGGAAAAGAAAAGAAAAGTCAAGAGAAAAAGAAATGGAATACTGGCAAATACATTCCTATGTAAAAAAAAAAAAAAAAAATATGAATCATCTCTTGAATTTGTGGAAAAAGAAAAAGATGTTACAAAGTTGTTTAGAATGAAGAAACGGCCCAACATGAATATCCGGCCTAGGTGACTATGTACTTGTAAAGAGTTTTGATAAGTTTCTTTGTATGATCTTATTATGTCTCTAAACTTTATGAACTCTTTGGAACCTTTGTGATATCGTTATCCTTTTGTTCTTCAACCACATTACAAACCCCTTGGCCACATTACAACCTTGATTAAAGACCTCTTGATTCATGAAGTTGTATGATCTAAATAGTGGAGAATAGGTGGACAAGCAAGAATATGGTAGAACTGTTTTCATGAGATTGATTGAGTGTAAACACTTCACCACTACTTTAAAGAGTGAAAATCATGAGGGTATCCCATGTGAGAAGTTGAGATTAAATTTGAACATGCACTATTTTGATTGAGATATGTTATGTTAATATTGGCTTAACTCAAACAATTTACATTCAAGCATGATTTTTTGTGAAATTCTTTAAGCTATTGATTAGTTTATAAGACTTGTTCAAAGATTGTCTCTAATTTGTATTGAAAGGATTAGGAATAAATATTTTTAGTATATGTAGTTTATTTATATTTTAGTTTTTCAATGTTTGTGGGTATCGTTCTAGTAAACCCTCACGAGACTAAACTCGTCCACTAGGGACACCTAGGGGTTTAAAGGCTTGTGTCACATGCTAAGTGCCACCGTGATTTCCTACGAAAGTGGATTAGATTAGATTTTCTTATTTTATTTTTATTTGATTTTGCTCGAGGACTAGCAAAAAGCTAAGTGTGGGGGTGTGATAACTCGTATAATTATATAGTTTTTAGTTATGTTTTATTATTGTTTTGTGTCAAATACGAGTTATTATTGTTTAGTCTAATTGTGTTTATGATCTTTATGTATTTTGGTGTTTTTCACAAGTTTCTTTGAGTGATTTCAGATTACTAGAATTAAGGGTAAATCCAGTTCAGTTCCAGTTCCGACACCTTTTACCATATCAGCTATATCTCGAGTTTCACTGAAGCAATAAGGCTGAAATTTTAACCGTGCAAATTTAAGAGGCATATCTATCTTTTTCATGTTTTACACTTCTTGAAACGGAGTCGTTTTCCCTAGCGAAATCAACCATTAAGTTGGCTGATGTGCAATGACGTCTGTCCTGAGCAGTTTTCGCATTTTGACCATATCGTCCGATAGACATCAGCAAATGAGCTGATTCCAACGGATATGAATCACTAACTGATAGGGGAACATTTGTCTAGAAGACCATGTGATCAGATAAAGCCTCCAATATTGAAGAAATCGACCATCAAGTTGGCTGATGTGCAATGACGTCTGTGATGACCTGTTTTCGTATTTTGCCCATATATTCTTCTCCACATCAGGAAATGAGCTGATTCCAACGGCTATGAATCAGTAACTCATAGGGGAACATTTTTCTAGAAGACCATGTGATCAGATCAGGCCTCCAAGATTGACAAAATCGACCATCAAGTTGGCTGATCAAAATGGTCATACAATATGACGAAAATTGTTAGAAAAATGCACCCACCTATTATACCTACCTTTGAAAATTGTAAAGCTTGTCTCTTGTCATTTAGCCCTCCAAAATGTGTATAAATAGAGGGCCTTGGGTGATTGTAAAATATCATATTGTACATAGGTAGGATATTAGCCATTTTAATAAAATTCTCTAAGTTTTCTTCTTCTTTCTTTTCTCTAGTTTTCTTTCTTTTCTCTAGTTTTCTTTTTCTTTAGAGAGAGCAAGAGGTTGGATAATTAATATTCTTCCTCTTCTTCTTTCTTTCTTTTATTTTCTTCTTAGATTTTCTTTAATTTTATGTTTATGTTTATAATGCCTATGCTAGGCTAAACTTCTATTTGGTTAAGGGTAATTTCAAAGCCCTAGACATGTTTTGTGATTGATTTTCAGATTCTATCTATCATTAATTTTCTATCAAAGTTGCTTATGTTCTTCTACAAGAATTGTTCATGATGTTGTCTAGATTTATTTAGGTGTACAACTAGATAGATCTTGATAATTATCTATTGCTAGTTTAGGAGTCTTGATCCGTGTAATTGTCTTGATTTCCTATTCATAAGTGGCAATTTGTGATTAATGATTATGGTCAAGTTTTCAATAATTGCAAAGTGGAACATAACCTAAGTTGAACAATCCGAGCTTATGTGTTTGTTGCTTAGATCAACCTATCTTTCTCATCATAAAGCTGCCATTAAATTGAATTTAGAGAGCTTATTCTAGGTTGTTTAATGGTTAGAGATTAAATAGAGAGCTTGTTCTATTTAACGACAAACTAAGGAAAGATTGGGGTAACAGAGCTTGTTGTTATCTACGGTTGTTAACTTTGATAGTTGGTTGATATTGATAGATCTGAAATTGATTCTTAATGATGTCTAGTGGTGGAGAATGAAACCTTAACCATATTTTTCATATTTGATTCTTCTTACTTATTTGTTTTCTTACTTTTAGTTTGCTTATTTTTTTATATTTATTTTTATTGGCTGGTTATACCGCCTAATTTGTATATTAACTTTGTTTTATTTTTATTGGCTGGTTATACCGCCTAATTTAGTATATATATTTTTATTGGCTGGTTATACCGCCTAATTTAGTATATATATTTTTATTGGCTGGTTATACCGCCTTGCATCTTATTCTTATTATTTACTTTAGTTTAAATCTGGCTTCAAAAACCCCTTTTCTTTTATTGTTCTTGAATTTAAGTTTTAAACTATTAACTTATAAACTAAAACCCAATCCCTGAGGACTCGACCCTTGCTAACTACTATACTTACAATTTATCTTTTTAGTGCAAGGTTAAATAAGATACACTCTTTTGGGTGCATCAGTTTACTAGGACGATACCCACAAACATTGAAAAACTAAAATATAAATAAATTACATATACTAAAAATATTTATTCCTATTCCTTTCAATACAAATTAGAGACAATATTTGAACAAGTCTTATAAACTAATCAATAGCTTAAAAAATTTTACAAAAAATCATGCTTGAATGTAAATTGTTTGAGTTAAGCCAATATTAGCATAACATATCTCAATCAAAATAGTGCATGTTCAAATTTAATCTCAACTTCTCACATGGGATACTCTCTTGATTTTCACTCTTTAAAGTAGTGGTAAAGTGTTTACACTCAATCAATCTCATGAAAACACTTCTACCATATGCTTGCTTGTCCACCTATTCTCCACTAAAAGATCATGCAACTTCATAAATCAAGAGGTCTTTAATCAAGGTTGTAATGGGGCCAAGGGGTTTGTAATGTGGTTGAAGAACAAAAGGATAAAGATATCACAAAGGTTCCAAAGAGTTCATAAAGTTTAGAGACATAAAAAGATTATACAAAGAAACTTCTCAAAACTCTTTACAAGTACATAGTCACCTAGGCCGGATATTCATGTTGAGCCTTTGCTTCATTCTAACCAACTTTGTAACATCTTTTTCTTTACTTTAACTAGAAGTTCAAGAGAAGATTTTTTTTTTTTTTTTGAATATGGGAATGTATTTAACAATGATCCCTTTCTTTTTCTCTTGACTTTTTCTTTTCTTCCCCCATACTTATATTTTGTTTCTAACCCAAATTTTCAACTAAAAATATCCCTTGTTTTTTGCAATATGTCTCAAAATATATAATCCATCTTTAGAACAAGGGTAAGGATATAAGTATATTTAGGTTAGGGACAAGTTATGGTTACCAAAGAGATAGCTTATTCAATGTAGGCTCAAATTGGTTCACTAAGGGTGTGTTCTCTTGGAACATCAATAAGAGATGGCTGTTTGGCCCTGGCTAAAAATCCTAATGCCTCTATCATATTCATGTTGTCACATGCATCAATATAGTCTCAAACGGTTTAAAGCAAGTTCTAGAGAATCATGTAATCATAAGAGCACTCAAGAAAGAAATTAGATTGATTTGTATAATGCATCAATCATTTTAGGCTCAAAAACTCACAATGATGATTATACAAGTCAGTTTTGAGTCTAAACATGCTTCTTTCTCAATCAACATATCATATTAACATTGGCTCATAAAAATTAGTATCAAGCTTAATTCTCATGAAAATGTTCTCACTAGTAACCAGTTTAGACCTATGCAATTCATATCTCATCATTGTATTAAAAAGGAACTAAAACACACTAAAAATAATAATAATAAAGACTCATAAAAAAAAAAAAAAAAAAAAATAGTAGACGAAAATAAAAGAAATCCTAAATCATTCCCCCCACACTTAATTCTTACATTGTCCTCAATGTAAGTCTATTAACCCAAATGAAAGAATCATGTGTAAGAGAAAAGAACTAATAACATAAGAATAGGAACAACTAGACTCAAAACAAAACAAACTCATGCAACCTAAATAATCCTAAAATACTAAAGAAAAATTAACAAGTAAACATAAAAAGATTAAAATCAAACTGACAAGGTATGTCTCAAGTCTCCCTTACTCAGACCTTGTTCAGAATGAATACTTCTAAATTGCTTAAAACACAACAAACTTTTTTTTTTTTTTTTTTTTTGAAAAGAAGAAATCAAACTGACAAGGTATGTCTCAAGTCTCCCTTACTCAGACCTTGTTCAGAATGAATACTTCTAAATTGCTTAAAACACAACAAACTTTTTTTTTTTTAAGAAGGTAAAATTTAGGAGATATTACCTGTAGAGGTTGCTAACCAATTATTATAACTGAGACACAACAAACAAAATGTTAGATAATGTCACAAAGACAAAGTGCAATCCACTCCTTGCTCGTCCATATCTCTTTTTCTTTTTCCGAGCGTTTGCGAAACAACCGTAGCAGATTATTTACTCATAAGCTTGGAGCTTTTTGAGTAAATCTTCAATGGTTGTAGCAGAAATTATGGTTCTCCTTGCCTCTGAAAACATGAATCCATTATCCACAACATTATCTAAATATGAAAGCAAATTACTAAAATAACCATTAATATTAAGCAAACCAATGGGTTTCTTATTTGTGACCAAAGATGACCAAGAAGCCACGCAAGCTATTTCTTCCAATGTACCCAGACCTCCTGGTAAAGCAATGAATGCATCGGCAGAATGGTACATGATTGTTATCCGTTCAGGGATACTCCAGACTTGTATTTCCTTACCCAAGGTAGGTCCACAAAAATCTGTGAATAGTTTTGGCACGATTCCTAGAACTGGACTTCCTCCGGCGTGTGCTGCTGTAGCGACTGCTCCCATTAAACCCGTACTACCGCCTCCATAAATCAAGTGGATCTTTTGTTGGGCAAGTATTACTCCAACTCTTATGGCTTCATCAGCGAATATGTTATTTTTCCCTGGATAAGCACCTCCAAAGTAACAAATTTTTTTTATGCGCTGGGACGAAGTACTTTCCATTTTTTTTTGAGTGCCTGAAAGAGAATGAGTACATGGTGTAATATATAGAGGACTGAGTAGTGAATCAGACAAGAGTAATAATGTCGCCGAAAGTGTATCTGACCTGTCAGAAGAAAATGTTAACCTAACAAAAGATTTTTGCGTGATTTCAGGAAGAAAATCAAAAAGAGAAGAAAAATCAACCGTAAAAGTCAAGAGTAATAATGTCGCCGAAAGTGTATTTGACCTGTCAGAAGAAAATGTTAACCTAACAAAAGATTTTTGCGTGATTTCAGGAAGAAAATAAAAAAGAGAAGAAAAATCAATCGTAAAAGACAAATAAAAAAAATGAGAATAATTACACAAATCGAATAACACGTAAATTAAACCGAAATAAAGTTATTCCAAATCAAACCAAAAGCTGAGAAGTCATTTATTGTAGTTGTGATTGTGGCTCACATCTTCCTCTGGTTTTACGTCCAGAAACGGCTTAAACGCCTTCTATGAGTCGAGGATATGCTTCCCATCCAGTTTTCTTACAAGCTGGCAAACAGGGTCTTTTAACATCAGATTCCCAAGATGTTGCCATTCCCTTTGGAATTGCGGCCATAAATCAAGAATTTCTCTTTGTACGTCTCCACTAGGATGCGTCTCAAGAGAAATTTGGATATTACCCAAATTCTCCTTACTCAGTCCATCCTTAATGAATTCAATTTTATCATCTCGATTAGAGGACGGAATCCCAATAGAACGACATTTTCCGTTACACGTCCATCGTGCACATTTGTGGCAATTTGAACTCATGCGCTTTGCTCGTCGCTTCTTTGCAAAAGTGCTTCTACCTGTACCTGGTAAATGCAAAACAGGAAGATATTCATCTTCACGTACCTTGGCTTCAATTATCCAACGTATGTCTCCAGGAATCCCTTTGTGCATAAGCATTCTTAATCTTTCAAATCGAACTTGGTAAAGCTTCAGTAAAATATTTCGAGGAAAGGGAGGAAATCGTTTCTGCAATCTTGTGAGAATATCATCCATCCTGAAAAAAAAAATGAAAAAAAATTGAAAGAGAAATTGGAAGAGAAATTTATATACAATATCAGTTTTTTGGGTAGCTGATGGAACCAATTTAAATAATCACGGAGTACCGTTATCCGCCATTTAACCGGGGTTAAAAAAAATAAAAATTATATTTACATCTAGTTATTTTCAAAACAAGGATCAAAAAAAAAAAAAAAAAAAAAACATAAAAAGACTCAAAAATAAAACACTCTAAATAAAATCCTAAATTCTTCCCCCCACACATAATTCTTACATTGTCATTAATGTAATGCTATTATCCCCCAATGCAAGAATTATATGTAAGAGAAAAGAACTATTAAACAAAAGAAACTTATGCAGCCTAAATGAACTTAAAAACAGTAAACACAATTAACAAAGAAACATAAGAAATAAAAATAAAAACAATAAAAATAATAAAAGAAAAAGGAAAAGAAAGAGAAAGCAAATCTGAATATGGAAGGTTGGCAATTTCATCTTTAATTGGGCTGCCTTCCCAATTAACACTTGAGTTAGTGTTTTGAATCTAACCAACACCCCTTCTTGGCTTTTTACGCTTGTCAGGCTCATACATGAAATTTTCCAAATTTATGCGTTTGAGAGGTAGCTTTCTTTACACAACAGTGGATGTATTCTCCATTACAAGTATTATTCCATCATCCTTGGTGGTGCATATCTCATCGAGGAATGATGCATCTTTTGGTACTTGTTGAATGACATCCACAAACAAACTGTTTAAGGTTTCCAGCGTGTCTTGTTCATGTTCATCCTCCTTGAACTTTGCGAATCTACTAGGAAAAGGTGGAGAAGAAACATTAGTAAAAATTGGAATCTCAAACGTTACCCCAGGTGCTGAAATACTCTTATTTGGATCATTGGCTTCATTATCCTCAAGAATAGAATTCATCTCTAATTTTGTCTCATCCTCATCTTGTTCCTCATTCCTCAAGGTCACAATAGTAGTATTCTCCTTTGGGTTAATCATTGTTTGGGCAGGGAGTTCTTCAGATCTTTGTGCTACCCATCCCACCATACTACTAGTCAATTGGATCATTTGCTTTTCCAAACTCTGGATGCTTGCCCTTGTTTCCTGTTGAAATTGCAATGTATCAGTAACAAGAGAATAGACAAGATCTTCTAAAGAAGTACCTGAGTTTTGAGTCATATGTGGTGGTTGAAAAAGATCTGGTTCTTGGGACCATGATTGATTGAAGCTAGATGGATGAGTGTAATTGGCATAAGGATCTACTTCTTGGTAATTTTTCGAGTAGCCATAATTAGTATGATCCCACCATCCCTCATGGTAAGTGTTTGAGTAATGATCATACTGTTGGTCTTGGAACACTTGATGGCCTTTACATCCTCCCATGGCCAATTGTTGAACTGGGGAGGTGAGATTGGCTTGTTGATTCTCCATGTTCATGTATGCCACCAACTCTTCAAGTGTTAGATTGCTCAATTCCATTTTTTTTTTTTTAAATTTGAAAAGAAAAACTTGTATGTACAAGAAAATAAAACTAATTAGAACTGAAAATAAGAATAAACCAAGTAACAAATAAACTAAAGAAAGCAATCCCCGGCAACGGCGCCAAAAATTTGATGCACCCAAAAGAGTGTATCTTATTTAACCTTGCACTAAAAAGATAAATTGTAAGTATAGTAGTTAGCAAGGGTCGAGTCCTCAGGGATTGGGTTTTAGTTTATAAGTTAATAGTTTAAAACTTAAATTCAAGAACAATAAAACAAAAGGGGTTTTTGAAGCCAGATTTAAACTAAAGTAAATAATAATAAGAAGATGCAAGGCGGTATAACCAGCCAATAAAAATATATATACTAAATTAGGCGGTATAACTAGCCAATAAAAATATATATACTAAATTAGGCGGTATAACCAGCCAATAAAAGTAAAACAAAGTTAATATACGAATTAGGCGGTATAACCAGCCAATAAAAATAAATATACTTTTAAAAATAAGCAAACTAGAAAAGTAAGAAAACAAGTAAGTAAGAAGAATCAAATATGAAAAATATGGTTAAGGTTTCATTCTCCACCACTAGACATCATTAAGAATCAATTTCAGATCTATCAATATCAACCAACTATCAAAGTTAACAACCGTAGATAACAACAAGCTCTGTTATCCCAATCTTTCCTTAGTTTGTCGTTAAATAGAACAAGCTCTCTATTTAATCTCTAACCATCAAACAACCTAGAATAAGCTCTCTAGATTCAATTTAATGGCAGCTTTATGATGAGAAAGATAGGTTGATCTAAGCAACAAACACATAAGCTCGGATTGTTCAACTTAGGTTATGTTCCACCTTGC
Source organism: Fremontodendron californicum (assembly GCA_030761205.1). Classification (NCBI taxonomy): domain Eukaryota; kingdom Viridiplantae; phylum Streptophyta; class Magnoliopsida; order Malvales; family Malvaceae; genus Fremontodendron; species Fremontodendron californicum. The sequence goes on from JAULJL010000047.1 coordinate 10,547,010, forward strand.
AATTATTGAAAACTTGACCATAATCATTAATCACAAATTGCCACTTATGAATAGGACATCAAGACAATTACACGGATCAAGACTCCTAAACTAGCAATAGATAATTATCAAGATCTATCTAGTTGTACACATAAACAAATCAAGACAACATCATGAACAATTCTTGTAGAAGAACATAAGCAACTTTGATAGAAAATTAATGATAGATAGAATCTGAAAATCAATCATAAAACATGTCTAGGGCTTTGAAATCACCCTTAACCAAATAGAAGTTTAGCCTAGCATAGGCATTATAAACATAAACATAAAATTAAAGAAAATCTAAGAAGAAAATAAAAGAAAGAAAGAAGAAGAGGAAGAATATTAATTATCCAACCTCTTGCTCTCTCTAAAGAAAAAGAAAACTAGAGAAAAGAAAGAAAACTAGAGAAAAGAAAGAAGAAGAAAACTTAGAGAATTTTATTAAAATGGCTAATATCCTACCTATGTACAATATGATCCTCTACAATCATCCAAGGCCCTCTATTTATACACATTTTGGAAGGCTAAATGACAAGAGACAAGCTTTACAAATTTCAAAGGTAGGTATAATAGGTGGGTGAATTTTTCTAACAATTTTCGTCATATTGTATGACAATTTTGATCAGACAACTTGATGGTCGATTTCGTCAATGTTGGAGGCCTGATCTGATCACATGGTCTTCTAGAAAAAGGTTCCCCTATCAGTTACGGATCCATAGCCGTTGGAATCAGCTCATTTGCTGATGTGGATAAGCAGATATGGGCAAAATACGAAAACATGTCAGCACAGACGTCATTGCACATCATCCAACTTGATGGTCGATTTTGCAATATTAGAGGCCTGATCTGATCATATGGTCTTCTAGACAAAAGTTCCCGTATCAGTTACGGATCCATAGCCATTGGAATCAGCTCATTTGCTGATGTGGATAAGCAGATATGGGCAAAATACGAAAACAGGTCAGCACAGACGTCATTGCACATCAGCCAACTTGATGGTCGATTTCGCTAGGGAAAACGACTCCGTTTCAAGAAGTATAAAACATGAAAAAGATAGATATGCCTCTTAGCTTTGCACGGCTACAAATTTCAGCCTTATTGCTTCAGTGAAACTCCAGATATAGCTGATATGGCAAAATGTATCGGAACTGGAACTGAACTGGATTTGCCCTTAATTCTAGTAATCTGAAATCACTCAAAGAAACTTGTGAAAAACACCAAATTAAATAAAAATATAAAAGATCATAAACACAATTAGACTAAACAATAATAACTCGTATTTGACACAAAACAATAATAAAACATAACTAAAAACTATATAATTATACGAGTTATCAAATTCCTTGAGGTGCTTATTTGGATCCTCTCCAGCAAAACCATGAAAAGTTGGGAGAAGATGAATCAAACTAGATTTTAATTCAAAAGCTACCTCAAGATTAGCATATTCAATGCATAATGGTTGTTGACCCAAGTCTGGAGCAGCTAGCTCCTTGAGAGTTCGGTTGTCAGCTGCTGCCATCTCTCCTTGCTCCTCTTGGATGTTTTGGATCAACTCCTCGATTGGTTGTTGGTGAGAAGTTATAAATTCCCGAATTCTCCTAAGTCTTAATTCTTTTTTAGGAGCTTGGAACATTCACTAATAAACAAAAAAAAAGTAAATAATTAGAACAGAAAATAAGAATAAACCAATAAACTAACGAAAGCAAACCTCGGCAACGGCGCCAAAAACTTGACGCACCCAAAAGAGTGTATCTTATTTAACCTTGCACATAAAAAGAATCAATTGTAAAGTATAGTGATTAGCAAGGGTCGAGTTCTCAGGGATTGGGTTTTAGTTTGTAAGTTTATAGTTGATTACTTAAAACCAAGTAAAAAAAAGTAAAGGGGGTTTTGAGATCAGAATTAAACTAAAGTTAATAATAAGAATGAGAAAACAAGTAATCAAGAAGAATCAAATATGAGAAATATGGCTAAAGGTTCATTCTCTACCACTAGACTTCATTAAGAATCAATTTCATATCTATCAACATCAATTAGCTATCAAAGTTAACAACCGTAGATAACAACAAGCTCTGTTACCCCAATCTTTCCTTAGTTCATTGTTAAATAGAACAAGCTCTCTATTTAATCTCTAACTATCAAACAACCTAGAATAAGCTCTCTAAGTTCAATTTAATAGCAGCTTTATGATGAGAAAGATAGGTTGATCTAAGCAACAAACACGTAAGCTCGGATTGTACAACTTAGGTTATGTTCCACTTTGCAATTATTGAAAACTTGACCATAATCATTAATCATAAATTGCTACTTATGAATAGGAAATTAAGACAATTACGGATCAAGACTCCTAAACTAGCATTAAACAATTATCAAGATTTATCTAGTTGGCCACCTAAACAAATCAAAACATCATCATGAACAATTTTAATGGAAGAACATAAGCAACTTTGATAGAAAACAATGATAGATAGATTCTGAAAATTAATTACATAACATGTCTAGGGCTTTCAAATCACCCTTAACCAAATGAAAGTCTAGCCTAGCATAGGCATTGTAAACATACACATAAAATTAAAGAGAATCTAAGAAGAAAATAAAAGAAAGAAAGAAGAAGAATATTAATTATCCAGCCTCTTGTTCTCTCAAAAACTATAAAACAAAGAAGAAATCAAAACTTTTGATAAGCTCATAAAATATAAATTTTATGCCTTTCTACCTTTAGTTTTTGTTATGTTTTCGATCTTTATCTTGTTTACTTATTATATGTTTTTGAATTTTAGGTAAAATAAGGAGAATTAAGTCAAAAAATGTCAATAATGATGGTAAAGAGCTTACAAAATCATAATCACAAGATGGAAGAAGACTTGGGAGTCAAAAATATCAATTTATGGTTGAAAAGCAATCAGGCAGATTTGACCTCCGGAGCTTGTTGTAAGGAAAACATGACGTTAGATTCTTTATTTGAAGAAACTTCCTTCTTGACTTTGGAATTTGACTTGATTATCTTTCCAAAAATATATTATGGGCCCAAATTGGATAAGAAATGGGCATTCAAAATGGCGCTAGAAGATCTCCCTAAAGAACCCTGCGGCCTGAAAAACTCTAATCACAAATCTGAAAAAAAGGAAAAAACGTGATTTTTGCACCTCTAGGCTCTTGTGCGGCAAGGACTTATTCTCAAGGTTTTAAAGATCTATAAATACCATCTTTTGAGCCACAAACTAGACATCTTTTGAGGAGACTCAAGGATCATCATTATTATTCTTCTTCTTCTCCATTCTTTTATTTTCTTTTTAGTTTTATGTATATATTATCTATGCCTATGCTAGGCTAAACTTTTATTTGGTTAAGGGTGATTTCAAAGCCCTAGACATGTTATGTAATTAATTTTCAGAATCTATCTATCATTGTTTTCTATCAAAGCTGCTTATGTTCTTCCATTAAAATTGTTCATGATGATGTTTTGATTTGTTTAGGTGGCCAACTAGATAAATCTTTATAATTGTCTAATGCTAGTTTAGGAGTTTTGATCCGTGCAATTGTCTTGATTTCCTATTCATAAGTGGCAATTTGTGATTAATGATTATGGTCAAGTTTTCAATAATTGCAAAGTGGAACATAACCTAAGTTGAAGAATCAGAGCTTATGTGTTTGTTGCTTAGATCAACCTATCTTTCTCATCATAAAACTGCTATTAAATTGAACTTAGAGAGCTTCTTCTAGGTTGTTTGATAGTTAGAGACTAAATAGAGATCTTGTTCTATTTAACGACAAACTAAGGAAATATTGGGGTAACAGAGCTTGTTGTTATCTACGGTTGTTAACTTTGATAGCTAATTAATGTTGATAGATATGAAATTGATTCTTAATGATGTCTAGTGGTGGAGAATGAAACCTTTACCATATTTTCATATTTGATTCTTCTTAATTACTTGTTTTCTCATTCTTTTTGTTAACTTTAGTTTAAATCTGATTTCAAAATCCACTTACTTTTGTTTACTTGTTTTTAAGTGATAAAGTATTAACTTATATACGAAAACCCAATCCCTGAGGACTCGACCCTTGCTAATCACTATACTTTACAATTGATTCTTTTTAAGTGCAAGGTTAAATAAGATACACTCTTTTGAGTGCATCAAGTTTTATGCTTGGAGAAGTGTAAATTCCGTTTGCCCCCTTGATCTCTATTTATAAGCAATATCTAGGGCATCAAACAAGTGAATTTCAGCTCTCTCCCTTCAATAAATGCTGACTTGTGGCTAAAGTTGAGGAAATATTGCTGACTTTTGTGTTTTAAGGAAAGATATAAGCCTTGGCAGCCAAGTTTGAATAAAGTAGGAAAGTCTTAGTCAAAGCACTCTTTAATGAGGAGAGATTACAAACTTGCAGCCAAAGTAAGTGTAAGGAAGGAAAGTCTTGGCTGATTTAATTCTCCTACTTTGACTAGGATTAGCTTTAAGGAAAGATACTTGCAATTAATGCAAGTTTGACAAAGTTGACAGCCACTAATCCTTCTTTGACAAGGATAAACATAAATGTCAGCTAGGGTATTAAGAAAAAAATGTGATTTGCGGCTAGTGTTTTTTCTTCCACTAGGGTTGTTTAGGGAGATATTTCAATGTCAGTTTGGATGACCATTTCTTATCCAATTTATGCCCATGACCAACTGTTGGAAAGGTAATCAAGTGATCTTCAAATGTAAAGCAGGAAGTTTCTTTGAATAAAGAATCTAACATCATATTTTCTTAGCAACAAGGTCCGGAGGTCAAATCTATCTTCTTGCTTTGCACCAAGAATTTGATCTTTTTGACTCTCAAGTCTTTTTCCATTTTGTGATTGTGATTTTGTAAGCTCTTTAACATCCTAATTGACATGTTTTGACTTCATCTCTTCCAAAATACCTACAAAGCATAAAAACCTAGTAAAATGTCAAGGAACTTAAGAATCAAAACACAAAGTATAAGGAAATTCAATAGGAAAATGCATGAAATTAAGCACTTATCAGGCTGCCTATAAATAAAAGTGTTGGGGTAGAGCTAATCTCATCTCATACAACTTGAAACAACTTGTATATAGGTTTGTAGTCAGATTTTATAGTTTTCTTAGATAGTTTAAGAGAGCAAGAGGATAAATAATCAATATTCAGCTTCTTCCTCTCCATTCTTTTAGTCTTCTTCTTCTCTTCTTTTTAGTTTCACGTTTATGTAGAGAGTAAGAGACTGAATAATCAATATTCTTCTTCTTCTCCATCTTTTGGTTTTCTTCTTATTTTCCGTTTTCATGTTTATGTTATCCATGCCTATGTTAGGCTAAACTTTTCTTTTGGTTAAGGGTGATTTCAAATCCCTAGACATGTTTTGTAATTGATATTCAGATTTTATCTATTTTTTATTTTCTGTCAAAATTGCTTATGTTCCTCCATTAAAATTGTTCATGATATTTGTCTTGATTTGTTTAGGTTGCAAACTAGATGGATCTTGATAATTATCTAATGCTAGTTTAAGAGTCTTGATTTGAAGTGTCTTGATTTCCTATTCATAAGTGGCAATTTGTGGTTAATGATTATGGTCAAGTTTTCGATAATTGCAAAGTGGAACATAACTTAAGTTGAATAAATCCATGTTTATGTGATTGTTGCTTAGAACAACCTATTTTTCTCTTCATAAAGCTGCTATCACTTTGGATCTAATGATGTTTATCTTAGGTTATTTGATGGTTAGAGATTAAGTAGTGGCGTTCATCTTATTCAACAACAAACTAAGGAAGGATTGGGGTAACACGAGAAGTTGTTATCTACGGTTGATAGTGTTGATAGCTAATTGATGTTGATAAATCTGATATTGATTCTTAATAATATTTAGTGGTGGAGAATGACACCTTAACCATATTTTTCTTATTTTATTTCAACTTATTTCTTTAAATCTTGTTTTTCTTGTTTGCTTTACTTTCAAAACAATGTAAAACCCCCTTTTCTCTTATTATTTTAGAACTAAAGTTATAAACTAGCAACTTATAGATTAAAACCCAATCCCTGTGGATTCGACCCTTGCTACTACTATACTAAACAATCGATCATATTTAGTGCAAGGTTTAATAAGATACACCATTTTAAGTGCATCATTCTTCCAAATGATCACATCTATTCGGCTATTAGGAGGGAACCTCTCTTACCCGAAACACCATGTTGTTTCGATCCATGTGGCAGCCACATGATGAATGATGTCACATGTCACAATCCCATTGGTGATACCTGTACATGATGGTGCTGGTGTGTCACACCTATGTGCCACATCATCTAGGCCATCTAGCTACCACTAGCTAGTGTCACTCCACCTCATAGAGTGTCACTTACCTAGCTACCGTTCAACTACATCTAGCTGAGTGAGCTGGTGTCCAGCTCCTTGAGCTAAGCTAGCTGGTGTCCAACTACCTTGAGCTGACTTGAGTTGAGTAAGCTTTCACTTTGAGCTCCTTATGAGCTTTTATAAGCTTATCTCATCTCCTTGCTAGTTTACCATCATCATACATCACTCATATCAAGTTAATCTTGTGCGTGCTTGGTGTATTTGTTCACTTATGTCCAAATACATCCAACAGTGCCACAAAGGGCATAGTAGCCGAATTAAACAAAAACCTTAAGCTTGATGGTGATAATGTTGGATTTTGACTTATCAAAATTCGAGAATATAGAGGAAGAGTTCAAGTCACTTACGTGTCTGCCTATGCAATGCTCGCTTATTGTGGATATGAGTAATGAACTCAACCGAATGCCTAAGGCACTTTTGTAATCAACCGGTTAAGGCAACTACATAAACCTTTCCACAACCTATCTTGCTCTTCCAAACCAGAATGCTTTCTGCCTTGCTTCTTGATAATTCAAGCAACCAAGGGCCCCTCACTCACATAGTAATTGCACTTAGCAATCTGCCTCTGATTATTGGTGTTACACACTTGTGTCTGTCTTGGCCGAATCCTCTCCTATTTATAGCCACTCAAGGGTTGCTTCATGAAAGGGTTAAAGGACACAACCCCTTCTAGAACAGCACCATTCATTTGGGACATAATGGTTCGGTCAACAGAACCATTCTCTTCCAAATGATCATATCTATTCAGCTATTAGGAGGGAACCTCTCTTACCCGAAACAGCATGTTGTTTCGATCCATGTGGCAGCCACATGATGAATGATGTCAGATGTCACAATCCCATTGGTGACACTTGTACATGTTGGTGCTAATGTGTCACATCTATGTGCCACATCATCTAGGCCACCTAGCTACCACTAGCTAGTGTCACTCCACCTTATAGAGTGTCACTCACCTAGCTACCCTTCAGCTACATCAAGCTGAGTGAGTTGGTGTCCAGCTCCTTGAGCTGAGGTAGCTGGTGTCCAGCTACCTTGAGTTAAGTTAGCTTTCACTTTGAGCTCCTTATGAACTTTCATAAGCTTATCTGATCTCCTTGCTAGTTTACCATCATCATATATCATTGATATCAAGTTAATATTGTGTGTACTTGGTGTTTTTGTTCACTTATGTCCAAATACTTCCAACAGCTCCCACTCACACATTAAGTACTTGATGTTATCATCCACACATATTCAGACCAAAGACAGTTAAGGAAAAGCATTCAAACATTGGAATAACATATGCAAGTAGGTCGTGTGACCCTAGGCATTCAATGGAATTCATCTCAATATGCAACTGTTAAGTTAGACATAAGAGATCTTACTCAATCCATATAACACATCCATGACTTGTCATACATATCGAATCAAAATAACTCTTAAGTTATTCATGTTAATGGTCCATATATCATTAACCATGCCTCATGTGCTCTAAGACTTGTCGATACATAGTTTGGCTACTTTCAATCCCCTTCATGTGAGTTGAAAACATATTTCAAACTCATGAAACGTACCAAACACCAAGTGCACTTGTTTTTCAAGACATTCTTATACTTGAACTCATTTATATTACACAAGTAATATGCGCGCGTCTTTCAAGTATAAATGCCATATGTATCTTAACAATATCTTTCCTTTTGCACTAACTATCTAACAATCTGAAACTATGCATTTACCCAATAAAGTTCCAACAGACTGCATTATCCATAGTCATAGGAGATCCCATCAAAGTAAACACAATACTTTCGAATTATCAAATATTAGTCAATAGTCACTAAGAGCAACAAATCTGATGAAAACTTATTTTGATTAAAGAAACTCACACCACAAGGAGACAGGGATCACTCCTTGTTTTTTTTTTTGTCATATTATACACACATGATATGCGCATGTGCTACGGTATTATCTCCACTTAAATGATTTACTTCCCAACATGGGTTTGTCAACTCCCACTTAAATCATTTAATCGTGGACATCCCCTCAATGGACTCCCACAGAATATACAAGTCTATATAATTCCTATATCGAATTATCATGTTGGTGTATGCCCTAGAGCCAATCAGATTGAGCTTGGGATACATAGTCAATAAAGCATACCTTTCACTATGATTATAGTGATACAAAGTTTTCCTTCATGTTAGTACAATAATTAAGAGTTATTAAGTACTAATCGGATAAAGCCCATGGAACATAATGGATGAGAACCAAGCTAATATTGGACTTCAAGATCCATTGCATGTTCCAATTGGGCCTATTACAAGGTCAAGATCCAAGAAGCTCAAGGAAGCTATGCAAGGATTGGTGCAAAGGAGATGAAGGTGGCTATGATTAGAGCCAATGTAGAGGAGGATCAGGAAGCCACCATGGCTAGATTTTTGAGTGGCTTACATAGAGACATTGCCAATGTTGTGGAGTTGCAGCATTTTCTGGAGGTAGAAGACATGGTGCACATGGATATGAAGGTGGAGAGGCAATTGAAAAGAAAGAAGGCAACAAGGTATTGTTTGGTTTCTATGTCTTTACCACTTTATTTTTTCTTTAAGGTTCTTTAGGAACTATGAGAACTCTTCAAGAGCTCCTCTTGCTTAATTCTACCTAGCAAAAGACTCAAGAAACCATTAGTAACAAGGTAAAACAAGTAAAAAACAAGAACAAGATTTCAAATCTTTCCTATTTCTCTTGATCCTTTTTGAATCTTTCTTTATTTTTCTTGTTGTTCGAACACTTTTCTTTTTTTTTCAAGAACGAGACTTCTTGATTTTCTTGAAATCTCAGATGAACATTTGTTAATCTTAAAGGTAGGTTATGTTCAGCACCTGTTTCAACATTACCTAACTTTGACAAAGATTTTGAGATTGAATGTGATGCCTCAGGAATAGGAATTGAAGCTGTTTTAATGCAGGAAAAGCATCCAATCACATTCTTCAGTGAGAAGCTTAGTGGAGCGGCCTTGAACTATCTAACTTATGACAAGGAGCTCTATGCACTTGTTAGAGCCTTGGAGACATGGCAGCATTACTTATGGCCTAAGGAGTTTGTGCTACATACTGATCATGAGTCATTGAAACATCTCAAGGGTCAAGGTAAGTTGAATAAGAGACATGCTAGGTGGATGGAATACATAGAGACCTTTCCTTATGTCATTAGATACAAGCAAGGTAAGGAAAATATTGTGGCTGATGCTTTATCAAGGAGGTATGTATTTCTCACATCTATGAATGCTAAGATGCTTGGATTTGAATATATAAAGGATTAATATGCCAGTGATGCTGATTTTAATGATGTATACATAGCATGTGATAAGGCAGCATTTGGTAAATTTTACAAGCATGATGGCTTTTTGTTTAGAGAGGATAAACTATGTGTGCCTACTTATTCTATGAGAGAGTTATTAGTATGTGAGGCACGTGGAGGTCGTTTAAAGGGACACTTTGGTGTCAAGAAAACCTTAGAAATATTGCATGAACATTTCTTTTGGCCTAAAATGAAAAGGGATGTTATTCGCATATGTGATAGATGCATTACATGTAGAAAGGCCAAATCTAAGGTTTTACCTCATGGGTTGTATACACTCTTACCAGTTCCTAGTGAACCATGGGTAGACATATCTATGGACTTTGTATTGGGTTTACCTAGGATAAAAAGGGGTAGAGATTCAATTTATATGGTAGTGGATAGGTTTAGCAAGATGGCACATTTTATTCCATGCCATAAAACTGATGATGCAACTAACATTACTGAATTGTTCTTTAGAGAGATAGTGCGCTTACATGGTGTTCCTAGAAGCATTGTGTCTGATAAAGATGTTAAGTTCCTTAGTTAATTTTGCAAGGTTTTGTGGGTGAAATTGGGTACTAAATTTTTGTTTTCTACTACTTGTCATCCACAAACTGATGGGCAAACTGAAGTAGTTAGTAGGACTTTAACACTAATTTGCGAACTATTATACAAAAGAACTTGAAAACTTGGGAAGACTGTTTGCCATTCATGGAGTTTGCATATAATAGGACTGTGCATTCTACTACTTCTTATTCTCAATATGAGATTGTTTATGGTTTTAATCCATTAGCTCCTTTAGATTTAATGCCTTTACCTGTTGAAGCAAGGAATAGTTTGAATGGGAGTAAGAAAGCTGAATTGGTGAAGTCTCTTCATGAGAAAGTCAAGTTTCAAATTGAGAAAAAGAATGCAAAAGTTGTTTCACAAGCAAACAAAGGGAGGAGGCGCGTTACTTTCGAACCAGGTGATTGGGTCTGGGTTCATATGCGCAAGGAAAGATTTCCTGATGTGAACTCTAGGGGTTAAACCGTTTGAACCCACTAACAATTTAGGATACCTACACCAGAAAAGCCAAGATTTAGGCAATGAAAACTTAAACCCTGTGAAATCCTGTTTCAAAGAACCTAGTTAAGCTAAGCTAACTAGACCCCAAGAATACTTGTTTTAAGAACCTAAGTTTGAAGGTGTTGTACGCCACAAAGAATAATTCTTTGATAAGTTCTAAGTTCTTTCAAGAACTAAAAGAGAAAACTCTCACTGAATAAAATCAACTCAATAGATTAATAATGGTTGCTGAAGTAGATGCCTAAACAAGGGTATTTACAGCCTCCTTACTAACCCTAATTCAACTATCCTAAGAACTCTTAGTACAAATGAAACTCCTTGGCAGCCAAGGACTTCTAACCTAATAACAATAGGATTCAGCCAGAGCTACTTACATAATTAAAAGAAAGCTTAACTATGGGCTGAACATGCTCAATCCCAATCCTAATAAATTAAAAAGGATGTCCAATAAGTAGCCTAATGGACATATTACATAAGTTACATAAGTTAGGCCCAATGCCTAAGTAACTACAAGACTTATAATAAGCCCTCTTAATGTGCCACCTTGTGTTCTTGAGTCACATGGACCAAACTTGGATGCAAGCCCATCTTGCATGTTGAAGCCTTTCTTGAATAACTTGCAACCTGGCACAAGTGAATTCCACCTATTCTTGCCTTGTTTCCTAGATCTTCTTAGATCTTGGCCCATATATAAATTGCCATTGAATTGGGCCATCTTGGATCCTATCATTTCCAGTCCATAGGAGAACCAAGTTGCATCCTCGAGGAGATGGGCCTTTCCAAATCCTTGAGAAAATTAGTGACAATGCTTACAAAGTGAACTTACCAAGTGAGTATAACGTTTCTGCTTCATTTAACGTTTTTTATCTTTTCCTTTATGATGTAGGTGATGATTCGAGTAGAATCCTTTTGAGGAAAGGGGGAATGATGAGAACCAAGCTGGCATTGGACTTCAAGATCCATTGCATGTTCCAATTGGGCCTATTACAAGGTCAAGATCCAAGAAGTTCAAGGAAGCTATGCAAGGATTGGTGCAAAGGACTTGGGAGGAATCTACAAGTTTTTTAAGCATTGTCAAGCCATTCAAGTTGGGCTGCTTGAATGAGGAAGACCAAGAATTAGTCCATGTGATCCAAGCTTCACATGATGGGCCATAGAGGAATTCAAGGGGGCGGCAATATTAATGAATTAGTGGGCCTGTTTTTAGTTCATTATTTAATATGAACTGGGGATAAATTCATTAATGATATGGCGCCTAAATTAGAAGTTTTAGTTGGGTCTTATAATTACTTAGGCTTTTGGGCCTGATTTATGTATTATGTCCATTAGGCTTGTGGGGTCTATCTTCATTAAACAAGGTATTCTTCTAGTTCCCACCAAATTCTTGATTTTCTTTAATTTATTAGGATTGGGTTTGAGCTTGTTCAGCCCAAATCAAGTATTCTTTCTTATTGTTTTAGGTCTGGCCAATTATAGGGATTCCAAAGGAAGAGTTGTCTTGATTCATCATGTAACTAGCAATTAGGGTTAGGTTAATAAGGAGGCTATAAATACATGTTCTAGTCGTCTATTCATTTTAATAATTCTGAATTTGGTGAGTTTGAATTTATTCAAAGTGAGTATTTCAATCTTTTTAGTTCTTGACAGAACTAGTGAACTTATCAAAGAAATCCTTCTTTGTGGCGTTCTTCATATCAAACTTAGGTTCTAGAAACAAGTGCTCTTGGGGTTTAATTAGCTTAGCTAATCTAGGTTCTTTGATCCAAGATTTCTACGGGTCTAAGTTCAATTGCCTGAATCTTGGCTTTCTTGGGTTTAAGGTATTTCAATTTGTTAGGGGGTTCAGAGGGTTTAACCCCTAGGGTTCACATCAATAATGGCCTTCCAAAGGAATTATAAAGAGATAAAATTATGAGATCCTTATGCATGAAAGCCTTGTTCCTCAAACTGTTCCTCGTCATCGTATTGCCAAGACGGGGCATTGGCAATGCTCAAAGACTGGTATATGTTAAGTCTTCTTACGTGTGAAGTAAGCAACCGATCTCATACTGGTTGAAGTATAAGATACTTGGGATAACATATAGGTGCTTGTCTGTTGAACAATTTCACTAAACATGGCCCGCCAAGAGAACTTCATTTGGTAATATATCATTTTAGTGTCTATGATAATGTTCTCTTAGTACCAGTCGTGTAAATTAGTCCTCAGACTTGTGATACCAGGTCATCTTGTATGGTGAGTGTCATACTTAAATTTAAGCACGAACGGGTCCCAAACACGATGACGATAAGGTAGGGTGTTATTGGGTATGACATGAATCATACGAAGATGAATGAGTGATCAAGAGAGGATTCACCACTCCCTATGATATTGGAGACATATCTCATTTGTTCTTGACTACGATTAACTTGATTAAGTCTTTGGCCAAAGCATAATGGATTTAGGAGAAAGTTGTTTCTTTAAATTCATAAGGTTAATCATAAAGTTGCGAAGAACTAATATGGATTGATCATGAGTATACATTGCACAATGCTCATGCGCTATCCGGGATATATGGTGAAAAGACCGTATTACACTGACAGGTTGGTTGCTGAAAGGTTCTAAAAGGTCATGCTGCCTTCACAATATTTGGGTGGTCATGATGAGTTGCTAGATCCCGCTCTTGATCTATGAAAACAAGTTAATGAGATTAACTTATAATCATGCCAACATATTGGGTACCTAGAGGGTCACACACATAAGAACATATATGAATGGACTAAACATGGTATTCTATTAATGTAAAACTTAATGGAATAAAAGATCTATATTAAGGACTCAACTGAAGAAGTTCAATTGAGATGAATTAAGACATAATCGAGATTGAGAAATCCATGGACAATGTCTTAATGAGATAAGAGGAATCAAGAAGTCTTATCTACTGTAGGAGTCGACTTTGACATAGAGATGTGCAAAGTGAATTGTGATTGACTATACTGTATTAGAATAATATCATGAGATGATATTAATAGATTAATGATTTGAATTGTTTCATGAGGAGAAAGAAAATTTAATTGAGAATTAAATTACTTTCGTTTAAAAATTAATTTATCCAATAAATAAGCATAATAAAATTAGAATAGATCCAAAGCGACTATTCTAATTTAGGACTGTCCACTAAGGATGGTTGGCCCAACTTAAGGCATTAAGATTGTTGGACCATTATTATTATTAGATAATATAATGGCCTTATTGATCCATCTTAGAATTAAATAGTTTAAGTCCAAGTGGATTAATGAAAATCTTGTGCAACAAGTAACATGATGAGAACCAAGCTGGTATTGGACTTCAAGATCCATTGCATGTACCAATTAGGCCTATTACAAGGTCAAGATCTTAGAAGCTTAAGGAAGCTATGAAGGGATTGGTGCAAAGGACTTGGGAAGAATCTACAAGTCTTTTAAGCAATGTCAAGCCATTCAAGTTGGGCTGCTTGAATGAGGAAGACCAAGAATTGGTCCCTATGATCCAAGCTTCTCAGGATGGGCCATAGAGAAATTCAAGGGAGCGGCAATATTAATGAATTAGTGGGTCTATTTTTAGTTCATTATATAATATGAAGTAGGGACCAATTGATTAATGATGTGGCGCCTAAATTAGAAGTTTTAGTTGGGTCTTATAATTACTTAGGATTTTGGGCCTGATTTATGTATTATGTTTATTAGGCTTGTGGGGTCTATCTTCATTAAACTTGTTGGACATCCTTTTAATTTAATTAGGTTTGGGCTTGAGCATGTTCAGCCCATATTTAGGGAGTTTTATTATTATTATTTAGGTCTAGCCGAATTCATCATGTAACTAGCAATTAGGGTTAGGTTAAGAGGAGGCTATAAATACATGTTCTAGCCGCCTATTCATTTTAACAATTCCGAATTTAGTGAGTTTGAATTTATTCAAAGTGAGTGTTTCACTCTTTTTAGTTCTTGACAGAACTAGCGAACTTATCAAAGAATTCCTTTCTTTGTGGCGTTCTTCCTATCAAACTTAGGTTCTAGAAACAAGTGTTCTTGGGGTTTAGTTAGCTTAGCTAATCTAGATTCTTTGATCCAAGATTTCTACGAGTTTAAGTTCCATTGCCTGAATCTTGGCTTTCTTGGGGTTAGGGTATTTTAATTTGTTAGTAGGTTCATGATGCACCCAAAAGAGTGTATCTTATTTAACCTTGCATTTAAAAAAAAAATCAATTGTAGAGTATAGTGATTAGCAAGGGTCGAGTCCTCAAGGATTGAGTTTTAGTTTATAAGTTAATAGTTTATCACTTAAAAACAAGTAAACAAAAGTAAATGGGATTTTGAAATCAAATTTAAACTAAAGTTAACAATACGAATGAGAAAACAAGTAATTAAGAAGAATCAAATATGAAAAATATGGTTAAGGTTTCATTCTCCACCACTAGACATCATTAAGAATCAATTTCATATCTATCAACATTAATTAGCTATCAAAGTTAACAACCTGTAGATAACAACAAGCTCTGTTACCCTAATCTTTCCTTAGTTTGTCGTTAAATAGAACAAGCTCTCAATTTAATCTCTAACTATCAAACAACCTAGAATAAGCTCTCTCAGTTCAATTTAATAGCAGCTTTATGATGAGAAAGATAGGTTGATCTAAGCAACAAACACATAAGCTCGGATTGTTCAACTTAGGTTATGTTCCACTTTGCAATTATTGAAAACTTGACCATAATCATTAATCACAAATTGCCACTTATGAATAGGAAATCAAGACAATTACACGGATCAAGACTCCTAAACTAGCATTAGACAATTATCAAGATTTATCTAGTTGGCCACCTAAACAAATCAAAACATCATCATGAACAATTTTAATGGAAGAACATAAGCAACTTTGATAGAAAACAATGATAGATAGATTCTGAAATTAATTACATAACATGTCTAGGGCTTTGAAATCACCCTTAACCAAATAAAAGTTTAGCCTAGCATAGGCATTGTAAACATAAACATAAAATTAAAGAGAATCTAAGAAGAAAATAAAAGAAAGAAAGAAGACGAAGAAGAATATTAACTATCTAACCTCTTGCTCTCTCAGAAACAAAGAAACAAAGAAGAAATCAGAACTTTGATGCTTGGAGAAGTTTATTTTCGTTTGCCCCCTTGTTCTCTATTTATAGGCAATAGCTAGGGCATCAAACAAGTGAATTTCAGCTCTCTATCTTCAATAAATGCTGACTTGTGGCTAAAGTTAAGGAAAAGTGGCTGACTTTTGTGTTTTAAGGAAAGAAGGAATACTTAGCAGCCAAGGTTTAATAAAGTAGGAAAGTCTTAGTCAAAGTACTCTTTAATGAGGAGAGAGTACAAACTTGCAGCCAAAATAAATGTAAGGAAGGAAAGTCTTGGCTGATTTAATTCTCCTACTTTGACTAGGATTAGTTTTTAGGAAAGATTCTTGCAATTAATGTAAGTTGACAGCCACTAATCCTTCTTTGACAAGGATAAACATAAATGTCAGCTAGGGTATTAAGAAAAAAATATGATTTGCGGCTAGGGTTTTTTCTGCCACTAGGGTTGTTTATGGAGATATTCCAATGCCAATTTGGATGAACATTTCTTATCCGATTTAGGCTCATGACCAACTGTTGGAAAGGTAATCAAGTTAGCTTCAAAAGTCAAGAAGGAAGTTTCTTCGAATAAACACTCTAACATCATGTTTTCTTAGCAACAAGCTTCGGAGTGCAAATCTGTCTTCTTGCATTGCACCAAGAATTTGATCTTTTTGACTCCCAACTCTTTTTCCATTTTCTGATTGTGATTTTGTAAGCTCTTTAACATCCTAATTGACATGTTTTGACTTCATCTCTTCCAAAATACTTACAAAGCATAAAAACCTAGTAAAATGTTAAGGAAGTGAGAATCAAAGCACAAAGTATAAGGAAATTAAATAGGAAAATGTATGAAATTAAGCACTTATCAGTTCAAAGGGTTCAACCCCTAGGGTTCACATCATAACAGGTGACTGGCCAAGCATAGTGAGATAGGGATTAGGGTGTGCGCCACTATATAATCTAATTTAGAGGCTGTAGCCGCCCAAGTGAGTTCTATTCTACTTGTGATATTCTGATTTTGCTTAAGAAAAAATTTGGTCTCAAGAAGAGAACACCTACTTAGCAAAAAGGTGAAATCGCAACCTCCCTAAGCTCTTATGTGCTTGCCGCAATTCCTCTTTTCTTGGTGTTTTCTTATCGCTTGTTCACCTAGTTGAGTGAGATTGATTAAGGGAGAAAGATACAAGAATATAGACCTTTTGATTGTGATCTTAGGATCAACTTGCTAGCACAAGTGAATAGCAATACCTTAGAGAAGGATCCATCAGCTGTTCGTGTGGACTAGCTTTAGAGGAAGGACAATTGTGCTTCTTGTGGTCTTGGACGAATTGCAAGCTTTGGATCTGCAACTTAAGGTTACGATATCTTAAGCATGTAACATCTAAATCATATGGGTGATTTAATTATTTTTTAATTTTATAAACCCATGCAAACACAAGCCTAAGATTCTATTGTACTTCTGGTGCTTCTTTATTTATTTTCGCTGCACTTTGATTACGATGTTTTTGCATGAACCCGAAGTAGTGTATTCCCAACATATCAACCATTAGGAGTATAAGCCAATTCAATAAAACTCAAATATCGTACAGGTCTTAATTAATCAAACACATTGATTAACCTGAATATTCATGTCTTGAATATTCACACCTAGCTACATAGGTTTAATTCATGTATTTGTGGTTATACATGTTTGGTAAATCACACATTACCTCGTCTTGATTCTCTTAATCAAGGCAACCAATATGCTCAAGTTGTCACATGTTTGGAAGATGTGACTCCACTAGAATAAGTATGCTCTCATTTTAAGAACAACATATGTACATTAGACAACCAATGTCTAAACCTCAAGACAACAAATGTCTATTTCTTATTCACTTGAGCAATCTCATCTCTATTCTTACACAAAGAATAAAGGCAGATTGTTTGTGTGAGCGAACTAATCCTCTGCCTATGTTTGACATATAATTTTTATTTGTTGTGAAACATATAGAATATGCACAGAATTGTATTAAACTCATAAAACACAATTCATTCATTCAATCATAATAAGGTACAAGTACATGACATCAAGAAGTTTATCCAGACGAATTATAATCTACGGAGAGCCATTGCCCTAACATGTTTGGTGATGCACCCAAAAGAGTGTATCTTTATTTAACCTTGCACTAAAAAGATCAATTGTAAGTATAGTAGTTAGCAAGGGTCGAGTCCTCAAGGATTGGGTTTTAGTTTAAGAATTACTAGTCTAAAACCTAAATTCAAAGAAAACAAAATAAAAGGGGAGGTTTTTAAAATCAATTTAAACTAAAGACTTATAATCAAAGAAAAAAGCAAGTAAATAAGAAGTAATCAAATATGAGAAAAATATGGTTAAGGTTTCAATCTCCACCACTAGACATTATTAAGAATCAATTTCATATCTATCAACATTAATTAGCTATCAAAGTTAATAACCGTAGATAACAACAAGCTCTGTTACCACAATCTTTCCTTAGTTTGTCGTTAAATAGAACAAGCTCTCTATTTAATCTCTAACTATCAAATAACCTAGAATAAGCTCTCTAAGTTCAATTTAATAGCAGCTTTATGATGAGAAAGATAGGTTGATCTAAGCAACAAACACATAAGCTCGGATTATTCAACTCAGGTTATGTTCTACTTTGCAATTATTGAAAACTTGACCATAATCATTAATCACAAATTGCCACTTATGAATAGGAAATCAAGACAATTACACGGATCAAGACTCCTAAACTAGCATTAGACAACTATCAAGATTTATCTAGTTGGCCACCTAAACAAATCAAAACATCATCATGAACAATTTTAATGGAAGAACATAAGCAACTTTGATAGAAAACAATGATAGATAGATTCTGAAAATTAATTACATAACATGTCTAGGGCTTTGAAATCACCCTTAACCAAATAAAAGTTTAGCCTAGCATAGGCATAGATAATATATACATAAAAAGAAAAAGAAAAATAAAAATAAAAGAATGGAGAAGAAGAAGAATAATGATGATCCTTGAGTCTCCTCAAAAGATGTCTAGTTTGTGGCTCAAAATATGGTATTTATAGAGCTTTAAAATTCTGAGAATAAGTCCTTGCCGCACAAGTAAGCCTGGAGGCAGAAAAATCTCGTTTTTGCCTTTTTTTTTAGATTTGCGGTTAGGGTTTTTTTTTTGCCATAGGGTTCTTTAGGGAGATCTTCTAGCGCCAATTTGGTTGCCCATTTCTTATCTGATTTGGGCCCATAATATATCGTTGGAAAGATAATCAAGTCAAATTCAAAAGTCAAGAAGGAAGTTTCTTCAAATAAAGATTCTAACATCATGTTTTCTTTACAACAAGCTCCAGAGGTCAAATCTGCCTGATTGCTTTTCAACCAGAAATTGTTATTTTTGACTCCCAAGTCTTCTTCCATCTTGTGATTATGATTTTGTAAGCTCTTTACCATCATTATTGACATCTTTTGACTTGATTCTATTTATTGTACCTAAAATTCGAAAACATATTATAAGTAAACAAGATAAAGATCGAAAACATAACAAAAACTAAAGGTAGAAAGGCATAAAATGTATATTTTATGAGCTTATCATTTGGCAAACAATATTGGTGGTATTGGTTTAGTTAAAGGATCCAGCACCATCTCATCCGTAGAGATGTATTCCATTTGAACTTGATGGGATCCAATATTGACCAAGTTTTCAAGAAGCAATACAAGGATTCCACTTGGGTCGAATCAAGGAAGCAATGCAAGGAAAGGAATTGGGCAGAATCTACAAGTCTTTTAAGCAAGGTCAAGACATTCAAGATGGACTTGAATGAAGAGGAACCAGCTTTGGTCCATGTGATCCAAGTTTTACAAGTGGCGGCATAAGGCTTAATGAAGTGGACTTGTTCATTAAATGACATGGCAAAGGTGGGGACCAATTCATTAAATTATGTGGTGCCTATTAAATGAGTATTTGGACTTGTATTAAGTTTTTATTTAGTTTAGGCTTTTGGGCCTGACTTGTGTAACATGTCCAATAAGCTTGTGGGGACTACCCTCATTAAACTATTGGGCATCTTTTAAATTTAATTAGGATTGGGCTTGAGCATGTTCAGCCCATAGTTAAGCTTTCTTTTAATTATGTAAGTAGGTCTGGCTGAATCCTATTGTTATTAGGTTAGAAGTCCTTGGCTACCAAGAAGTTTCATTTGTAGTGGGAGTTCTTAGCCTAGTTGAATTAGGGTTAGTAGGGAGGCTATAAATACCCTTGTTTAGCCATCTACTTGAGCAACAATGAATTAATCTATTGAGTTTGAATTTATTCAAAGTGAGTGTTTCACTCTTTTTAGTTCTTGACAGAACTAGCGAACTTATCAAAGAATTCCTTTCTTTGTTGCGTTCAACCTATCAAACTTAGGTTCTTCTAACGAGAGTTCTTAGGGTTTAGCTTACATGCTTAATCTAGGTTCTTTGAAACAGGCTTTCTAAGGGTTTAAGTTTTCTTTGCCTGAATCTTGCCTTTCTTGGGGTTAGGGTATTTTAATTTGTTAGTAGGTTCAAAGAGTTTAACCCCTAAGGTTCACATCAGTTGGTATCAGAGCTTAGGAACCAATCAGGTCAAATCTTTTTATCTTCTTTACCATAGGGTATTGGAGTTTTTCTCAACTTTTTTATTTTGGGGTTTCAGACATACTTGTCATAAGGGTTATAGCTTTAGGCATTTTTTGTCTAATAGTTATAGTTTTTAGGACAGTTTTCGTTTGGGGTTTCATTCTTGGAAGTTGGTTTAGATACTATCATAACAAATTCAATAACAAGATTTTGGGGTTTCAGATATTCTTGTTTTGGGGTTATAGCTTTAGGCATTCTTTTGCCTTAGGGTTATAGTTTTTAGGCAGTCTAAGTTTGGGGTTTCAGTCTTGAAAAGTGATTTAAATCAAGATTTCGTTTCTTGAATTCTTGATCAATTAAAATTTCTTCTTTTTGATTCTTGATCCGAATCTTGAAAAAAAAATCAAGAATTCATAGGGGCATTCGAATAGTCCCAAGAAAGAAAAAAGAAGTTCTTCCGAGATTTCAAAAAAATCAAGAAGTCTCGTTCTTGAAAAAGAAAAAAAAGATAATAAAAGTGTTCACACAGCAAGAAAAAGAAAGAAAGATTAAAAAAAGATCAAGGAAAATAGGAAAGATTTGAATTCTTGGTAATCTTGTTCTTGATTTTACTTGTTTTACCTTCTTACTAATTGTTTCTTGTTTCTTGAGTCTTTTGCTAGGTAGAATTAAGCAAGTGGAGTTCTTGAAGAGTTCTTCTTGTTCCTAAAGAACTTGAAAAAGGAAATAGAGTGGTAAAAGGCAAGAGTAAGTAAGTTTATTAAAGAAAAAGCCTAAAAGAGTGCAAACAAGAGTTGGAGTGATATCATAATTGAGTGTAAACACTAAGGGAGTGTGTGAGTTTATTTTTTTTATCACTAACAATTTGTTTTGTAGCAACTTCAAAGATGTATCACAAGAGTGACTCAACACCTAAGAAGAAGGTGGATAGCTTATCCTCTACGTTGCATGCTTGCAACAAGAATCTGAACGCTTAAAATTGGTGTTGGAGGAGATGAGAGATATGATGGGTCAACAAGAGGTAGTGAATAAAAATCTACAAGATCCTGTGGTAGGTGAGTCTCTTGTTGCAAGGTATTCTCTCAAATACGCAATTTAATATAGATGATATGGAGTAGCGGAGAGAGAACATATTTCGTACTAGTTGTTTTGTAAATGACAGGGTATGTAGTATGATTATTGATGGGAAAAGTTACAATAATATAGCTAGTACCATCCTAGTTGAGGAGTTGAGCTTACCTTTACTAGAACATCCCAAACCTTATAAGTTGCAATGGTTGACTGAATGTGGGGAGGTAGAGGTTAATAAGTAGGTTTTGGTAGCTTTTACCATTGGGAAGTATAGTGATGAGGTGCTTTGTGATGTAGTACCTATGCATACTAGCCATATATTGCTGGGGAGGCCGTGGCAGTATAATAGGAGGGTAATTCATGATGAGTGATAACTCGTATAATTATATAGTTTTTAGTTATGTTTTATTATTGTTTTGTGTCAAATACGAGTTATTATTGTTTAGTCTAATTGTGTTTATGATCTTTTATATTTTTATGTATTTTGGTGTTTTTCACAAGTTTCTTTGAGTGATTTCAGATTACTAGAATTAAGGGCAAATCCAGTTCAGTTCCAGTTCCGACACCTTTTACCATATCAGCTATATCTCGAGTTTCTCTGAAGCAATAAGGCTGAAATTTGTAGCCATGCAAAGCTAAGAGGCATATCTATCTTTTTCATGTTTTACACTTCTTGAAACGGAGTCGTTTTCCCTAGCGAAATCGACCATCAAGTTGGCTGATGTGCAATGACGTCTGTGCTGACCTGTTTTCGTATTATGCCCATATCTTCTTATCCACATCAGCAAATGAGCTGATTCCAACGGCTATGGATCAGTAACGGATAGGGTAACATTTTTCTAGAAGCCCATGTGATCAGATAAGGCCTCCAAAATTGACAAAAGCGACCATCAAGTTGGCTGATCAAAATCGTCATACATGACGAAAATTGTTAGAAAATGCACCCACCTATTATACCTACCTTTGAAATTTGTAAAGCTTGTCTCTTGTCATTTAGCCCTCCAAAATGTGTATAAATAGAGGGCCTTGGATGATTGTAAGGGATCATATTGTACATAGGTAGGATATTAGCCATTGTAATAAAATTCTCTAAGTTTTCTTCTTCTTTCTTTTCTCTAGTTTTCTTTTTCTTTAGAAAGAGCAAGAGGTTGGATAGTTAATATTCTTCTTCTTCTTTCTTTCTTTCTTTCTTTTATTTTCTTCTTAGATTCTATTTAATTTTATGTTTATAATGCCTATGCTAGGCTAAACTTCTATTTGGTTAAGGGTGATTTCAAAGCCCTAGACATGTTTTATAATTGATTTTCAGATTCTATCTATCATTAATTTTCTATCAAAGTTGCTTATGTTCTTCTACAAGAATTGTTCATGATGTTGTCTTGATTTATTTAGGTGTACAACTAGATAGATCTTGATAATTATCTATTGCTAGTTTAGGAGTCTTGATCCGTGTAATTGTCTTGATTTCCTATTCATAAGTGGCAATTTGTGATTAATGATTATGGTCAAGTTTTCAATAATTGCAAAGTGGAACATAACCTAAGTTGAACAATCCGAGCTTATGTGTTTGTTGCTTAGATCAACCTATCTTTCTCATCATAAAGCTGCCATTAAATTGAATTTAGAGAGCTTATTCTAGGTTGTTTAATGGTTAGAGATTAAATAGAGAGCTTGTTCTATTTAACGACAAACTAAGGAAAGATTGGGGTAACAGAGCTTGTTGTTATCTACGGTTGTTAACTTTGATAGTTGGTTGATATTGATAGATCTGAAATTGATTCTTAATGATGTCTAGTGGTGGAGAATGA
Source organism: Fremontodendron californicum (assembly GCA_030761205.1). Classification (NCBI taxonomy): domain Eukaryota; kingdom Viridiplantae; phylum Streptophyta; class Magnoliopsida; order Malvales; family Malvaceae; genus Fremontodendron; species Fremontodendron californicum. The sequence goes on from JAULJL010000047.1 coordinate 10,570,372, forward strand.
AACCTTAACCATATTTTTCATATTTGATTCTTCTTACTTACTTGTTTTCTTACTTTTAGTTTGCTTATTTTTTATATTTATTTTTATTGGCTGGTTATACCGCCTAATTTGTATATTAACTTTGTTTTATTTTTATTGGCTGGTTATACCGCCTAATTTAGTATATATATTTTTATTGGCTGGTTATACCGCCTAATTTAGTATATATATCTTTATTGGCTGGTTATACCGCCTTGCATCTTATTCTTATTATTTACTTTAGTTTAAATCTGGCTTCAAAAACCCCTTTTCTTTTCTTGTTTTCTTTGAACGTAAGTTATAAACTATTAACTTATAAACTAAAACCCAATCCCTGAGGACTCGACCCTTGCTAACTACTATACTTACAACTGATCTTTTTAGTGCAAGGTTAAATAAGATACACTCTTTTGGGTGCATCAAATTTTTGGCGCCGTTGCCGGGGATTGTTTTCTTTAGTTTATTTGTTACTTGGTTTATTCTTATTTTCAGTTCTAATTATTTTTATTTTCTTGTACATACAAGTTTTTCTTTTCAAATTTAAAAAAAAAAAAAAAAAACAATGGAATTGAGCAATCTAACACTTGAAGAGTTGGTGGCATACATGAACATGGAGAATCAACAAGCCAATCTCACCTCCCCAGTTCAACAATTGGCCATGGGAGGATGTCAAGGCCATCAAGTGTTCCAAGACCAACAGTATGATCAGTACTCAAACACTTACCATGAGGGATGGTGGGATCATACTAATTATGGCTACTCGAAAAATTACCAAGAAGTAGATCCTTATGCCAATTACACTCATCCATCTAGCTTCAATCAATCATGGTCTCAAGAACCAGATCTTTTTCAACCACCACATATGACTCAAAACTCAGGTACTTTTTTAGAAGATCTTGTCTATTCTCTTGTTACTGATTCTTTGCAATTTCAACAGGAAACAAGGGCAAGCATCCAGAGTTTGGAAAAGCAAATGAGCCAATTGGCTAGTAGTATGGTGGGATGGGTAGCACAAAGATCTGAAGAACTCCCAGCCCAAACGATGGTTAACCCAATGGAGAATGCTACTATTGTGACCTTGAAGAATGAGGAACAAGATGAGGATGAAACAAAATTAGAGATGGATTCTATTCTTGAGGATAATGAAGCCAAAGATCCAAATAAGAGTATTTCGGCACCTGAGGTAACGTTTAAGGTTTCACTTTTTACTAATGTTTCTTCTCCACCTTTTCCTAGTAGATTTGCAAAGTTCAAGGAGGAAGAACATGAACAACACATGCCGGAAACCTTAAACAACTTGTTTGTGGAGGTCATTCAACAAGTATCAAAATATGCTCCATTCCTCGATGACATATGCACCACCAATGATGATGGAATAATACTTGTAATGGAGAATGCATCCACTGTTGTGCAAAGAAAGCTTCCTCTCAAACGCATAAATTTGGGAAATTTCATGTATGAGCCTGACAAGCCTAAAAAGCCAAGAAGGGGTGTTGGTTAGATTCAAAACACTAACTCAAGTGTTAATTGGGAAGGCAGCCCAATTAAAGATGAAATTGCCAACCTTCCATATTCAGATTTGCTTTCTTTTTCTTTTCCTTTTTCTTTTATTATTTTTATTGTTTTTATTTTATTTCTTATGTTTCTTTGTTAATTGTGTTTACTGCTTTTAAGTTCATTTAGGCTGCATAAGTTTCTTTTGTTTAATAGTTCTTTTCTCTTACATATAATTCTTGCATTGGGGGATAATAGCATTACATTAATGACAATGTAAGAATTATGTGTGGGGGGAAGAATTTAGGATTTTATTTAGAGTGTTTTGTTTTTGAGTCTTTTTATGTTGTTTTTCTTTCTGATCCTTGTTTTGAAAAACACTAGATGTAAATATAATTTTTTTAACCCCGGTTAAATGGCGGATAACGGTACTCCGTGATTATTTAAGTCGGTTCCATCAGCTACCCACAAAACTGATATTGTATATAAATTTCTCTTCCAATTTCTCTTTCAATTTTTTCATTTTTTTTCAGGATGGATGATATTCTCACAAGATTGCAGAAACGATTTCCTCCTTTTCCTCGAAATATTTTACTGAAGCTTTACCAAGTTCGATTTGAAAGATTAAGAATGCTTATGCACTAAGGGATTCCTGAAGACATACGTTGGATAATTGAAGCCAAGGTACGTGAAGATGAATATCTTCCTGTTTTGCATTTACCAGGTACAGGTAGAAGCACTTTTGCAAAGAAGCGACGAGCAAAGAGCATGAGTTCAAATTGCCACAAATGTGCACGATGGACGTGTAACGGTAAATGTCGTTCTATTGGGATTCCGTCCTCTAATCGAGATGATAAAATTGAATTCATTAAGGATAGACTGAGTAAGGAGAATTTGGGTAATATCCAACTTTCTCTTGAGACGCATCCTAGTGGAGACGTACAAAGAGAAATTCTTGATTTATGGCCGCAATTCCAAAGGGAATGGCAACATCTTGGGAATCTGATGTTAAAAGACCCTGTTTGCCAGCTTGTAAGAAAACTGGATGGGAAGCATATCCTCGACTCATAGAAGGCGTTTAAGCCGTTTCTGGACGTAAAACCAGAGGAAGATGTGAGCCACAATCACAACTATAATAAATGACTTCTCAGCTTTTGGTTTGATTTGCAATAACTTCATTTTGGTTTAATTTACGTGTTGTTCGATTTGTGTAATTATTCTTTTTTTTTATTTGTCTTTTACGGTTGATTTTTCTTCTCTTTTTGATTTTCTTCCTGAAATCACGCAAAAATCTTTTGTTAGGTTAACATTTTCTTCTGACAGGTCAGATACACTTTCGGCGACATTATTACTCTTGTCTGATTCACTACTCAGTCCTCTATATATTACACCATGTACTCATTCTCTTTCAGGCACTCGAAGAAAAAAAAAATGGAAAGTACTTCATCCCATCGCATTAAAAAAAATTGTGTCTTTGGAGGTGCTTATCCAGGGAAAAATAACATATTCGCTGATGAAGCCATAAGAGTTGGAGTAATACTTGCCCAACAAAAGATCCACTTGATTTATGGAGGCGGTAGTACGGGTTTAATGGGAGCAGTCGCTACAGCAGCACACGCCGGAGGAAGTCCAGTTCTAGGAATCGTGCCAAAACTATTCACAAGTTTTTGTGGACCTACCGTGGGTAAGGAAATACAAGTCTGGAGTGTCCCTGAACGGTTAACAATCATGTACCATTCTGCCGATGCATTCATTGCTTTACCAGGAGGTCTGGGTACATTGGAAGAAATAGCTTGCGTGGCTTCTTGGTCATCTTTGGTCACAAATAAGAAACCCATTGGTTTGCTTAATATTAATGGTTATTTTAGTAATTTGCTTTCATATTTAGATAATGCTGTGGATAATGGATTCATGTTTTCAGAGGCAAGGAGAACCATAATTTCTGCTACAACCATTGAAGATTTACTCAAAAAGCTCCAAGCTTATGAGTGTTTATCTGCTACGGTTGTTTCGCAAACGCTCGGAAAAAGAAAAAGAGATATGGACGAGCAAGGAGTGGATTGCACTTTGTCTTTGTGACATTATCTAACATTTTGCTTGTTGTGTCTCAGTTATAATAAGTGGTTAGCAACCTCTGCAGGTAATATCTCCTAAATTCTACCTTTAAAATTTGACATTGGGGACAATGCCATATTTTAGTAGGGGGTAAGGGACATATTTTGCTAATTTAAAAAAAAAAAAAAAAAATAAGAAGTATTCATTCTGAACAAGGTCTGAGTAAGGGAGACTTGAGACATACCTTGTCAGTTTGATTTCTTCTTTTCAAAAAAAAAAAAAAAAAGAATTTGTTGTGTTTTAAGCAATTTAGAAGTATTCATTCTGAACAAGGTCTGAGTAAGGGAGACTTGAGACATACATTGTCAGTTTGATTTTAATCTTTTTATGTTTACTTGTTAATTTTTGTTTAGTATTTTAGGATTATTTAGGTTGCATGGTTTTGTTTTGTTTTGAGTCTTAGTTGTTCCTATTCTTATGTTATTAGTTCTTTTCTCTTACACATGATTCTTTCATTTGAGTTAATAGACTTACATTGAGGACAATGTAAGAATTAAGTGTGGGGGGGAATGATTTAGGATTTCTTTTATTTTTGTCTACTATTTTTTTTTTCTTTCTTTATTATTATTATTATTTTTTTTTTGTGAGTTTTAGTTCCTTTTTAATACAATGATGAGATATGAATTGCATAAGTCTAAAACAGATTTATTAGTGAGAAGATTTTCATGAGAATTGAGCTTGATGCCAACCTTTTTATGAGCCAATGTTAATATAATATGTTGATTGAGAAAGAAGCATGTTTAGACTTAATCTGACTTGTATAATCATCCTTGTGAGTTTTTGAGCCTATAATGATTGATGCATTATACAAATCAATCTAATTTCTTTCTTGAGTGCTCTTATGATTACATGATTCTCTAGAACTTGCTTTAAACCGTTTGAGACTATATTGATACATGTGACAACATGAATATGATAGAGGCATTAGGATTTTTAGCCAGGGCCAAACAGCCATCCCTTATTGATGTTCCAAGAGAACACACCCTTAGTGAACCAAGTTGAGCCTACATTGAATAAGCTATCTCTTTGGTAACCATAACTTGTCCCTAACCTAAATATACTTATATCTTTCTCTTTGTTCCAAAGATGAATTAGGATGTTTTGAGACAAGTTGCAAAGACAAGGGATATTTTTAGTTAAAAATTTGGGTTAGAAACAAGAAATAAGTGTGGGGGGAAAAGAAAAGAAAAGTCAAGAGAAAAAGAAATGGAATACTGGCAAATACATTCCTATGTAAAAAAAAAAAATTATGAATCATCTCTTGAATTTGTGGAAAAAGAAAAAGATGTTACAAAGTCGTTTAGAATGAAGAAAAGGCCCAACATGAATATCCGGCCTAGGTGACTATGTACTTGTAAAGAGTTTTGAGAAGTTTCTTTGTATGATCTTTTTATATCTCTAAACTTTATGAACTCTTTGGAACCTTTGTGATATCTTTATCCTTTTGTTCTTCAACCACATTACAAACCCCTTGGCCCCATTACAACCTTGATTAAAGACCTCTTGATTCATGAAGTTGTATGATCTAAATAGTGGAGAATAGGTGGACAAGCAAGAATATGGTAGAACTGTTTTCATGAGATTGATTGAGTGTAAACACTTCACCACTACTTTAAAGAGTGAAAATCATGAGGGTATCCCATGTGAGAAGTTGAGATTAAATTTGAACATGCAATATTTTGATTGAGATATGTTATGCTAATATTGGCTTAACTCAAACAATTTACATTCAAGCATGATTTTTTGTGAAATTCTTTAAGCTATTGATTAGTTTATAAGACTTGTTCAAATATTGTCTCTAATTTGTATTGAAAGGATTAGGAGTAAATATTTTTAGTATATGCAGTTTATTTATATTTTAGTTTTTCAATGTTTGTGGGTATCGTTCTAGTAAACCCTCACGAGACTAAACTCGTCCACTAGGGACACCTAGGGGTTTAAAGGCTTGTGTCACATGCTAAGTGCCACCGTGATTTCCTACGAAAATGGATTAGATTAGATTTTCTTATTTTATTTTTATTGAGTCATTGCTAGGGACTAGCAACAATCTAAGTGTGGGGGTGTGATAACTCGTATAATTATATAGTTTTTAGTTATGTTTTATTATTGTTTTGTGTCAAATACGAGTTATTATTGTTTAGTCTAATTGTGTTTATGATCTTTTATATTTTTATGTATTTTGGTGTTTTTCACAAGTTTCTTTGAGTGATTTCAGATTACTAGAATTAAGGGCAAATCCAGTTCAGTTCCAGTTCCGACACCTTTTACCATATCAGCTATATCTCGAGTTTCTCTGAAGCAATAAGGCTGAAATTTGTAGCCATGCAAAGCTAAGAGGCATATCTATCTTTTTCATGTTTTACACTTCTTGAAACGGAGTCGTTTTCCCTAGCGAAATCGACCATCAAGTTGGCTGATGTGCAATGACGTGTGTGCTGACCTATTTTCGTATTATGCCCATATCTTCTTATCCACATCAGCAAATGAGCTGATTCCAACGGCTATGGATCAGTAACGGATAGGGTAACATTTGTCTAGAAGACCATGTGATCAGATAAGGCCTCCAAAATTGACAAAAGCGACCATCAAGTTGGCTGATCAAAATCGTCATACATGACGAAAATTGTTAGAAAATGCACCCACCTATTATACCTACCTTTGAAATTTGTAAAGCTTGTCTCTTGTCATTTAGCCCTCCAAAATGTGTATAAATAGAGGGCCTTGGATGATTGTAAGGGATCATATTGTACATAGGTAGGATATTAGCCATTGTAATAAAATTCTCTAAGTTTTCTTCTTCTTTCTTTTCTCTAGTTTTCTTTTTCTTTAGAAAGAGCAAGAGGTTGGATAATTAATATTCTTCTTCTTCTTTCTTTCTTTCTTTCTTTTATTTTCTTCTTAGATTCTATTTAATTTTATGTTTATAATGCCTATGCTAGGCTAAACTTCTATTTGGTTAAGGGTGATTTCAAAGCCCTAGACATGTTTTATAATTGATTTTCAGATTCTATCTATCATTAATTTTCTATCAAAGTTGCTTATGTTCTTCTACAAGAATTGTTCATGATGTTGTCTTGATTTATTTAGGTGTACAACTAGATAGATCTTGATAATTATCTATTGCTAGTTTAGGAGTCTTGATCCGTGTAATTGTCTTGATTTCCTATTCATAAGTGGCAATTTGTGATTAATGATTATGGTCAAGTTTTCAATAATTGCAAAGTGGAACATAACCTAAGTTGAACAATCCGAGCTTATGTGTTTGTTGCTTAGATCAACCTATCTTTCTCATCATAAAGCTGCCATTAAATTGAATTTAGAGAGCTTATTCTAGGTTGTTTAATGGTTAGAGATTAAATAGAGAGCTTGTTCTATTTAACGACAAACTAAGGAAAGATTGGGGTAACAGAGCTTGTTGTTATCTACGGTTGTTAACTTTGATAGTTGGTTGATATTGATAGATCTGAAATTGATTCTTAATGATGTCTAGTGGTGGAGAATGAAACCTTAACCATATTTTTCATATTTGATTCTTCTTACTTACTTGTTTTCTTACTTTTAGTTTGCTTATTTTTTATATTTATTTTTATTGGCTGGTTATACCGCCTAATTTGTATATTAACTTTGTTTTATTTTTATTGGCTGGTTATACCGCCTAATTTAGTATATATATTTTTATTGGCTGGTTATACCGCCTAATTTAGTATATATATCTTTATTGGCTGGTTATACCGCCTTGCATCTTATTCTTATTATTTACTTTAGTTTAAATCTGGCTTCAAAAACCCCTTTTCTTTTCTTGTTTTCTTTGAACGTAAGTTATAAACTATTAACTTATAAACTAAAACCCAATCCCTGAGGACTCGACCCTTGCTAACTACTATACTTACAATTGATCTTTTTAGTGCAAGGTTAAATAAGATACACTCTTTTGGGTGCATCAATGAGTTTAGGAATATGTATAGCTTTGTAAAGGATGGAAAAACAATCAAGCTTGTTCCTTTAACTCCAAAACAGGTCTATGAGGACCAATTGAAATTGAAGCTGAAAAATGAGAGCGAGCAAAAAAGAAAGAGTGAGGCCGAAACACAAGAAAGAAACATGAGAGAAAAGAAAGGAGATAGTGTGGTCGAAACACATGAGAAAAAAATAGAAGTGGCTGAAAAAAAGAGAATGATGCCACAAGAGAGAAAAGAAAAGACAAAGAAGAGTTTCTATGCAAAAGAGAGTGAGGTTTTTACTAATGATCAAACTAACAACCCTCTTCCTAGTTTGTCTTTTTCTTTATTGCAGGTGTTCAAGCATGTATTTCCAAAGGGGAAGCCGAATGGGTTGCCTTCCATACAAGGTATTTGATGCACCCAAAAAAGTGTATCTTATTTAACCTTGCACTTAAAAAGACTCAATTGTAAAGTATAGTGATTAGCAAGGGTCGAGTCCTCAGGGATTGGGTTTTAGTTTATAAGTTAATAGTTTATCACTTAAAAACAAATAAACAAAAGTAAAGGGGATTTTGAAATCAGATTTAAACTAAAGTTAACAATAAGAATGAGAAAATAAGTAATTAAGAAGAATCAAATATGAAAAATATGGTTAAGGTTTCATTCTCCACCACTAGAAATCATTAAGAATCAATTTCATATCTACCAACATTAATTAGCTATCAAAGTTAACAACCGTAGATAACAACAAGCTCTGTTACCCCAATCTTTCATTAGTTCGTCGTTAAATAGAACAAGCTCTCTATTTAATCTCTAACTATCAAACAACCTAGAATAAGCTCTCTAAGTTCAATTTAATAGCAACTTTATGATGAGAAAGATAGGTTGATTTAAGCAACAAACACATAAGCTCAGATTGTTCAACTTAGGTTATGTTCCACTTTGCAATTATTGAAAACTTGACCATAATCATTAATCACAAATTGCCACTTATGAATAGGAAATCAAGACAATTACACGGATCAAGACTCCTAAACTAGCATTAGACAATTATCAAGATTTATCTACTTGGCCACCTAAACAAATCAAAACATCATCATGAACAATTTTAATGGAAGAACATAAGCAACTTTGATAGAAAACAATGATAGATAGATTCTGAAAATTAATTACATAACATGTCTAGGGCTTTGAAATCACCCTTAACCAAATAAAAGTTTAGCCTAGCATAGGCATTGTAAACATAAACATAAAATTAAAGAGAATCTAAGAAGAAAATAAAAGAAAGAAAGAAGAAGAAGAAGAATATTAATTATCCAGCCTCTTGCTCTCTCAAAAACAAAGAAACAAAGAAGAAATCAGAACTTTGATGCTTGGAGAAGTGTAAATTTCGTATGCCCCCTTAATCTCTATTTATAGGCAATAGCATCAAACAAGTGAATTTCAACTCTCTCCCTTCAATAAATGCTGACTTGTGGCTAAAGTTAAGGAAAAGTGGCTGACTTTTGTGTTTTAAGGAAAGATATATGCCTTGGCAGCTAAGTTTGAATAAAGTAGGAAAGTTTTAGTCAAAGCACTCTTTAATGAAGAGAGATTACAAACTTGCAGGCAAAGTAAGTGTAAGGAAAGAAAGTCTTGGCTGATTTAATTCTCCTACTTTGACTAGGATGAGCTTTAAGGAAAGATACTTGCAATTAATGCAATTAATGCAAGTTGACAGCCACTAATCCTTTTTTGGCAAGGATAAACATAAATGTCAGCTAGGGTATTAAGAAAAAGATGTGATTTGCGGCTAGGGTTTTTTCTGCCACTAGGGTTTTTTCTGCCACTAGGGTTTTTAGGGAGATATTCCAATGCCGATTTGGAAGACCATTTGTTATCCGATTTAGGCCCACGACCAACCGTTGGAAGGTAATCAAGTGATCTTCAAAAGTCAAGAAGGAAGTTTCTTCGAATAAAGAGTCTAACATCATGTTTCCTTAGCAACAAGCTCCGGAGGTCAAATCTGTCTTCTTGCTTTGCACCAAGAATTTGATCTTTTTGACTCCCAACTCTTTTTTCCATCTTGTGATTGTGATTCTGTAAGCTCTTTAACATCCTAATTAATATATTTTGACTTCATCTCCTCCAAAATACCTACAAAGCATAAAAACCTAGTAAAATGTCAAGGAAGTAAGAATCAAAGCACAAAGTATAAGGAAATTAAATAGGAAAATGTATGAAATTAAACACTTATCAAATTACCCCGCACTTAATCTTTTGCTTGTCCTCGAGCAAAATCAAATAGACACAAGGTAAGAAAACCAAATCTAGTTCACTTTCAATACAACTTATAGATAATCATTGAACATGTCTTACAAACTAATCAATTGCTTAAAGAGTTTCACAAAGAATCATGCTTGATAGTAAAGGGTTTGAGTTAAGTTAACATAACATATCTCAATCAAAATAGTGCATGTTCAAACTTAATCTTAACTTCTCACATGGGATACTCTCATGATTTTCACTTTTTAAAGTAGTGGTAAAGTGTTTACATTCAATCAATCTCATGAAAACAGTTCTACCATATGCTTGCTTGTCCACCTATTATCCACTATTTAGATCATGCAACTTCATAAATTAAGAGGTATTTATTCAAGGTTATAATGGGGCCAAGGGGTAATAAATGTGGTTAAAGAATAAAAGGAAAAGGATATTACAAAGGTTCCAAAGATTTCATAGAGTTTAGAGACATAATAAGATTCATACAAAGAAAACTTCTCAAAACTCTTTACAAAGCACATAATACATAGGCCGAATATTCATGTTGGGCCTTTTCTTCATTCTAAACAACTTTGTAACATCTTTTTCTTTTTCCACAAGTTCAAGAGATGATTCATATATATATATATATATATATATATATATATATTTTCATAGGAATGTATTTGCCAATATTCCCTTTCTTTTTCTCTCAACTTTTCTTTTCTTTTCCCCCACACTTATTTCTTGTTTCTAACCCAAATTTTCAATAGATCTTCCTTGTCTTTGCAACATGTCTCAAAACATGCTAATTCATCTTTGGAACAAGGGTAAAGATATAAATAAGTATATTTAGGATGAGGACAAGTTATGGTTACCAAAGAAATAGCTTATTCAATGTAGGCTCAAATTGGTTCACTAAGGGGGATGTTCTCTTGGAACATCAATAAGGGATGGATGTTTGGCCCTGGTTAAAAATCCTAATGCCTCTATCATATTCATGTTATCACATGCATCAATATAGTCTCAACAAGGTTTAAAGCAAGTTCTAGAGAATCATGTAATCATAAGAGCACTCAAGAAAGAAATTAGATTGATATGTATAATGCATCAATCATATAGGCTCAAAAACTCACAAGGATGATTATACAAGTCAGATTTAAGTCTAAACATGCTTCTTTCTCAATCAACATATCATATTAACATTGGCTCAAAAAAAAATGACATCAAGCTCAATTCTCATGAAAATCTTCTCACTAATAAATCAGTTTTAGACTTATGCAATTCATATCTCATCATAGTATTGAAAGTAACTAAAGCACACTAAAAACAACATAAAAAGAATCAAAAACAAAACACACTAAAGAAAATCCTAAATTCTTCCCCCCACACTTAATTTTTACATTGTCCTCAATGCTATTATCCCCAATGCAAGAATTATATGTAAGAGAAAAGAACTACTAAACAAAACAAACTAAAGAAAAACAATAAAAGATAGAATGATGGAGAGTATGGAATATGCAAATCTGATTATAATGGATGCTCTCCATCCTTTGGGTTGCCTCTCAAGAAGCGCTTGGTTTATTGTCCTCAGCCTGACTTAGACCCATGCCATTATTATTCAACATAATTTGGCTCAAAAAGTGGTAACTCCTCCACATCTTGTATTGGAAAGTTCTCATAGTAAGGCTTCAATCTATGACCATTCACTTTGAATGCCTTATCTATTTTTGGGCTTTGGATTTCAACTGCACCATGAGTAAATACATTAGTAATAACAAAAGGTCCAACCCAACGAGAACGTAATTTACCTAGAAATAACTTAAGGCGTGAATGGAAGAGAAGAACTTTTTGTCCAACAACAAAGTCCTTTCTTGATATCATCTTGTCATGGAATGCCTTAGTCTTTTCCTTGTAAATCCTAGAATTCTCATAGGCATCATTCCTTATCTCCTCTAATTCTTGTAGGTCAAGTTTTCTTTGCTTACCTGCCTCATCCATCTCTATGTTGCATTGTTTGATAGCCCAATATGATTTATGTTCCAATTCAACCGGAAGATGACAAGGCTTACCATAAACAAGTCGATAAGGAGACATACCAATGGGTGTCTTATATGCTGTCCTATAAGCCCAAAGTGCATCATCAAGTCGTGAACTCCAATCCTTCCTATTTGGGTTAACTGTCTTTTCAAGGATGGACTTTACTTCTCGATTTCACACTTCAGCTTGCCCACTAGTTTGAGGATGGTATGAGGTGGAGACCTTGTGTGTGATGTTATACTTCCTCAAAAGTGCTTCCATTGTCCTATTGCAAAAGTGAGTACCTCTATCGCTGATTATGGCCTTTGGTGTTCCAAACCTAGCAAAGATGTTAGTCTTGACAAAATCTGAAATAACTTTAGAGTCATTAGTCCTAGTGGCTTTTGCTTCCACCCACTTTGAAACATAATCAACGGCAAGTAAAATATAAAGATTACCAAAAGAAGAAGGAAAAGGTCCCATGAAATCCATGCCCCATACATCAAAAATTTCAACAATAAGTATTGGAGTTTGAGTTATTTGATTTTTAGCACCTAAGTTACCTGTTCTTTGGCAACGATCACATGACTTGCAAAAGAGGTATGCATCTTTGAATATAGTAGGCCAATAAAATCCAGAATCAAGAACTTTCATGGCTGTCATTTTGGATCCAAAGTGTCCTCCACATGCATAAGAGTGAAAAAAGGTGAGAATAGATTGAAATTCAGGTTCGAGTACACATCTTCTTATAATCTGATCGGAGCAATGCTTCCAAAGGTAAGGATCATCCCATATGTAGTATTTGGCATCACTCTTGATCTTATTTCTTTGAGCTTGTGTCAACTCTTGTGGCAACTTCTTGGTAACTAAGTAATTAACAATATCGGCATACCAAGGAGTTGTTATACTTATACAAAGAAGTTGCTCATCTGGAAGTTCTCATTCAAGGGTAGTGCATCCTCTTCATGAACTAAACGGCTAAGATGGTCCGCAACCAAGTTGTCACAACCTCTCTTATCTTTTATCTCCAAATCAAACTCTTGTAAGAGAAGTATCCATCTAATCAACCTTGGTTTGGCCTCCTTCTTAGTGAGTAAGTACCTAAGGGCTGCATGGTCAGAAAATACAATTACTTTAGTACCAATTAAATAAGATCAAAATTTTTCTAAAACAAATACAACAACCAAAAGTTCTTTTTCAGTAGTGGAATAGTTCAATTGAGCATCATTAAGAGTTCGGGAGGCATAATAAATGACATGTGAGGCTTTGCCAACCCGTTGGCCCAAAACAGCTCCAATGGCATAGTCACTAGCATCACACATGATTTCAAAAGGTACATTCCAATCTGGTGGTTGCATGATAGGAGCTGATGTCAAGAGTCTCTTCAATATTTCAAACGCCTCTTTGCATTTATCATCAAAGTGGAAAACCACATCTTTTTGTAGTAGCTTGCAAAGAGGTAATGTGATCTTTGAGAAGTCTTTGATAAATCTCTTATAGAAACCTGCATGTCCAAGAAAAGAACGAACCTCTCTCACATTTGTGGGAGGTGGTAAAGAATGCATAATATCTATTTTAGATTTATCAACCTCTATCCCTCTAGAAGAAATAACATGGCCCAAAACTATTCTTTGTTCTACCATAAAGTGACATTTTTCCCAATTCAAAACAAGGTTAGTTTCCATGCATCTTTCAAGTACAAGTGTAAGGTTCTCTAGACATCTATCAAAAGAATCACCATAGACACTAAAATCATCCATAAACACTTCTATGATGTTCTCTACATAATCTGAAAATATGCTAACCATACACCTTTGGAATATAGTTGGTGCATTACAAAGACCAAATGGCATACGCCGGTATGCAAAAGTACCAAATGGACATGTGAATGTTGTTTTCTCTTGGTCCTCCGGAGCAATGGCAATCTGATTATAACCTAAAAAACCATCAAGAAAACAATAATGAGAATGGCTAGCTAACCTTTCAAGCATTTAATCAATAAAAGGTAAAGGAAAGTGGTCTTTGCGAGTTGAGGAATTAAGTTTACAATAATCAATACAAACTCACCACCCTGTTTGAATCCTAGTAGGAACAAGTTCATTCTCATTATTTGTTACCACCGTTACACCTGATTTCTTTGGAACCACTTGGACCGGGCTCACCCATTTGCTATCCGAGATAGGATAGATCACTCCAATATCTAGGAGCTTCAGTATCTCCTTTTTCATAACCTCCATCATAGGAGGGTTCAATCTTCTTTGTGCTTCTCTTGTTGGTTTGGACACCTCCTCTAACAAAATCCGGTGCATGCACATGGATGGGCTTATTCCCTTGATATCGGCAATTGTCCAACCAATTACTGTTTTATGCTCTCTAAGCACCCGGATAAGTCGCTCTTCTTGCAAAGGTGTGAGCTCTTTGGCAATGATGACCGGTAGTGTGTCCTTTTCACCTAAGAACACATATTTCAAGTGGTTCGGTAGTGGTTTCAACTCTAAAGTTGGTGCCTGCAAAATGGAAGGTAGAAGTTTCTCATTAGATAAAGGCAAATCAATAAATGAAACATCAAACCTTGCATCTCTAGGTGGCAGCGAGTGTAAAGATTCTAGTGCCCCTTCCACATGGTCACTCAAGGCTAGTTCCCCTTTAGCATTCCCCATTCTGAGATGTTTGCTAAGGACTATCTCCACACTATCTTCACCATCTAGCTCATAAGCTTGCTGCACTAGTGAGTCAATTATATCAATATTAAAAACAGAATGCACATCACTAGGATATCTCATGGCCTCAAAAATGTTAAAGCGAATTATTTCACTATCAAATTCCATAGTTAAAGAGCCATCGTGTACATCTATTTTAGTTCTTGCTATTTTCAAGAATGGTGTCCCTAATAGAATAGGTGTGGGATTAGAAGACATCTCATCTTCCATCTCAATAACATAAAAGTCAGTGGGAAAATCAGTGGGAAAAACCAATTCAGTAACCTGTACAAGAACGTCTTCTACAACTCCTCTTGGATAAGTGTTAGAACGGTCAGCAAGTTGTATTATAACATTGGTTTCCTCTAATGGTCCTAGACTCAATGAATCATAAATTGAATATGGCATGACATTAATAGATGCCCCTAGATCTAGCATAGCACGCTCAAACCTGGTGTTGCCTATCTTACAAGGAATGGTAAACATACCTGGGTCCTTGCATTTAGGTGGGAGTTTCTTTTGAAGAACAGCTGACACATGCTCCCCCATATTTACCTTTTCATTCCATTTCAACTTTCGTTTAGATGTGCACAACTCTTTTAGGAACTTGGCATATCTTGGCACTTGCTTGATAGCATCTAGTAAAGGAATGTTCACCTCTACTTTTCGGAAGGTTTCCAAAATTTCCTTCTCTTGCTCCTCCTTCTTGGACTTTGCTAACCTGCTAGGAAAAGGTGGAGGAGTTATATAAGAAAGAAATGATGGTTTAGGAGCTACCTTTTGTAATGGCTCATTGGGATGTGAAGATGATGCCATGGTGTTGTCCTCCCCTTGAGCACTATCCTTTTGTGGTGTCTCAAGCTGTTTCCCACTTCTTAGAGTTACTGCATTGGCATTCTCTCTTGGATTCACTATGGTATGGGAAGGTAATTTCCCGGAATCCCTTGCTTGCATTTGACTAATGGTTGTTGCCAATTGCCCAATTTGAGTCACCAAATTTCGGATACTTGTCTTTGTTTCCTGTTGAAATTGAATTGTATTAGTAGAAAGAGCTTTAACAAGATCTTCAAGAGAAGTACCTGAATTTTGGGTGGGTGGCACTTGTTGTCGGGTTTGGTATGGTTGTTGCACTCTTTGCTGAAAACCGGCGGCCTGTTGTCAAATAGTGGAGGAATAGTTTGTGGTTGGTTGCCTCCATAATTGAAGTTTGGATGATCCCTCCATCCTGGATTGTATGTGTTTGAGTAGGGATCATATTTCCTTGATTAGTTCTGAAATCCACCCATGGCATTCACATGTTCATTGGTGTCCTCTTGAAGTGTTGGACACATATCAGTTTGGTGCTTGGTGCCCCATGTTTGAACATATGCCACAAGCCTTTATTTGCTGTATATTACCTACAGCCAATTGTTGAACAAGAGAAGTCAGTTTATCAAATTTTTGTTCAAGGGATGATATACTTACCTCATTAACTCCATGTAGTGATGGTCCCGAATGGTAGATAGTAGAGCCATTCCTTTGCTAACCCCTGTTGGTCTCATGCTTGAGCAAACTACATGAAATTCCTTGAGGTGCTTATTTGGATCCTCTCCTGGAAAACCATGAAAAGTTGGGAGAAGATGAATCAAACCAGATTTTGATTCAAAAGCTACCTCAAGATTAGCATATTCAATGCATAATGGTTGTTGACCCAAGTCCGGAGCGGCTAGCTCCTTGAGAGTTCGGTTGTCAGCTGCTGCCGTCTCTCCTTTCTCCTCTTGGATGTTTTGGATCAACTCCTCGATTGGTTGTTGGTGAGAAGTTATAAATTCGCGAATTCTCCTAAGTCTTAAGTCTTCTTCGGGAGCTTGGAACATTCATTAATAAAGAAAAAAAAGTAAGTAAATAATTGGAACAGAAAATAAGAATAAACCAATAAACTAATAAACTAAAGAAAGCAATCCCCGGCAACGGCGCCAAAAACTTGATGCACCCAAAAGAGTGTATCTTATTTAACCTTGCACTTAAAAAGACTCAATTGTAAAATATAGTGATTAGCAAGGGTCGAGTCCTCAGGGATTGGGTTTTAGTTTATAAGTTAATAGTTTATCACTTAAAAACAAATAAACAAAAGTAAAGGGGATTTTCAAATCAGATTTACACTAAAGTTAACAATAAGAATGAGAAAACAAGTAATTAAGAAGAATCAAATATAAAAAATATGGTTAAGGTTTCATTCTCCACCACTAGACATCATTAAGAATCAATTTCATATCTACCAACATTAATTAGCTATCAAAGTTAACAACCGTAGATAACAACAAGCTCTGTTACCCCAATCTTTCCTTAGTTCATCGTTAAATAGAACCAGCTCTCTATTTAATCTCTAACTATCAAACAACCTAGAATAAGCTCTCTAAGTTCAATTTAATAGCAGCTTTATGATGAGAAAGATAGGCTGATCTAAGCAACAAACACATAAGCTCGGATTGTTCAACTTAGGTGATGTTCCACTTTGCAATTATTGAAAACTTGACCATAATAATTAATCACAAATTGCCACTTATGAATAGGAAATCAAGACAATTACACGGATCAAGACTCCTAAACTAGCATTAGACAATTATCAAGATTTATCTAGTGGGCCACCTAAACAAATCAAAACATCATCATGAACAATTTTAATGGAAGAACATAAGCAACTTTGATAGAAAACAATGATAGATAGATTCTGAAAATTAATTACATAACTTGTCTAGGGCTTTGAGATCACCCTTAACCAAATAAAAGTTTAGCCTAGCATAGGCATTGTAAACATTTAAATAAAATTAAAGAGAATCTAAGAAGAAAATAAAAGAAAGAAAGAAGAAGAAGAATATTAATTATCCAGCCTCTTGCTCTCTCAAAAACAAAGAAACAAAGAAGAAATCAGAACTTTGATGCTTGGAGAAGTGTAAATTTCGTATGCCCCCTTAATCTCTATTTATAGGCAATAGCTAGGGCATCAAACAAGTGAATTTCAACTCTCTCCCTTCAATAAATGCTGACTTGTGGCTAAAGTTAAGGAAAAGTGGCTGAGTTTTGTGTTTTAAGGAAAGATATATGCCTTGGTAGCCAAGTTTGAATAAAGTAGGAAAGTTTTAGTCAAAGCACTCTTTAATGAGGAGAGATTACAAACTTGCAGACAAAGTAAGTGTAAGGAAATAAAGTCTTGGCTGATTTAATTCTTATACTTTGACTAGGATTAGCTTTAAGGAAAGATACTTGCAATTAATGCAAGTTGACAGCCACTAATCCTTCTTTGGCAAGGATAAACATAAATGTCAGCTAGGGTATTAAGAAAAAGATGTGATTTGCGGCTAGGGTTTTTTCTGCCACTAGGGTTTTTAGGGAGAGAATCCAATGCCAATTTGGATGACCATTTCTTATCCGATTTAGGCCCATGACCAACCGTTGGAAAGGTAATCAAGTGATCTTCAAAATTCAAGAAGGAAGTTTCTTCGAATAAAGAGTCTAACATCATGTTTCCTTAGCAACAAGCTCCGGAGGTCAAATCTGTCTTCTTGCTTTGCACCAAGAATTTGATCTTTTTGACTCCCAACTCTTTTTTCCATCTTGTGATTGTGATTTTGTAAGCTCTTTAACATCCTAATTAATATGTTTTGACTTCATCACCTCCAAAATACCTACAAAGCATAAAAACCTAGTAAAATGTCAAGGAAGTAAGAATCAAAGCACAAAGTATAAGGAAATTAAATAGGAAAATGTATGAAATTTAGCACTTATCAGTATTGGGCATCCAATTGAGATTGAGCATTCATTTGATTTTGTACTACCTAACATTGATACAAGCAAGGTATGTACTTCCTATGATAATTGTTACAAGCAAGGTAAGGGGAACATTGATTCTGATGTTTTACCAATGAGGTATATATTTCATGCTTTTAAGAGTGCTCAAATACTTAGTTTCGAATACATGCAAGGTTTGTATGTCAATAATACTGATATTTCTTATTTATACATGGCATATGATAAATCTGATTTATGTTTTAGGGAACTATGTGCAACTGCTACTATTAGAGAAAGGTTATGTTCTACACTTTTGTTAGCATTACCTAACTTTAATAAGACTTTTCAAATTGAATGTGATACGACAGGGATAAGGATTGTTTTGTTGCAAGATAGACGTTCCATAACTTTCTTTAAAGAGAAGTTGTCCAAATCCTTGAGAACATTAATGCTAATGCTTCTAAAGTGGATCTTCAAGGTGAGTTTAATATTTCTACTACTTTTATTGTTTCTGATCTTTCTCCTTATATTGCAGGCGATGATTCGAGATTGAATCATTTCGAGGAAAGGGGGAATGATGGGATCTAAGATGGACCAAGTTTTCAAAAAGCAATACAAGGATTCCACTTGGGCCGAATCAAGGAAGCAATGCAAGGAAAGGACTTGGGCAGAATCTACAATTTTTTAAGCAAGGTCAAGACATTCAAGATGGGCTTGACTGAAGAGGAACCAGCTTTGGTCCATGTGATCCAAGTTTTACAAGTGGCGACATAAGGCTTAATGAAGTGGACTTGTTCATTAAATGACATGGTAAGGGTGGGGACCAATTCGTTAAACTATGTGCTGCCTATTAAATGAGTATTTGGACTTGTGTTAATTTTTTATTTAGTTTAGGCTTTTGGGCTTGACTTGTGTAACATGTCCAATAAGCTTGTGGGGACTATCCTCATTAAACTATTGGGCATCTTTTAAATTTAATTAGGATTGGGCTTGAGCATGTTCAGCCCATAGTTAAGCTTTCTTTTAATTATGTAAGTAGGCCTGGCTGAATTCTATTGTTGTTAGGTTAGAAGTCCTTGGCTACCAAGGAGTTTCATTTGTACTATGAGTTCTTAGCCTAGTTGAATTAGGGTTATTAGGGAGGCTATAAATACCCTTGTTTAGCCATTTACTTCAGCAACAATGAATTAATCTATTGAGTTTGAATTTAATCAAAGTGAGTGTTTCACTCTTTTTAGTTCTTGACAGAACTAGCGAACTTATCAAAGAATTCCTTTCTTTGTGGCGTTCAACCTATCAAACTTAGGTTCTTGAAATGAGAGTTCTTAGGGTCTAGCTTACATGCTTAATCTAGGTTCTTTGAAACAGGCTTTCTAAGGGTTTAAGTTTTCTTTGCCTGAATCTTGGCTTTCTTGGGGTTAGGGTATTTCAATTTGTTAGTGGGTTCAAAGGGTTTTACCCCTAGGGTTCACATCAGAACTTATTTCCCTTCAGTTGCATCTCTCATAAAGTTAGACTTAATTCCAATATGCTTGGTCTTTCCATGATATTTCGAATCCTTAATATAAGCCAAAGCAGCCATGCTATCACAAAAGATAGCGGTTGGCTTATAATTAGGTGCTACAACACCTAACTGACCAAGGAAACGACCAAGCCACAAGCCTTATTGCACAACAGCTGATCCGGCAACAAACTCAGCTTCCATAGTTGATAAAGTCGTGTAAGTCTGCTTCTTGCTACTCCATGAAATAGCACCACTAGAAAGCATAAAAATATAACCTGATTTAGACTTGTATTCATCTCTATCAGTACCCCAATCAGCATTCGTGTATCCTTGCAACCTTAAGTTACCCTTTTGGTAACACAACCAATAGTCTTTCATACCCTTAAGGTATCGAAATATTCTTTCGACACACTCCCAATATTGTTGACTACGGTTAGAGGAATACCTAGCTAACAGACCAACCGCTTGGCTAATGTCCAGCCTAGTACATAAAATTACATAATTAGACTTCTTCTGGCATTCAGATATGGAACTCTTTTCATATCTTCCATTTCTTCAAGACTTTGTGGACACATTGCTTCACCAATTTTGCAATTGTGAGCAATAGGAGTATTCATAGGCTTTGAGTTATGCATATTGAAACGTTGAAGAATCTTATTGATATAAGGTTCTTTAGACAATGCTAATAACCTTTTTGACATATCTCTTAGAATCTTAACTACAAGAATGTAAGCCGCTTCTTCCATATCCTTCATATCAAAGGTGGAAGACAACCATGTCTTAATGGCGTGCACAAAACTCAAATCATTACTAGCTAACAATATGTGATCAACATATAATGACATAATCATAAACTTGTTCTTGGAATTTAAGACATAAACACAATGATCTTCATCCATCATTTTGAAACCAAAGTTCAAGACAGATTCATGGAACTTCAAATACCATTGTCTTGAAGCTTGTTTAAGACCATGTATTGGCTTCTTTAGTCGACATACCTTGTGTTCCTTACCTTCTACATTGAAACCTTCTGGTTGTTTCATGTAGATTTCTTCACTCAAATCACCATTGACGAAGGCAGTCTTAACATCCTTTTGATGTAATTCCAAGTCAAGAATAGCAACAATAGCTAGTATCAACCTGATGGAGTTGAATCTCACAACAGGTGAGAAGGTGTCTTTATAATCAATACCTTCTACTTGTGTATACCCCTTGGCAACCAAACGTGCCGTGTACCTTTCAATGGTACCATCCACTTTTCTCTCGATCTTGAGAACCTATTTTTTTCCAACGGCCTTTCTATCTTTAGGAAGATCAACTAAGTCCCATACTTTATTAACATGCATATATTCCAATTCATTTTCTATTGGAACTATCCATTTATCACAATCTGGACTTTCAAGAGCTTCATTCAAACTTTGTGGTTCATCATCCATAGATAACACCAAATGAGCCTCACTTTCATCCAAAATCCACCACTTACTTGGAGGTTTGAATTCTCTTGAAGAACGTCTAAGAACAGTAAGAGCATTATGTTCTTATTGATCATACACGTTTGCATTCTCATCAAGTTCTTCATGAGGTAACACATCCACATTAGGCTCTTCATGAGGTAACTCATCCTCATTTTGTTGGACCATCACTTGATCAACGTTTTGATCATTTGGATCACCTATTTCTTCTATAGGCTAATCTTGGTCATTGTTGCCAATATGACCAATAGCTTGTGGAGGTACTAAGCTCTCACTCGGCCCAATACCACTATTGATGAGAACCAAGCCGGTATTGGACTTCAAGATCCATTGCATGTCTAATTGGGCTTATTACAAGGTCAGGATCCAAGAAGCTCAAGAAAGCTATGCAAGGATTGGTGCAAAGGACATGGGAAGAATCTACAAGTCTTTTAAGCAATGTCAAGCCATTCAAGTTGGGCTGCTTGAATGAGGAAGACCAAGAATTGGTCCATGTGATCCAAGCTTCACATGATAGGCCATAGAGGAATTCAAGGGGGCGACAATATTAATGAATTATTGGGCCTATTTTTAGTTCATTATTTAATATGAAGTAGGGACCAATTCATTAATGATGTGGTGCCTAAATTAGAAGTTTTAGTTTGATCTTTTAATTACTTAGGCTTTTGGGCCTGATTTATGTATTATGTCCAATAAGCTTGTGAGGACTACCTTCATTAAAACTATTGGACATATTTTAATTATTTAGGTTTGGGCTTGAGCATGTTCAGCCCATATTTTAAGCATTCTTTCTTATTTAATTAGGTTTGGCTGCCTATGGTCTTTTAGCTAGGAAAGTAGTGCTTGGTCGATTGGTATTCTAGTTAGGCTAGTTGAATTAGGGTTAGTAGGGAGGCTATATAAACAATGTTTAGCTGCCTATACCATTTTATGAATTAATCTATTTGAGTTGAATTTTATTCAAGTGAGTTTTTACTCTTTTTAGTTCTTGATAGAACTTAGGAACTTATCAAAGAATTCTTTCTTTGTGGCGTTCAACATATCAAACTTAGGATCTAGAAACAAGCATTCTCGGGGTCTAGTTAGCTTAGCTTATCTAGGTTCTTGGAAACAAGATTTCTAAGGGTCTAAGTTTCCATTGCCTGAATCTTGGCTTTCTTGGGGTTAGGGTATTTCAATTTGTTAGTGGGTTCAAAGGGTTTAATCCCACGGCTCACATCAGTTGGTATCAGAGCTTAGGGACCAATCAGGTCAAATTTTTTTATCTTCTTTACCATAGGGTATTGGAGTTTCTCTCAACATTTTTGTTTGGGGTTTCAGACATACTTGTCATAGGGGTTATAGCTTTAGACATAGTTTTTAGGGCAGTTTTCGTTTGGGGTTTCATTCTAAGAGTTGGTTTAAATCAAGATGTCGTTTCTTGAATTCTTGATTTATTATTAAAAAATTTTCTTCTTGATTCTTGATCCGAATCTTAAAAAAAAATCAAGAATTTAGAGGGGCATTCGAACAGTCCCAAGAAAGAAAAAAGAAGTTCATCCGAGATTTCAAGAAAATCAAGAAGTCTCGTTCTTGAAAAAAAAAAAGGAAAGTGTTCGAACATCAAGAAAAAGAAAGAAAGATTCGAAAAAGATCAAGGAAATTAGGAAAGATTTGATTTCTTGGTAATCTTGTTATTGATTTTTATTTGTTTTACCTTCTTACTAATTGTTTCTTGTTTCTTGAGTCTTTTCCTAGGTAGATTTAAGCAAGTGGAGTTCTTGAAGAGTTCTTCTAGTTCCTAAAGAACCTGAAAGAGGAAATAGAGTGGTGATGCACCCAAAAGAGTGTATCTTATTTAACCTTGCACTAAAAAGATAAATTGTAAGTATAGTAGTTAGCAAGGGTCGAGTCCTCAGGGATTGGGTTTTAGTTTATAAGTTAATAGTTTAAAACTTAAATTCAAGAAACAATAAAAGAAAAGGGGTTTTTGAAGCCAGATTTAAACTAAAGTAAATAATAAGAATAAGATGCAAGGCGGTATAACCAGCCAATAAAAATATATATACTAAATTAGGCGGTATAACCAGCCAATAAAAATATATATACTAAATTAGGCGGTATAACCAGCCAATAAAAATAAAACAAAGTTAATATACAAATTAGGCGGTATAACCAGCCAATAAAAATAAATATAAAAAATAAGCAAACTAAAAGTAAGAAAACAAATAAGTAAGAAGAATCAAATATGAAAAATATGGTTAAGGTTTCATTCTCCACCACTAGACATCATTAAGAATCAATTTCAGATCTATCAATATCAACCAACTATCAAAGTTAACAACCGTAGATAACAACAAGCTCTGTTACCCCAATCTTTCCTTAGTTTGTCGTTAAATAGAACAAGCTCTCTATTTAATCTCTAACCATTAAACAACCTAGAATAAGCTCTCTAAATTCAATTTAATGGCAGCTTTATGATGAGAAAGATAGGTTGATCTAAGCAACAAACACATAAGCTCGGATTGTTCAACTTAGGTTATGTTCCACTTTGCAATTATTGAAAACTTGACCATAATCATTAATCACAAATTGCCACTTATGAATAGGAAATCAAGACAATTACACGGATCAAGACTCCTAAACTAGCAATAGATAATTATCAAGATCTATCTAGTTGTACACCTAAATAAATCTAGACAACATCATGAACAATTCTTGTAGAAGAACATAAGCAACTTTGATAGAAAATTAATGATAGATAGAATCTGAAAATCAATCACAAAACATGTCTAGGACTTTGAAATCACCCTTAACCAAATAGAAGTTTAGCCTAGCATAGGCATTATAAACATAAACATAAAATTAAAGAAAATCTAAGAAGAAAATAAAAGAAAGAAAGAAGAAGAGGAAGAATATTAATTATCCAACCTCTTGCTCTCTCTAAAGAAAAAGAAAACTAGAGAAAAGAAAGAAGAAGAAAACTTAGAGAATTTTATTAAAATGGCTAATATCCTACCTATGTACAATATGATCCTCTACAATCATCCAAGGCCCTCTATTTATACACATTTTGGAAGGCTAAATGACAAGAGACAAGCTTTACAAATTTCAAAGGTAGGTATAATAGGTGGGTGAATTTTTCTAACAATTTTCGTCATATTGTATGACAATTTTGATCAGCCAACTTGATGGTCGATTTCGTCAATGTTGGAGGCCTGATCTGATCACATGGTCTTCTAGAAAAAGGTTCCCCTATCAGTTACGGATCCATAGCCGTTGGAATCAGCTCATTTGCTGATGTGGATAAGCAGATATGGGCAAAATAGGAAAACATGTCAGCACAGACGTCATTGCACATCAGCCAACTTGATGGTCGATTTCGTCAATATTAGAGGCCTGATCTGATCATATGGTCTTCTAGACAAAGGTTCCCGTATCAGTTACGGATCCATAGCCATTGGAATCAGCTCATTTACTGATGTGGATAAGCAGATATGGGCAAAATACGAAAACAGGTCAGCACAGACGTCATTGCACATCAGCCAACTTGATGGTCGATTTCGCTAGGGAAAACGACTCCGTTTCAAGAAGTATAAAACATGAAAAAGATAGATATGCCTCTTAGCTTTGCACGGCTACAAATTTCAGCCTTATTGCTTCAGTGAAACTCCAGATATAGCTGATATGGCAAAAGGTGTCGGAACTGGAACTGAACTGGATTTGCCCTTAATTCTAGTAATCTGAAATCACTCAAAGAAACTTGTGAAAAACACCAAATTACATAAAAATATAAAAGATCATAAACACAATTAGACTAAACAATAATAACTCGTATTTGACACAAAACAATAATAAAACATAACTAAAAACTATATAATTATACGAGTTATCACACCCCCACACTTAGATTGTTGCTAGTCCCTAGCAACGACTCAATAAAAATAAAATAAGAAAATCTAATCTAATCCATTTTCGTAGGAAATCACGGTGGCACTTAGCATGTGACACAAGCCTTTAAACCCCTAGGTGTCCCTAGTGGACGAGTTTAGTCTCGTGAGGGTTTACTAGAACGATACCCACAAACATTGAAAAACTAAAATATAAATAAACTACATATACTAAAAATATTTACTCCTATTCCTTTCAATATAAATTAGAGACAATCTTTGAACAAGTCTTATAAACTAATCAATAGCTTAAAGAATTTCACAAAAAATCATGCTTGAATGTAAATTGTTTGAGTTAAGCCAATATTAACATAACATATTTCAATCAAAATAGTGCACATTCAAACTTAATCTCAACTTCTCACATGGGATACTCTCATGATTTGCACTCTTTAAAGTAGTGGTAAAGTGTTTACACTCAATCAATCTCATGAAAATAGTTCTACCATATGCTTGCTTGTCTACCTATTCTCCACTAAAAGATCATGCAACTTCATAAATCAAGAGGTCTTTAATCAAGGTTGTAATGGGGCCAAGAGGTAATAATGTGGTTAAAGAATAAAAAGGAAAAGATATCACAAACATTCCAAAGACTTCATAGAATTTAGAGACAAAATAAGATTTTGCAAATAAAACTTTCTCAATATTCTTTAGAAGTACATAATCACATAGGCTGAATATTTCATGTTGAGCCTTTACTTCATTCTAACCAACTTTCGAACATCTTTTTCTTTTCTTTAACTAGAAGTTCAAGAGATTATTCAAAAATTGTTTTTTTTTTTTCACATGGGAATGTATTTGGCAATATTGCCTCTATTTTTCTCTTGACTTTTGCCTTTCTCCTCCCCCACACTTATCTTTTGTTCTATCCCAAATTTTCAAAAAGTATCCCTTGTTTTTGCAATATGTCTCAAACATTCTAGTCCATCTTTAGAACAAGGGTAAAGATATAAATGTGTTTAGGCTAGGTGTAAGTTGTGGTTACCAATAAAACATCATATTTAATGTAGGCTCAAATTGGCTCACTAGTGGGGATGTTCTCTTAGAACATTAATAATGGATGGCTGTTTGGCTCTGGTTATAATCCTAATGCCTCTATCATATTCATGTTGTCACATGTATCAATATAGTCTCAAACGATTTAAAGCAAGTTCTAGAGAATCATGTAATCATAAGAGCACTCAAGAAAGAAATTAGATTGATTTGTATAATGCATCAATCATTATAGGCTCAAAAACTCACAAGAATGATTATACAAGTCAGATTAAGTCTAAACATGCTTCTTTCTCAATCAACATATCATATTAACATTGGCTCATAAAAAGGTTGACATCAAGCTCAATTCTCATGAAAATCTTCTCACTAATAAATCTGTTTTAGACTTATGCAATTCATATCGCATCATTGTATTAAAAAGGAACTAAAACACACTAAAATAATAATAATAATAATAAAGACTCATAAAAAAAAATAGTAGACAAAAATAAAAGAAATCCTAAATCATTCCCCCCACACTTAATTCTTACATTGTCCTCAATGTAAGTCTATTAACCCAAATGAAAGAATCATGTGTAAGAGAAAAGAACTAATAACATAAGAATAGGAATAACTAGACTCAAAACAAAACAAAACAAACTCATGCAACCTAAATAATTCTAAAATACTAAACAAAAATTAACAAGTAAACATAAAAAATAAAAATAAAAACAATAAAAATAAAAATAATAAAAGAAAAAGAAAAAGGAAAAGGAAAAGGAAAAGAAAGAGAAAGAGAAAGCAAATCTGAATATGGAAGGTTGGCAATTTCTTCTTTAATTGGGTTGCCTTCCCAATTAACACTTGAGTTAGTGTTTTGAACCTAACCAACACCCCTTCTTGGCTTTTTAGGCTTGTCAGGCTCATACATGAAATTTTCCAAATTTATGCGTTTGAGAGGAAGCTTTCTTTGCACAACAGTGGATGCATTCTCCATTACAAGTATTATTCCATCATCCTTTGTGGTGCATATGTCATCGAGGAATGGAGCATATTTTGATACTTGTTGAATGACCTCCACAAACAAGTTGTTTAAGGTTTCCGGCATGTGTTGTTCATGTTCTTCCTCCTTGAACTTTGCAAATCTACTAGGAAAAGGTGGAGAAGAAACATTAGTAAAAAGTGAAACCTTAAACGTTACCTCAGGTGCCGAAATACTCTTATTTGGATCTTTGGCTTCATTATCATCAAGAATAGAATCCATCTCTAATTTTGTCTCATCCTCATCTTGTTCCTCATTCCTCAAGGTCACAATAGTAGTATTCTCCTTTGGGTTAATCATTGTTTGGGCAGAGAGTTCTTCAGATCTTTGTGCTACCCATACCACCATACTACTAGCCAATAGGCTCATTTGCCTTTCCAAACTCTGGATGCTTGCCCTTGTTTCCTGTTGAAATTGCAAAGTATTAGTAACAAGAGAATCGACAAGATCTTCTAAAGAAGTACCTGAGTTTTGAGTCATATGTGGTGGTTGAAGAAGATCTGGTTCTTGAGACCATGATTGATTGAAACTAGATGGATGAGTGTAATTGGCATAAGGATCTACTTCTTGGTAATTTTCTGAGTAGCCATAATTAGTATGATCCCACCATCCCTCATGGTAAGTGTTTGAGTAATGATCATACTGTTGGTCTTGGAACTCTTGATGGCCTTGACATCCTCCCATGGCCAATTGTTGAACTGGGTAGGTGAGATTGGCTTGTTGATTTTCCATGTTCATGTATGCCACCAACTCTTCAAGTGTTAGATTGCTCAATTCCATCGTTTTTTTTTTTCAAAATTTGATAAGAAAAACTTGTATGTACAAGAAAATAGAACTAATTAGAACTGAAAATAAGAATAAACCAAGTAACAAATAAACTAAAGAAAACAATCCCCGGCAACGGCGCCAAAAATTTGATGCACCCAAAAGAGTGTATCTTATTTAACCTTGCACTAAAAAGATAAATTGTAAGTATAGTAGTTAGCAAGGGTCGAGTCCTCAGGGATTGGGTTTTAGTTTATAAGTTAATAGTTTAAAACTTAAATTCAAGAAACAATAAAAGAAAAGGGGTTTTTGAAGCCAGATTTAAACTAAAGTAAATAATAAGAATAAGATGCAAGGCGGTATAACCAGCCAATAAAAATATATATACTAAATTAGGCGGTATAACCAGCCAATAAAAATATATATACTAAATTAGGCGGTATAACCAGCCAATAAAAATAAAACAAAGTTAATATACAAATTAGGCGGTATAACCAGCCAATAAAAATAAATATAAAAAATAAGCAAACTAAAAGTAAGAAAACAAATAAGTAAGAAGAATCAAATATGAAAAATATGGTTAAGGTTTCATTCTCCACCACTAGACATCATTAAGAATCAATTTCAGATCTATCAATATCAACCAACTATCAAAGTTAACAACCGTAGATAACAACAAGCTCTGTTACCCCAATCTTTCCTTAGTTTGTCGTTAAATAGAACAAGCTCTCTATTTAATCTCTAACCATTAAACAACCTAGAATAAGCTCTCTAAATTCAATTTAATGGCAGCTTTATGATGAGAAAGATAGGTTGATCTAAGCAACAAACACATAAGCTCGGATTGTTCAACTTAGGTTATGTTCCACTTTGCAATTATTGAAAACTTGACCATAATCATTAATCACAAATTGCCACTTATGAATAGGAAATCAAGACAATTACACGGATCAAGACACCTAAACTAGCAATAGATAATTATCAAGATCTATCTAGTTGTACACCTAAATAAATCTAGACAACATCATGAACAATTCTTGTAGAAGAACATAAGCAACTTTGATAGAAAATTAATGATAGATAGAATCTGAAAATCAATCACAAAACATGTCTAGGACTTTGAAATCACCCTTAACCAAATAGAAGTTTAGCCTAGCATAGGCATTATAAACATAAACATAAAATTAAAGAAAATCTAAGAAGAAAATAAAAGAAAGAAAGAAGAAGAGGAAGAATATTAATTATCCAACCTCTTGCTCTCTCTAAAGAAAAAGAAAACTAGAGAAAAGAAAGATAACTAGAGAAAAGAAAGAAGAAGAAAACTTAGAGAATTTTATTAAAATGGCTAATATCCTACCTATGTACAATATGATCCTCTACAATCATCCAAGGCCCTCTATTTATACACATTTTGGAAGGCTAAATGACAAGAGACAAGCTTTACAAATTTCAAAGGTAGGTATAATAGGTGGGTGAATTTTTCTAACAATTTTCGTCATATTGTATGACAATTTTGATCAGCCAACTTGTTGGTCGATTTCGTCAATGTTGGAGGCCTGATCTGATCACATGGTCTTCTAGAAAAAGGTTCCCCTATCAGTTACGGATCCATAGCCGTTGGAATCAGCTCATTTGCTGATGTGGATAAGCAGATATGGGCAAAATACGAAAACATGTCAGCACAGACGTCATTGCACATCAGCCAACTTGATGGTCGATTTCGTCAATATTAGAGGCCTGATCTGATCATATGGTCTTGTAGACAAAGGTTCCCGTATCAGTTACGGATCCATAGCCATTGGAATCAGCTCTTTTGCTGATGTGGATAAGCAGATATGGGCAAAATACGAAAACAGGTCAGCACAGACGTCATTGCACATCAGCCAACTTGATGGTCGATTTCGCTAGGGAAAACGACTCCGTTTCAAGAAGTATAAAACATGAAAAAGATAGATATGCCTCTTAGCTTTGCACGGCTACAAATTTCAGCCTTATTGCTTCAGTGAAACTCCAGATATAGCTGATATGGCAAAAGGTGTCGGAACTGGAACTGAACTGGATTTGCCCTTAATTCTAGTAATCTGAAATCACTCAAAGAAACTTGTGAAAAACACCAAATTACATAAAAATATAAAAGATCATAAACACAATTAGACTAAACAATAATAACTCGTATTTGACACAAAACAATAATAAAACATAACTAAAAACTATATAATTATACGAGTTATCAAGTGGTAAAAGGAAAAAGTAAGTAAGTTTATTAGAGAAAAAGCCTAAACGAGTGCAAACAAGAGTTGGATGAGTGTAATTGGCATAAAGATCTACTTCTTGGTAATTTTTCGAGTAGCCATAATTAGTATGATCCACCATCCCTCATGGTAAGTGTTTGAGTGATGATCATACTGTTGGTCTTGGAACCCTTGATGGCCTTGACATCCTCCCATGGCCAATTGTTGAACTGGGGAGGTGAGATTGGCTTGTTGATTCCCCATGTTCATGTATGCCACCAACTCTTCAAGTGTTATATTGCTCAATTCCATCGTTTTTTTTTTCAAGGACATAGTATGATGCTTTCCCAAACACTTACAATGAGAGATGGTGGAATCATACTCATTATGGCTACTCGAGAGATTATCAAGGAGTAGATCCTTATGCTAATTACACTAATCAATTTGTCTTCAATCAACCATGGGATCAATAACAAGATCTTTTTGAGCCACCACCTCAAAATTCAGGTAATTCTTTAGAAGAACTTGTCAAATCTCTTGTTATTAATACTTTGCAACTTCAACAGGAAACAACGGAAATAAAGGCAAGTATCCAGAGTTTGGAAAGGAAAATGAGCCTATTGGCTAGTAGTACGGTGGAATTAGTAGCACAAAGATCTCAAGCACTCCTTTCCCAATCGATGATTAATCAAAAAGAGAGTGTTAGTGCCACACAACTTGAGGATGAATCAGAAAATCCAAGGGAACCCGAGGATGAGAAAGAACTAAAGATGGATTCAACTATTGAAGATAATGAAGCTTCAATTCCGAAAGAGAGTACTTCGGCACTTGAAGTAACGTTTAAGGTTCCACTTTTTACTAATATTTCTTCTCCACCTTTTCCTAGTAGATTTGCAAAATTCAAGGAGGAAGAACATGAACAACACATGCCGGAAACCTTAAACAGCTTGTTTGTGGACGTCATTCAACAAATACCAAAATATGCACCATTCTTTGACAAGCTATGTACCACAAAGGATGATGGAATAATACTTGTAATGGAGAATGCATCCACTATTGTGCAAAGAAACCGCCCTACAAAACGCACAAATTCGGAAAGTTTCTTGTATGATCTTGCAAATCCTAAACAGCCAAGAAGGGGAGTTGGTTAGGTTCAAAACACTAACTCAAATGTTAATTGGGAAGGCAGCCCAATTAAAGAAGAAATTGCCAACCTGCCATATTCAGATTTGCTTTCTCTTTCTTTTCCTTTTTCCTTTTTCCTTTTTCTTTTATTATTTTTATTGTTTTTATTTTTATTTTTTATGTTTATTTGTTAATTTTTTGTTTAGTATTTTAGGATTATTTAGGTTGCATGAGTTTCTTTTATTTTGAGTCTTAGTTGTTCCTATTCTTATTTTATTAGTTCTTTTCTCTTACACATTATTCTTTCATTTGGGTTAATAGCATTACATTGAGGACAATGTAAGAATTAAGTGTGGGGGGAAGGATTTAGGATTTATTTTATTTTTGGCTATTAATTTTTTTTATGAGTCTTTAATATTATTATTATTTTTAATGTGTTTTAGTTCCTTTTTAATACAATGATGATATATGAATTGCATAGGTCTAAACTGGTTATTAGTGAGAAGATTTTCATGAGAATTAAGCTTGATACTAATTTTTATGAGCCAATGTTGATATGATGTGTTGATTGAGAAAGAAGCATGTTTAGACTTGATATTGACTTGTATAATCATCTTTGTGAGTTTTTGAGCCTATATGATTGATGCATTATACATATCAATCTAATTTCTTTCTTGAGTGCTCTTATGATTACATGATTCTCTAGAACTTGCTTTAAATCGTTTGAGACTATATTGATACATGTGATAACATGAATAAGATAGAGGCATTAGGATTATAACCAGAGCCAAACAGCCATCTATTATTAAAGTTCCAAGAGAACATCCCCACTAGTGAGCCAATTGAGCCTCCATTAAATATGTTATTTTATTGGTAACCACAACTTACACCTAGCCTAAATATACTTATATCCTTACCCTTGTTCTAAAGATAGATTATATATTTTGAGACATATTGCAAAAAAAAAGGGATATTTTTAGTTGAAAATTTGGGTTGGAAACAAAAGATAAGTGTGGGGGAAGAAAAGAAAAAAAAAAGTCAAGAGAAAAAGAAAGTGATCATTGTCAAATACATTCCCATATTAAAAAAAAAAAAAAAAAACATCTCTTGAACTTCTAGTTAAAGTAAAGAAAAAGATGTTACAAAGTTGGTTAGAATAAAGCAAATGCTCAACATGAAAATTTAGCCTATGTTATTATGTGCTTTATAAGAGTTTTGAGAAGTTTTATTTGTATGATCTTATTATGTCTCTAAACTCTATGAACCCTTTGGCCCCATTACAACCTTGAATAAAGACCTCTTGATTTATGAAGTTGTATGATCTAAATAGTGGAGAATAGGTGGACAAGCAAGCATATGGTAGAAGTGTTTTCATGAGATTGGTTGAGTGTAAACACTTTACCACTACTTTAAAAAGTGAAAATCATGAGAGTATCCCATGTGAGAAGTTGAGATTAAGTTTGAATATGCACTATTTTAATTGAAATATGTTAAGTTAATATTGGTTTAACTCAAACTATTTACATTCAAGCAAGATCTTTTGTGAATTTCTTTAAGCTATTGATTAGTTTATAAAACTTGTCCAATGATTATCTCTAATTTATATTGGAAGGATTAGTTGTAATTATTATTATTATTTTTTTTTTAATTTTTTTAGTTTTTCTTATGTCTTCAATGTTTGTGGGTATCGTCCTAGTAAACCCTCACGAGACTAAACTCGTCCACTAGGGACACCTAGGGGTTTAAAGGCTTGTGTCACATGCTCAGTGCCACCGTGATTTTGATGCACCCAAAAGAGTGTATCTTATTTAACCTTGCACTAAAAAGATCAATTGTAAGTATAGTAGTTAGCAAGGGTCGAGTCCTCAGGGATTGGGTTTTAGTTTATAAGTTAATAGTTTATAACTTACGTTCAAAGAAAACAATAAAAGAAAAGGGGTTTTTGAAGCCAGATTTAAACTAAAGTAAATAATAAGAATAAGATGCAAGGCGGTATAACCAGCCAATAAAAATATATATACTAAATTAGGCGGTATAACCAGCCAATAAAAATATATATACTAAATTAGGCGGTATAACCAGCCAATAAAAATAAAACAAAGTTAATATACAAATTAGGCGGTATAACCAGCCAATAAAAATAAATATAAAAAATAAGCAAACTAAAAGTAAGAAAACAAGTAAGTAAGAAGAATCAAATATGAAAAATATGGTTAAAGTTTCATTCTCCACCACTAGACATCATTAAGAATCAATTTCAGATCTATCAATATCAACCAACTATCAAAGTTAACAACCGTAGATAACAACAAGCTCTGTTACCCCAATCTTTCCTTAGTTTGTCGTTAAATAGAACAAGCTCTCTATTTAATCTCTAACCATTAAACAACCTAGAATAAGCTCTCTAAATTCAATTTAATGGCAGCTTTATGATGAGAAAGATAGGTTGATCTAAGCAACAAACACATAAGCTCGGATTGTTCAACTTAGGTTATGTTCCACTTTGCAATTATTGAAAACTTGACCATAATCATTAATCACAAATTGCCACTTATGAATAGGAAATCAAGACAATTACACGGATCAAGACTCCTAAACTAGCAATAGATAATTATCAAGATCTATCTAGTTGTACACCTAAATAAATCAAGACAACATCATGAATACCATCTTTTGAGCGGAAAGGACTTATTCTCAGGGTTTTAAAGCTCTATAAATACCATCTTTTGAGCCACAAACTAGACATCTTTTGAGGAGACTCAAAGGATCATCATTCTTCTTCTTCTTCTTCTTCTTCTCCATTCTTTTATTTTTCTTTTTAGTTTTATGTATATATTATCTATCCCTATGCTAGGCTAATCTTTTATTTGGTTAAGTGTGATTTGAAAGCCCTAGACATGTTATGTAATTAATTTTCAGAATCTATCTATCATTGTTTTCTATCAAAGTTGCTTATGTTCTTCCATTAAAATTGTTCATGATGATGTTTTGATTTGTTTAGATGGCCAACTAGATAAATCTTGATAATTGTCTAATGCTAGTTTAAGAGTCTTGATCCGTGTAATTGTCTTGATTTCCTATTCATAAGTGGCAATTTGTGATTAATGATTATGGTCAAGTTTTCAATAATTGCAAAGTTGAACATAACCTAAGTTGAACAATCCGAGCTTATGTGTTTGTTGCTTAGATCAACCTATCTTTCTCATCATAAAGCTGCTATTAAATTGAACTTAGAGAGCTTATTCTAGGTTGTTTGATAGTTAGAGATTAAATAGAGAGCTTGTTCTATTTAACGACAAACTAAGGAAAGATTGGGGTAACAGAGCTTGTTGTTATCTACGATTGTTAACTTTGATAGCTAATTAATGTTGATAGATATGAAATTGATTCTTAATGATGTCTAGTGGTGGAGAATGAAACCTTAACCATATTTTTCATATTTGATTCTTCTTAATTACTTGTTTTCTCATTCTTATTGTTAACTTTAGTTTAAATATGATTTCAAAATCCCCTTTACTTTTGTTTACTTGTTTTTAAGTGATAAACTATTAATGATAAGTGCTTAATTTCATACAATAACCAAATTCCAATTGAAATGAAATCTTTAGGATAAATCAATGCAATTTACGAGGAATCAATGAAAGGACATCAATTCAAATCCTGGATTTTCGAATTGAGAGAGATATTGAGAGAGATCAAGAATTCTCACTATTTCTTAGATTCATGGACCCAATTCAATTCAGTGGGATCTTTCATTCACATTTTTTTCCAACAAGAACATTTTATAAAACTCTTGGACCCCCGAATTTGGAGTATCCTACTTTCACGCAATTCACAGGGCTTTGACAAAAATAAATCAAGACAACATCATGAACAATTCTTGTAGAAGAACATAAGCAACTTTGACAAAACATGTCTAGGGCTTTGAAATCACCCTTAACCAAATAGAAGTTTAGCCTAGCATAGGCATTGTAAACATAAACATAAAATTAAAGAGAATCTAAGAAGAAAATAAAAGAAAGAAAGAAGAAGAAGAAGAATATTAATTATCCAGCTTCTTGCTCTCTCTAAAGAAAAAGAAAACTAGAGAAAAGAAAGAAGAAGAAAACTTAGAGAATTTTATTACAATGTCTAATATCCTACCTATGTACAATATGATCCTCTACAATCATCCAAGGCCCTCTATTTATACACATTTTGGAGGGCTAAATGACAAGAGACAAGCTTTACAAATTTCAAAGGTAGGTATAATAGGTGGGTGCATTTTTCTAACAATTTTCGTCATATTGTATGACAATTTTGATCAGCCAACTTGATGGTCGATTTTGTCAATCTTGGAGGCCTGATCTGATCACATGGTCTTCTAGAAAAATGTTCCCCTATGAGTTACTGATTCATAGCCGTTGGAATCAGCTCATTTGCTGATGTGGAGAAGAAGATATGGGCAAAATACGAAAACAGGTCAGCACAGACGTCATTGCACATCAGCCAACTTGATGGTCGATTTCTTCAATATTGGAGGCTTTATCTGATCACATGGTCTTCTAGAAAAATGTTCCCCTATCAGTTAGTGATCCATAGCCGTTGGAATCAGCTCATTTGCGGATGTGTATCGGATGATATGGTCAAAATGCGAAAACTGCTCAGGACAGACGTCATTGCACATCAGCCAAATTCATGGTTGATTTCGCTAGGGAAAACGACTCCGTTTCAAGAAGTGTAAAACATGAAAAAGATAGATATGCCTCTTAACTTTGCACAGTTAAAATTTCAGCCTTATTTCTTTAGTGAAACTCCAGATATAGCTGATATGGAAAAAGGTGTCGGAACTGGAACTGAACTGGATTTGCCCTTAATTCTAGTAATCTGAAATCACTCAAAGAAACTTGTGAAAAACACCAAATTACATAAAAATATAAAAGATCATAAACACAATTAGACTAAACAATAATAACTCGTATTTGACACAAAACAATAATAAAACATAACTAAAAACTATATAATTATACGAGTTATCACACCCCCACACTTAGATTGTTGCTAGTCCCTAGCAACGACTCAATAAAAATAAAATAAGAAAATCTAATCTAATCCACTTTCGTAGGAAATCACGGTGGCACTTAGCATGTGACACAAGCCTTTAAACCCCTAGGTGTCCCTAGTGGACGAGTTTAGTCTCGTGAGGGTTTACTAGAACGATACCCACAAACATTGAAAAACTAATATAAATAAACTACATATACTAAAAATATTTACTCCTAATCCTTTCAATACAAATTAGAGACAATCTTTGAACAAGTCTTATAAACTAATCAATAGCATAAAGAATTTCACAAAAAATCATGCTTGAATGTAAATTGTTTGAGTTAAGCCAATATTAGCATAACATATCTCAATCAAAATATTGCATGTTCAAATTTAATCTCAACTTCTCACATGGGATACCCTCATGATTTTCACTCTTTAAAGTAGTGGTGAAGTGTTTACACTCAATCAATCTCATGAAAACAGTTCTACCATATTCTTGCTTGTCCACCTATTCTCTACTATTTAGATCATACAACTTCATGAATCAAGAGGTCTTTAATCAAGGTTGTAATGGGGCCAAGGGGTTTGTAATGTGGTTGAAGAACAAAAGGATAAAGATATCACAAAGGTTCCAAAGAGTTCATAAAGTTTAGAGACATAAAAAGATCATACTAAGAAACTTCTCAAAACTCTTTACAAGTACATAGTCACCTAGGCCGGATATTCATGTTGGGCCTTTTCTTCATTCTAAACGACTTTGTAACGTCTTTTTCTTTTTCCACAAATTCAAGAGATGATTCATATATATTTTTTTTTACATAGGAATGTATTTGCCAGTATTCCATTTCTTTTTCTCTTGACTTTTCTTTTCTTTTCCCCCCACACTTATTTCTTGTTTCTAACCCAAATTTTTAACTAAAAATATCCCTTGTCTTTGCAACTTGTCTCAAAACATGCTAATTCATCTTTGGAACAAAAGTAAAGATATAAGAATATTTAGGTTAGGGACAAGTTATGGTTACCAAAGAGATAGCTTATTCAATGTAGGCTCAAATTGGTTCACTAAGGGTGTGTTCTCTTGGAACATCAATAAGGGATGGCTGTTTGGCCCTGGCTAAAAATCCTAATGCCTCTATCATATTCATGTTGTCACATGTATCAATATAGTCTCAAACGGTTGAAAGCAAGTTCTAGAGAATCATGTAATCATAAGAGCACTCAAGAAAGAAATTAGATTGATTTGTATAATGCATCAATCATTATAGGCTCAAAAACTCACAAGGATGATTATACAAGTCAGATTAAGTCTAAACATGCTTCTTTCTCAATCAACATATTATATTAACATTGGCTCATAAAAAGGTTGACATCAAGCTCAATTCTCATGAAAATCTTCTCACTAATAAATCTGTTTTAGACTTATGCAATTTATATCTCATCATTGTATTAAAAAGGAACTAAAACTCACAAAAAATAATAATAATAATAATAAAGAAAAAAAAATAGTAGACAAAAATAAAAGAAATCCTAAATCATTCCCCCCCACACTTAATTCTTACATTGTCCTCAATGTAAGTCTATTAACTCAAATGAAAGAATCATGTGTAAGAGAAAAGAACTAATAACATAAGAATAGGAACAACTAAGACTCAAAACAAAACCATGCAACCTAAATAATCCTAAAATACTAAACAAAAATTAACAAGTAAACATAAAAAGATTAAAATCAAACTGACAAGGTATGTCTCAAGTCTCCCTTACTCAGACCTTGTTCAGAATGAATACTTCTAAATTGCTTAAAACACAACAAACTTTTTTTTTTTTTTAGAAGATTAAATCAAACTGACAAGGTATGTCTCAAGTCTCCCTTACTCAGACCTTGTTCAGAATGAATACTTCTAAATGTCTTAAAACACAACAAATTTTTTTTTTTTTTATATTAGAAAAATATGTCCCTTACCCCCTACTAAAATATGACATTGTCCCCAATGTCAAATTTTAAAGGTAGAATTTAGGAGATATTACCTGCAGAGGTTGCTAACCACTTATTATAACTGAGACACAACAAGCAAAATGTTAGATAATGTCACAAAGACAAAGTGCAATCCACTCCTTGCTCGTCCATATCTCTTTTTCTTTTTCCGAGCGTTTGCGAAACAACCGTAGCAGATAAACACTCATAAGCTTGGAGCTTTTTGAGTAAATCTTCAATGGTTGTAGCAGAAATTATGGTTCTCCTTGCCTCTGAAAACATGAATCCATTATCCACAGCATTATCTAAATATGAAAGCAAATTACTAAAATAACCATTAATATTAAGCAAACCAATGGGTTTCTTATTTGTGACCAAAGATGACCAAGAAGCCACGCAAGCTATTTCTTCCAATGTACCCAGACCTCCTGGTAGAGCAATGAATGCATCGGCAGAATGGTACATGATTGTCATCCGTTCAGGGATACTCCAGACTTGTATTTCCTTACCCACGGTAGGTCCACAAAAACTTGTGAATAGTTTTGGCACGATTCCTAGAACTGGACTTCCTCCGGCGTGTGCTGCTGTAGCGACTGCTCCCATTAAACCCGTACTACCGCCTCCATAAATCAAGTGGATCTTTTGTTGGGCAAGTATTACTCCAACTCTTATGGCTTCATCAGCGAATATGTTATTTTTTCCTGGATAAGCACCTCCAAAGACACAAATTTTTTTAATGCGCTGGGATGAAGTACTTTCCATTTTTTTTTCGAGTGCCTGAAAGAGAATGAGTACATGGTGTAATATATAGAGGACTCAGTAGTGAATCAGACAAGAGTAATAATGTCGCCGAAAGTGTATCTGACCTGTCAGAAGAAAATGTTAACCTAACGAAAGATTTTTGCGTGATTTCAGGAAGAAAATCAAAAAGAGAAGAAAAAATCAACCGTAAAAGACAAATAAAAAAAAAACGAGAATAATTACACAAATCGAACAACACGTAAATTAAACCAAAATAAAGTTATTGCAAATCAAACCAAAAGCTGAGAAGTCATTTATTGTAGTTGTGATTGTGGCTCACATCTTCCTCTGGTTTTACGTCCAGAAACGGCTTAAACGCCTTCTATGAGTCG
The DNA here is from genome assembly GCA_030761205.1 of Fremontodendron californicum. Taxonomy (NCBI): domain Eukaryota; kingdom Viridiplantae; phylum Streptophyta; class Magnoliopsida; order Malvales; family Malvaceae; genus Fremontodendron; species Fremontodendron californicum. Next base: position 10,609,843 of record JAULJL010000047.1, read on the forward strand.
AGGATATGCTTCCCATCCAGTTTTCTTACAAGCTGGCAAACAGGGTCTTTTAACATCAGATTCCCAAGATGTTGCCATTCCCTTTGGAATTGCGGCCATAAATCAAGAATTTCTCTTTGTACGTCTCCACTAGGATGCGTCTCAAGAGAAAGTTGGATATTACCCAAATTCTCCTTACTCAGTCCATCCTTAATGAATTCAATTTTATCATCTCGATTAGAGGACGGAATCCCAATAGAACGACATTTACCGTTACACGTCCATCGTGCACATTTGTGGCAGTTTGAACCCATGCGCTTTGCTCGTCGCTTCTTTGCAAAAGTGCTTCTACCTGTACCTGGTAAATGCAAAACAGGAAGATATTCATCTTCACGTACCTTGGCTTCAATTATCCAACGTATGTCTGCAGGAATCCCTTTGTGCATAAGCATTCTTAATCTTTCAAATCGAACTTGGTAAAGCTTCAGTAAAATATTTCGAGGAAAAAGAGGAAATCGTTTCTGCAATCTTGTGAGAATATCATCCATCCTAAAAAAAAAATGAAAAAAATTGAAAGAGAAATTGGAAGAGAAATTTATATACAATATCAGTTTTGTGGGTAGCTGATGGAACCGACTTAAATAATCACGGAGTACCGTTATCCGCCATTTAACCGGGGTTAAAAAAATAAAAATTATATTTACATCTAGTTATTTTCAAAACAAGGATCAGAAAGAAAAACAACATAAAAAGACTAAAAAACAAAACATTCTAAATAAAATCCTAAATTCTTCCCCCCACACATAATTCTTACATTGTCATTAATGTAATGCTATTAATCCCAAATGAAAGAATCATGTGTAAGTGAAAAGAACTAATAAACAAAATAAACTTATGCAACCTAAATGAACTAAGAAACACTAAACACAATTAGCAAAAAAAAAAACATAAGAAAAAGATAAAGAAAAAGAGAGCAAATCTGAGGATGGCAGTTTGGCAATGCTTTCACTAATTAGGCTGCCTCCCCCAATTAGCACTTGATTGATTGTTTTCAGCCTAGCCAATTCCCCTTCTTGGCTTTTTAGGATCTTTTGGCTTAGACATGAAACTTCTAGGATTTTTGCGTTTTGGAGGAAGTTTTCTTTGCAAAACAGCCAATGCATTCTCCCCCACACGTATTATTTCATCATTCTTGGTGGGGTATAGCTCTTTGAGGAATTGTGCATATCTTGGTACTTGTCTAATGGCATCCACAAGCAAGCTGTTTAAGGTTTCCAAAAATTGTTGTACATGTTCCTCCTTCTTGGACTTTGCAAATCTGCTAGGAAAAAGTGGAGAAGGAACATTAGTAGAAATAAGAACCTTAAAAGCTACCTGAGGTGTCAAAGTACTCTCCTTTTGAATGGTGGCTTCATTTTCCTCAAGAAGTGAATCCATCTTTGGTTTTGTCTCATCCTCATCTTGTTCCTCATTTCTCAAGGTCACAATAGTAGCATTCTCCTTTGGGTTAATCACTATTTGGGAAGGGAGTGCTAGAGATCTTTCTGCTACTAATTCCACCATACTACTAGCCAATAGGCTCATTTGCCTTTCCAAACTCTGGATGCTTGCCCTTGTTTCCTGTTGAAATTGCAAAGTATCAGTAACAAGAGAATGTACAAGATCTTCTAAATAAGTACCTGAGTTTTGAGTCATATGTGGTGGTTGAAAAAGATATGGTTCTTGAGACCATGATTGATTGAAGCTAGATGGATTAGTGTAATTGGCATAAGGATCTACTTCTTGGTAATTTTTCGAGTAGCCATAATTAGTATGATCCCACCATCCCTCATGGTAAGTGTTGGAGTAATGATGCACCCAAAAGAGTGTATCTTATTTAACCTTGCACTAAAAAGATAAATTGTAAGTATAGTAGTTAGCAAGGGTCGAGTCCTCAGGGATTGGGTTTTAGTTTATAAGTTAATAGTTTAAAACTTAAATTCAAGAACAATAAAAGAAAAGGGGTTTTTGAAGCCAGATTTAAACTAAAGTAAATAATAAGAATAAGATGCAAGGCGGTATAACCAGCCAATAAAAATATATATACTAAATTAGGCGGTATAACCAGCCAATAAAAATATATATACTAAATTAGGAGGTATAACCAGCCAATAAAAATAAAACAAAGTTAATATACAAATTAGGCGGTATAACCAGCCAATAAAAATAAATATAAAAAATAAGCAAACTAAAAGTAAGAAAACAAATAAGTAAGAAGAATCAAATATGAAAAATATGGTTAAGGTTTCATTCTCCACCACTAGACATCATTAAGAATCAATTTCAGATCTATCAATATCAACCAACTATCAAAGTTAACAACCGTAGATAACAACAAGCTCTGTTACCCCAATCTTTCCTTAGTTTGTCGTTAAATAGAACAAGCTCTCTATTTAATCTCTAACCATTAAACAACCTAGAATAAGCTCTCTAAATTCAATTTAATGGCAGCTTTATGATGAGAAAGATAGGTTGATCTAAGCAACAAACACATAAGCTCGGATTGTTCAACTTAGGTTATGTTCCACTTTGCAATTATTGAAAACTTGACCATAATCATTAATCACAAATTGCCACTTATGAATAGGAAATCAAGACAATTACACGGATCAAGACTCCTAAACTAGCAATAGATAATTATCAAGATCTATCTAGTTGTACACCTAAATAAATCTAGACAACATCATGAACAGTTCTTGTAGAAGAACATAAGCAACTTTGATAGAGAATTAATGATAGATAGAATCTGAAAATCAATCACAAAACATGTCTAGGGCTTTGAAATCACCCTTAACCAAATAGAAGTTTAGCCTAGCATAGGCATTGTAAACATAAACATAAAATTAAAGAAAATCTAAGAAGAAAATAAAAGAAAGAAAGAAGAAGAGGAAGAATATTAATTATCCAACCTCTTGCTTCTCTAAAGAAAAAGAAACTAGAGAAAAGAAAGAAGAAGAAAACTTAGAGAATTTTATTACAATGGCTAATTTCCTACCAATCTACCATATCATCCCTTACAATCATCCAAGGCCCTCTATTTATACACATTTTGGAGGGCTAAATGACAAGAGACAAGCTTTACAAATTTCAAAGGTAGGTATAATAGGTGGGTGCATTTTCTAACAATTTTCGTCATACATGACGATTTTGATCAGCCAACTTGATGGTCGATTTTGTCAATTTTGCAGGCCTTATCTGATCACATGGTCTTCTAGAAAAATGTTCCCCTATGAGTTACTGATTCATAGCCGTTGGAATCAGATCATTTGCTGATGTGGAGAAGAAGATATGGGCAAAATACGAAAACAGGTCAGCACAGACGTCATTGCACATCAGCCAACTTGATGGTCGATTTCTTCAATATTGGAGGCTTTATCTGATCACATGGTCTTCTAGACAAATGTTCCCCTATCCGTTAGTGATCCATAGCTGTTGGAATTAGCTCATTTGCTGATGTGTATCGGACGATATGGTCAAAATGCGAAAACTGCTCAGGACAGACGTCATTGCACATCAGCCAACTTGATGGTTGATTTCGCTAGGGAAAACGACTCCGTTTCAAGAAGTGTAAAACATGAAAAAGATAGATATGCCTCTTAACTTTGCACGGTTAAAATTTCAGCCTTATTGCTTCAGTGAAACTCCAGATATAGCTGATATGGCAAAAGGTGTCGGAATTGGAACTGAACTGGATTTGCCCTTAATTCTAGTAATCTGAAATCACTCAAAGAAACTTGTGAAAAACACCAAATTACATAAAAATATAAAAGATCATAAACACAATTAGACTAAACAATAATAACTCGTATTTGACACAAAACAATAATAAAACATAACTAAAAACTATATAATTATACGAGTTATCACACCCCCACACTTAGATTGTTGCTAGTCCCTAGCAACGACTCAATAAAAATAAAATAAGAAAATCTAATCTAATCCACTTTCGTAGGAAATCACGGTGGCACTTAGCATGTGACACAAGCCTTTAAACCCCTAGGTGTCCCTAGTGGACGAGTTTAGTCTCGTGAGGGTTTACTAGAACGATACCCACAAACATTGAAAAACTAAAATATAAATAAACTACATATACTAAAAATATTTATTCCTAATCCTTTCAATACAAATTAGAGACAATCTTTGAACAAGTCTTATAAACTAATCAATAGCTTAAAGAATTTCACAAAAATTCATGCTTGAATGTAAATTGTTTGAGTTAAGCCAATATTAGCATAACATATCTCAATCAAAATAGTGCATGTTCAAATTTAATCTCAACTTCTCACATGGGATACTCTCTTGATTTTCACTCTTTTAAGTAGTGGTAAAGTGTTTACACTCAATCAATCTCATGAAAACACTTCTACCATATGCTTGCTTGTCCACCTATTCTCCACTAAAAGATCATGCAACTTCATAAATCAAGAGGTCTTTAATCAAGGTTGTAATGGGGCCAAGGGGTTTGTAATGTGGTTGAAGAACAAAAGGATAAAGATATCACAAAGGTTCCAAAGAGTTCAAAAAGTTTAGAGACATAAAAAGATTATACAAAGAAACTTCTCAAAACTCTTTACAAGTACATAGTCACCTAGGCCGGATATTCATGTTGGGCCTTTTCTTCATTCTAAACAACTTTGTAACATCTTTTTCTTTTTCCACAAATTCAAGAGATGATTCATTTTTTTTTTATATATAGGAATGTATTTGCCAGTATTCCATTTCTTTTTCTCTTGACTTTTCTTTTCTTTTCCCCCCACACTTATTTCTTGTTTCTAACCAAAAAATATCCCTTGTCTTTGCAACTTGTCTCAAATCATGCTAATTCATCTTTGGAACAAAGGTAAAGATATAAGTATATTTAGGTTAGGGACAAGTTATGGTTACCAAAGAGATAGCTTATTCAATGTAGGCTCAAATTGGTTCACTAAGGGTGTGTTCTCTTGGAACATCAATAAGGGATGGTTGTTTGGCCCTGGCTAAAAATCCTAATGCCTCTATCATATTCATGTTGTCACATGTATCAATATAGTCTCAAATGGTTTAAAGCAAGTTCTAGAGAATCATGTAATCATAAGAGCACTCAAGAAAGAAATTAGATTGATTTGTATAATGCATCAATCATTATAGGCTCAAAAACTCACAAGGATGATTATACAAGTCAGATTAAGTCTAAACATGCTTCTTTCTCAATCAACATATCATATTAACATTGGCTCATAAAAAGGTTGACATCAAGCTCAATTCTCATGAAAATCTTCTCACTAGTAACCAGTTTAGACCTATGCAATTCATATCTCATCATTGTATTAAAAAGGAACTAAAACACACTAAAAATAATAATAATAAAGACTCATAAAAAATAGTAGACAAAAATAAAAGAAATCCTAAATCATTCCCCCCACACTTAATTCTTACATTGTCCTCAATGTAAGTCTATTAACCCAAATGAAAGAATCATGTGTAAGAGAAAAGAACTAATAACATAAGAATAGGAATAACTAGACTCAAAACAAAACAAACTCATGCAACCTAAATAATCCTAAAATACTAAACAAAAATTAACAAGTAAACATAAAAAAATAAAAATAAAAGCAATAAAAATAAAAATAAAAATAATAAAAGAAAAAATAAAAGAAAGAGAAAGAGAAAGCAAATCTGAATATGGAAGGTTGGCAATTTCATCTTTAATTGGGCTGCCTTCCCAATTAACACTTGAGTTAGTGTTTTGAATCTAACCAACACCCCTTCTTGGCTTTTTAGGCTTGTCAGGCTCATACATGAAATTTCCCAAATTTATGCGTTTGAGAGGTAGCTTTCTTTGCACAACAGTGGATGCATTCTCCATTACAAGTATTATTCCATCATCCTTGGTGGTGCATATCTCATCGAGGAATGGTGCATCTTTTGGTACTTGTTGAATGACATCCACAAACAAACTGTTTAAGGTTTCCAGCGTGTCTTGTTCATGTTCATCCTCCTTGAACTTTGCAAATCTACTAGGAAAAGGTGGAGAAGAAACATTAGTAAAAAGTGGAACTTTAAACGTTACCTCAGGTGCCGAAATACTCTTATTTGTATTTGTGGCTTCATTATCCTCAAGAATAGAATCCATCTCTAATTCTGTCTCATCCTCATCTTGTTCATCATTCCTCAAGGTCACAATAGTAGTATTCTCCTTTGGGTTAATCATTGTTTGGGCAGAGAGTTCTTCAGATCTTTGTGCTACCCATACCACCATACTACTAGCCAATTGGCTCATTTGCTTTTCCAAACTCTTGATGCTTGCCCTTGTTTCCTGTTGAAATTGCAAAGTATTAGTAACAAGAGAATCGACAAGATCTTCTAAAGAAGTACCTGAGTTTTGAGTCATATGTGGTGGTTGAAGAAGATCTGGTTCTTGAGACCATGATTGATTGAAGCTAGATGGATGAGTGTAATTGGCATAAGGATCTACTTCTTGGTAATTTTTCGAGTAGCCATAATTAGTATGATCCCACCATCCCTCATGGTAAGTGTTTGAGTAATGATCATACTGTTGGTCTTGGAACACTTGATGGCCTTGACATCCTCCCATGGCCAATTGTTGAACTGGGGAGGTGAGATTGGCTTGTTGATTCTCCATGTTCATGTATGCCACCAACTCTTCAAGTGTTAGATTGCTCAATTCCATTGTTTTTTTTTTTTTAATTTGAAAAGAAAAACTTGTATGTACAAGAAAATAAAACTAATTAGAACTGAAAATAAGAATAAACCAAGTAACAAATAAACTAAAGAAAACAATCCCCGGCAACGGCGCCAAAAATTTGATGCACCCAAAAGAGTGTATCTTATTTAACCTTGCACTAAAAAGATAAATTGTAAGTATAGTAGTTAGCAAGGGTCGAGTCCTCAGGGATTGGGTTTTAGTTTATAAGTTAATAGTTTAAAACTTAAATTCAAGAACAATAAAAGAAAAGGGGTTTTTGAAGCCAGATTTAAACTAAAGTAAATAATAAGAATAAGATGCAAGGCGGTATAACCAGCCAATAAAAATATATATACTAAATTAGGCGGTATAACCAGCCAATAAAAATATATATACTAAATTAGGAGGTATAACCAGCCAATAAAAATAAAACAAAGTTAATATACAAATTAGGCGGTATAACCAGCCAATAAAAATAAATATAAAAAATAAGCAAACTAAAAGTAAGAAAACAAATAAGTAAGAAGAATCAAATATGAAAAATATGGTTAAGGTTTCATTCTCCACCACTAGACATCATTAAGAATCAATTTCAGATCTATCAATATCAACCAACTATCAAAGTTAACAACCGTAGATAACAACAAGCTCTGTTACCCCAATCTTTCCTTAGTTTGTCGTTAAATAGAACAAGCTCTCTATTTAATCTCTAACCATTAAACAACCTAGAATAAGCTCTCTAAATTCAATTTAATGGCAGCTTTATGATGAGAAAGATAGGTTGATCTAAGCAACAAACACATAAGCTCGGATTGTTCAACTTAGGTTATGTTCCACTTTGCAATTATTGAAAACTTGACCATAATCATTAATCACAAATTGCCACTTATGAATAGGAAATCAAGACAATTACACGGATCAAGACTCCTAAACTAGCAATAGATAATTATCAAGATCTATCTAGTTGTACACCTAAATAAATCTAGACAACATCATGAACAGTTCTTGTAGAAGAACATAAGCAACTTTGATAGAGAATTAATGATAGATAGAATCTGAAAATCAATCACAAAACATGTCTAGGGCTTTGAAATCACCCTTAACCAAATAGAAGTTTAGCCTAGCATAGGCATTGTAAACATAAACATAAAATTAAAGAAAATCTAAGAAGAAAATAAAAGAAAGAAAGAAGAAGAGGAAGAATATTAATTATCCAACCTCTTGCTTCTCTAAAGAAAAAGAAACTAGAGAAAAGAAAGAAGAAGAAAACTTAGAGAATTTTATTACAATGGCTAATTTCCTACCAATCTACCATATCATCCCTTACAATCATCCAAGGCCCTCTATTTATACACATTTTGGAGGGCTAAATGACAAGAGACAAGCTTTACAAATTTCAAAGGTAGGTATAATAGGTGGGTGCATTTTCTAACAATTTTCGTCATACATGACGATTTTGATCAGCCAACTTGATGGTCGATTTTGTCAATTTTGCAGGCCTTATCTGATCACATGGTCTTCTAGAAAAATGTTCCCCTATGAGTTACTGATTCATAGCCGTTGGAATCAGATCATTTGCTGATGTGGAGAAGAAGATATGGGCAAAATACGAAAACAGGTCAGCACAGACGTCATTGCACATCAGCCAACTTGATGGTCGATTTCTTCAATATTGGAGGCTTTATCTGATCACATGGTCTTCTAGACAAATGTTCCCCTATCCGTTAGTGATCCATAGCTGTTGGAATTAGCTCATTTGCTGATGTGTATCGGACGATATGGTCAAAATGCGAAAACTGCTCAGGACAGACGTCATTGCACATCAGCCAACTTGATGGTTGATTTCGCTAGGGAAAACGACTCCGTTTCAAGAAGTGTAAAACATGAAAAAGATAGATATGCCTCTTAACTTTGCACGGTTAAAATTTCAGCCTTATTGCTTCAGTGAAACTCCAGATATAGCTGATATGGCAAAAGGTGTCGGAATTGGAACTGAACTGGATTTGCCCTTAATTCTAGTAATCTGAAATCACTCAAAGAAACTTGTGAAAAACACCAAATTACATAAAAATATAAAAGATCATAAACACAATTAGACTAAACAATAATAACTCGTATTTGACACAAAACAATAATAAAACATAACTAAAAACTATATAATTATACGAGTTATCAAGTAATGATCATGCGGTTGGTCTTGGAACCATTGATGGCCTTGACATCCTCCCATGGCCAATTGTTGAACTGGCGAGGTGAGCTTGGCTTGTTGATTCTCTATGTTCATGTATGCCACCAACTCTTCAAGTGTTAGATTGCTCAATTCCATCGTTTTTTTTTTTTTTTTTCAAAATTTGATAAGAAAAACCCGTATGTACAAGAAAATAAATATCATTAGAACTGAAAATAAGAATAAACCAAGTAACAAATAAACTAAAGAAAGCAATCCCCGGCAACGGCGCCAAAAATTTGATGCCCCCAAAAGAGTGTATCTTATTTAACCTTGCACTAAAAAGATCAATTGTAAGTATAGTAGTTAGCAAGGGTCGAGTCCTCAGGGATTGGGTTTTACTTTATAAGTTAATAGTTTATAACTTACGTTCAAAGAAAACAATAAAAGAAAAGGGGTTTTTGAAGCCAGATTTAAACTAAAGTAAATAATAAGAATAAGATGCAAGGCGGTATAACCAGCCAATAAAAATATATATACTAAATTAGGCGGTATAACCAGCCAATAAAAATATATATACTAAATTAGGCGGTATAACCAGCCAATAAAAATAAAACAAAGTTAATATACAAATTAGGCGGTATAACCAGCCAATAAAAATAAATATAAAAAATAAGCAAACTAAAAGTAAGAAAACAAGTAAGTAAGAAGAATCAAATATGAAAAATATGGTTAAAGTTTCATTCTCCACCACTAGACATCATTAAGAATCAATTTCAGATCTATCAATATCAACCAACTATCAAAGTTAACAACCGTAGATAACAACAAGCTCTGTTACCCCAATCTTTCCTTAGTTTGTCGTTAAATAGAACAAGCTCTCTATTTAATCTCTAACCATTAAACAACCTAGAATAAGCTCTCTAAATTCAATTTAATGGCAGCTTTATGATGAGAAAGATAGGTTGATCTAAGCAACAAACACATAAGCTCGGATTGTTCAACTTAGGTTATGTTCCACTTTGCAATTATTGAAAACTTGACCATAATCATTAATCACAAATTGCCACTTATGAATAGGAAATCAAGACAATTACACGGATCAAGACTCCTAAACTAGCAATAGATAATTATCAAGATCTATCTAGTTGTACACCTAAATAAATCAAGACAACATCATGAATACCATCTTTTGAGCGGAAAGGACTTATTCTCAGGGTTTTAAAGCTCTATAAATACCATCTTTTGAGCCACAAACTAGACATCTTTTGAGGAGACTCAAAGGATCATCATTCTTCTTCTTCTTCTTCTTCTTCTCCATTCTTTTATTTTTCTTTTTAGTTTTATGTATATATTATCTATCCCTATGCTAGGCTAATCTTTTATTTGGTTAAGTGTGATTTGAAAGCCCTAGACATGTTATGTAATTAATTTTCAGAATCTATCTATCATTGTTTTCTATCAAAGTTGCTTATGTTCTTCCATTAAAATTGTTCATGATGATGTTTTGATTTGTTTAGATGGCCAACTAGATAAATCTTGATAATTGTCTAATGCTAGTTTAAGAGTCTTGATCCGTGTAATTGTCTTGATTTCCTATTCATAAGTGGCAATTTGTGATTAATGATTATGGTCAAGTTTTCAATAATTGCAAAGTTGAACATAACCTAAGTTGAACAATCCGAGCTTATGTGTTTGTTGCTTAGATCAACCTATCTTTCTCATCATAAAGCTGCTATTAAATTGAACTTAGAGAGCTTATTCTAGGTTGTTTGATAGTTAGAGATTAAATAGAGAGCTTGTTCTATTTAACGACAAACTAAGGAAAGATTGGGGTAACAGAGCTTGTTGTTATCTACGATTGTTAACTTTGATAGCTAATTAATGTTGATAGATATGAAATTGATTCTTAATGATGTCTAGTGGTGGAGAATGAAACCTTAACCATATTTTTCATATTTGATTCTTCTTAATTACTTGTTTTCTCATTCTTATTGTTAACTTTAGTTTAAATATGATTTCAAAATCCCCTTTACTTTTGTTTACTTGTTTTTAAGTGATAAACTATTAATGATAAGTGCTTAATTTCATACAATAACCAAATTCCAATTGAAATGAAATCTTTAGGATAAATCAATGCAATTTACGAGGAATCAATGAAAGGACATCAATTCAAATACTGGATTTTCGAATTGAGAGAGATATTGAGAGAGATCAAGAATTCTCACTATTTCTTAGATTCATGGACCCAATTCAATTCAGTGGGATCTTTCATTCACATTTTTTTCCAACAAGAACATTTTATAAAACTCTTGGACCCCCGAATTTGGAGTATCCTACTTTCACGCAATTCACAGGGTTCAACAAGCAATCGATATTTCACGATCAAGGGTTTTCCTATTTAATTTCCATATATTTTGTGCTTTGATTCTTACTTCCTTGACATTTTACTAGGTTTTTATGATTTGTAGGTATTTTGGAGGAGATGAAGTCAAAACATGTCAATTAGGATGTTAAAGAGCTTACAAAAGTGAAATCACAAGATGGAAAAAGAGTTGGGAGTCAAAAAGATCAAGTTCTTGGTGCAAAGCAAGAAGACAGATTTGACCTCCGGAGCTTGTTGCTAAGAAAACATGATGTTAGACTCCTTATTCGAAGAAACTTCCTTCTTGACTTTTGAAGATCACTTGATTACCTTTCCAACGGTTGGTCATGGCCCTAAATCGGATAAGAAATGGTCATCCAAATCGGCATTGGAATATCTCCCTAAACAACCCTAGTGGCAGAAAATACCCTAGCCGCAAATCTCATCTTTTTCTTAATTCCCTAGCTGACATTTATGTTTATCCTTGCCAAAGAAGGATTAGTGGCTGTCAACTTGCATTAATTGCAAGTATTTTTCCTTAAAGCTAATCCTAGTCAAAGTAGGAGAATTAAATCAGCCAAGACTTTCCTTTCTTACACTTACTTTGCCTCCAAGTTTGTAATCTCTCTTCATTAAAGAGTGCTTTGACTAAAACTTTCCTACTTTATTCAAACTTGGCTGCCAAGGCTTACATCTTTCCTTAAAACACAAAAGTCAGCCACTTTTCCTTAACTTTAGCCACAAGTCAGCATTTATTGAAGGGAGAGCTGAAATTCACTTGTTTGATGCCCTAGCTATTGCCTATAAATAAAGATTAAGGGGGCATACAAAATTTACACTTCTCCAAGCATCAAATTCTGATTTCTTCGTTGTTTCTTTGTTTTTGAGAGAGCAAGAGGCTGAATAATTAATATTATTCTTTTTCTTCTTTCTGTCTTTTATTTTCTTCTTAGATTCTCTTTAATTTTATGTTTATGTTTACATTGCCTATGCTAGGCTAAACTTTTATTTTGTTAAGGGTGATTTCAAAGCCCTAGACATGTTTTGTAATTGATTTTCATATTCTATCTATCATTAATTTTCTATCAAACTTGCTTATGCTCTTCTACAAGAATTGTTTATGATGTTGTCTTGATTTATTTAGGTGTACAACTAGATAGATCTTGATAATTATCTATTGCTAGTTTAGGAGTCTTGATCCGTGTAATTGTCTTGATTTCCTATTCATAAGTGGCAATTTGTGATTAATGATTATGGTCAAGTTTTCGATAATTGCAAAGTGGAACATAACCTAAGTTGAACAATCCGAGCTTATGTGTTTGTTGCTTAGATCAACCTATCTTTCTCATCATAAAGCTGCCATTAAATTGAATTTAGAGAGCTTATTCTAGGTTGTTTGATGGTTAGAGATTAAATAGAGAGCTTGTTCTATTTAACGACAAACTAAGGAAAGATTGGGATAACAAAGCTTGTTGTTATCTACGGTTGTTAACTTTGATAGTTGGTTGATATTGATAGATCTGAAATTGGTTCTTAATGATTTCTAGTGGTGGAGAATGAAACCTTAACCATATTTCTCTCATATTTGATTTCTTATTTCTTACTTGCATCTTACTTTTCTTGTTTGTTTATTTTAAAACTATTTTAAAACCCTATTTTCTTTTGTTTTCCTTGAATTTAAGTTTTGAACTATTAACTTATAAACTAAAACCCAATCCCTGCGGACTCGACCCTTGCTAATCACTATACTCTACAATTGATTCTTTTTAAGTGCAAGGTTAAATAAGATACACATTTTTGAGTGCATCAAGTTTTTGGCGCCGTTACCGGGGATTGCTTTCTTTAGTTTATTAGTTTATTGGTTTATTCTTATTTTCTGTTCTAATTATTTACTATCTTATTTTTTTTATTAGTGAATGTTCCAAGATCCTGAAGAAGACTTAAGACTTAGGAGAATTCGGGAATTTATAACTTCTCACCAACAACCAATCGAGGAGTTGATCCAAAACATCCAAGAGGAGCAAGGAGAGATGGCAGCAGCTGACAACCGAACTCTCAAGGAGCTAGCCGCTCCGGACTTGGATCAACAACCATTATGCATTGAATATGCTAATCTTGAGGTAGCTTTTGAATTAAAATCTGGTTTGATTCATCTTCTTCCAACTTTTCATGGTTTTGCAGGAGAGGATCCAAATAAATACCTCAAGGAATTCCATGTAGTTTGCTCAAGCATGAGACCAACAGGAGTCACGGAAGAGCAAGTTAAGTTGAGAGCCTTCCCATTCTCTCTAGCTGATTCAGCAAAGGAATGGCTCTACTATCTACCATCCGGGACCATCACTACATGGAATGATATGAAGAAAGCATTCTTGGAAAGGTATTTCCCAGCATCTAAGGCTGCCAACATTAGAAAAGAGATATGTGGGATTAGGCAATACAATGGAGAGTCCTTATATGAATATTGGGAGAGGTTCAAGAAACTTTGTGCATCATGTCCACACCATCAGATAAGTGAACAACTTCTCATCCAATACTTCTATGAAGGTCTCATGCCCATGGAGAGAAGTATGATAGATGCCGCTAGTGGGGGAGCTCTAGTTGATAAGACTCCCGGGGCTGCTAGAACTCTAATCTCCAACATGGCAGCCAATTCTCAACAATTCTCAATGAGACAAGATCCAGCACCACAACCCAAGAGAGTTAATGAGGTAAGTATATCATCCCTTGAACAAAAATTTGATAAACTGACTTCTCTTGTTCAACAATTGGCTGTAGGTAATATACAGCAAATAAAGGCTTGTGGCATATGTTCAAACATGGGGCACCAAACTGATATGTGTCCAACACTTCAAGAAGACACCAATGAACATGTGAATGCCATGGGTGGCTTTCAGAACCAACCAAGGAAATATGATCCCTACTCAAACACATACAATCCAGGATGGAGGGATCATCCAAACTTCAATTATGGAGGGAACCAATCACAAGCTGTTCCTCCACCATTTGACAATAGGCCACCGGGTTTTCAGCAAAGAGTGCAACAACCATATCAAACCCGACAACAAGTGCCACCACAAAAAGGTTCAGGTGAGACTCTTGAAGATCTTGTCAAAACCCTTACTACTAATATAATTCAACTTCAACAGGAATCAAGGGAGACAAAGGTAAGTATCCGAAACTTAGAGGCTCAGATGGGGCAATTGGCAACAACCCTAAGTCAAATGCAAGCAAGGGATTCTGGGAAATTACCTTCCCAAACCATAGTGAATCCAAGAGAGAATGCCAATGCTATAACTTTAAGAAGTGGGAAACAGCTAGAGACACCACAAAATGATAGTGCTCAAGGGGAGAACAATACCATGGCATCCTCTTCACATCCCAACGAGCCACTAAAAAGGTAATTCCTAAACCATCCTTTCCTTCTTATATAACTCCTCCACCTTTTCATAGCAGGTTAGCAAAGTCCAAGAAGGAGGAGCAAGAGAAGGAAATTTTGGAAACCTTCCGGAAAGTAGAGGTGAACATTCCTTTACTAGATGCTATCAAGCAAGTGCCAAGATATGCCAAGTTCCTAAAAGAGTTGTGCACATCTAAACGGAAGTTGAAATGGAATGAAAAGGTAAGTGTGGGGGAGAATGTTTCAGCTGTTCTTCAAAAGAAACTCCCACCTAAATGCAAAGATCCAGGTATGTTTACCATTCCTTGTAAGATAGGCAACACCAGGTTTGAGCGTGCTATGCTAGATCTAGGAGCATCTATTAATGTCATGCCATATTCAATTTATGCTTCATTGAGTCTAGGACCATTAGAGGAAGCCGCTGTTATAATTCAACTTGCTGACCGTTCTAACACTTATCCAAGAGGAGTTGTAGAAGACGTTCTTGTACAGGTTAATGAATTGGTTTTTCCCGCTGACTTTTATGTTATTGAGATGGAAGATGAGATGTCTTCTAATCCCACACCTATTCTATTAGGGAGACCATTCTTGAAAACAGCAAGAACTAAAATAGATGTACATGATGACACTTTAACTATGGAATTTGATGGTGAAATAATTCGATTTAACATTTTTGAGGCCATGAGATATCCTAGTGATGTGCATTCTGTTTTTAATATTGATATAATTGACTCACTAGTGCAGCAAGCTTATGAGCTAGATGGTGAAGATACTGTGGAGATAGTCCTTAGCAAACATCTCGGAATGGGGAATGCTAAAGGGGAACTAGCCTTGAGTGACCATGTGGAAGGGGCACTACTGATGCACCCAAAAGAGTGTATCTTGTTTAACATTGCACTAAAAAAAAATCAATTGTAGAGTATAGTGATTAGCAAGGGTCGAGTCCTCAGGGATTGGGTTTTAATCTATGAGTTATTAGTTTATAACTTAGGTTCAAAGAAAACAAAAGAAAAGGGGGTTTTGAAATAGTTTTAAAAATAAGCAAACAAGAAAAGTAAGATGAAAGTAAGAAATAAGAAATCAAATATGAGAGAAATATG
Source organism: Fremontodendron californicum (assembly GCA_030761205.1). Lineage (NCBI taxonomy): Eukaryota > Viridiplantae > Streptophyta > Magnoliopsida > Malvales > Malvaceae > Fremontodendron > Fremontodendron californicum. The sequence goes on from JAULJL010000047.1 coordinate 10,625,575, forward strand.
GTTAAGGTTTCATTCTCCACCACTAGACATCATTAAGAACCAATTTCAGATCTATCAATATCAACCAACTATCAAAGTTAACAACCGTAGATAACAAAAAGCTCTGTTACCCCAATCTTTCCTTAGTTTGTCGTTAAATGAACAAGCTCTCTATTTAATCTCTAACCACCAAACAACCTAGAATAAGCTCTCTAAATTCAATTTAATGGCAGCTTTATGATGAGAAAGATAGGTTGATCTAAGCAACAAACACATAAGCTCGGATTATTCAACTTAGGTTATGTTCCACTTTGCAATTATCGAAAACTTGACCATAATCATTAATCACAAATTGCCACTTATGAATAGGAAATAAAGACAATTACACGGATCAAGACTCCTAAACTAGCAATAGATAATTATCAAGATCTATCTAGTTGTACACCTAAATAAATCAAGACAACATCATAAACAATTCTTGTAGAAGAACATAAGCAACTTTGATAGAAAATTAATGATAGATAGAATCTGAAAATCAATTACAAAACATGTCTAGGGCTTTGAAATCACCCTTAACCAAATAAAAGTTTAGCCTAGCATAGGCATAGATAATATATACATAAAACTAAAAAGAAAAATAAAAGAATGGAGAAGAAGAAGAAAAAGAAAAAGAAGAAGAATGATGATCCTTTGAGTCTCCTCAAAAGATGTCTAGTTTGTGGCTCAAAAGATAGTATTTATAGAGCTTTAAAACCCTGAGAATGAGTCCTTGCCGCACAAGTAAGCCTGTAGGTGCAAAAATCACGTTTTTGCCTTTTTTTTTTTTTCAGATTTGCGATTAGGGTTTTTCTGGCCGCAAATTCTTTGGGGAGATCTTCTAGCGCCATTTTGAATACACATTTCATATCCGATTTGGGCCCATAATATATTGTTGGAAAGGTAATCAAGTCAACTTCAAAGGTCAAGAAGAAAGTTTCTTCAAATAAAGACTCTAACGTCAATTTTTCCTTACATCAAGCTCCGGAGGTCAAATCTGCCTGATTGCTTTTCAACCAGAAATTGATATTTTTGACTCCCAAGTCTTCTTCCATCTTGTGATTATGATTTTGTAAGCTCTTTACCATCATTATTGAAATCTTTTGACTTCATTCTCTTTATTGTACCTAAAATTTAAAAACATATTATAAGTATACAAGATAAAGATCGAAAACATAACAAAAACTAAAGGTAGAAAGGCATAAAATGTATATTTTATGAGCTTATCAACTACAATCTTTACACTCACTGCCACCTAAAGATGCAAGGTTTGATGTTTCATTTATTGATTTGCAATTATCTAATGAGAAACTTCTACCTTCCATTTTGCAGGCACCAACTTTAGAGTTGAAACCACTACCGAACCACTTGAAATATGTGTTCTTAGGTGAAAAGGACACACTACCTGTCATCATTGCCAAAGAGCTCACACCTGTGCAAGAAGAGCGACTTATCCGGGTGCTTAGAGAGCATAAAACAGCAATTGCTTGGACAATTGCCGATATCAAGGGAATAAGCCCATCCATGTGCATGCATCGGATTTTGTTAGAGGAGGGGTCCAAACCAATAAGAGAAGCACAAAGAAGATTGAACCCTCCTATGATGGAGGTTGTGAAAAAGGAGATACTGAAGCTCCTAGATGTTAGAGTGATCTATCCTATCTCGGATAGCAAATGGGTTAGCCCAGTCCAAGTGGTTCCAAAGAAATCAGGTGTAACGGTGGTAACAAATAATGAGAATGAACTTGTTCCTACTAGGATTCAAACAGGGTGGCGAGTTTGTATTGATTATCGTAAACTTAATTCCACAACTCGCAAAGACCACTTTCCTTTACCTATTATTGATCAAATGCTTGAAAGGTTAGCTGGTCATTCTCATTATTGTTTTCTTGATGGTTTTTTAGGTTATAATCAGATAGCCATTGCTCCGGAGGACCAAGAGAAAACAACATTCACATGTCCATTTGGTACTTTTGCATACCGGCGTATGCCATTTGGTCTTTGTAATGCACCAGCTACATTCCAAAGGTGTATGGTTAGCATATTTTCAGATTATGTAGAGAACATCATAAAAGTGTTTATGGATGATTTTAGTGTCTATGGTGATTCTTTTGATAGATGTCTAGAGAACCTTATACTTGTACTTGAAAGATGCATGGAAACTAACCTTGTTTTGAATTGGGAAAAATGTCACTTTATGGTAGAACAAGGAATAGTCTTGGGCCATGTTATTTCTTCTAGAGGGATAGAGGTTGATAAATCTAAAATAGATATTATGGATTCTTTACCACCTCCCACAAATGTGAGAGAGGTTCGTTCTTTTCTTGGACATGCAAATATCTATAGGAGATTTATCAAAGACTTCTCAAAGATCACATTACCTCTTTGCAAGCTACTACAAAAAGATGTGGTTTTCCACTTTGATGACAAATGCAAATAGGCGTTTGAAACATTGAAGGGACTCTTGACATCAGCTCCTATCATGCAACCACCAGATTGGAATGTACCTTTTGAAATCATGTGTGATGCTAGTGACTATGCCATTGGAGCTGTTTTGGGCCAACGGGTTGGCAAAGCCTCACATGCCATTTATTATGCCTCCCGAACTCTTAATGATGCTCAATTGAACTATTCCACTACTGAAAAAGAACTTTTGGCTGTTGTATTTGCTTTAGAAAAATTTCGATCTTATTTAATTGGTACTAAAGTAATTGTATATTCTGACCATGCAGCCCTTAGGCACTTACTCACTAAGAAGGAGGCCAAACCAAGGTTGATTAGATGGATACTTCTCTTACAAGAGTTTGATTTGGAGATAAAAGATAAGAGAGGTAGTGACAACCTGGTTGCGGATCATCTTAGCCGTTTAGTTCATGAAGAGGATGCACTACCCTTGAATGAGAATTTTTCGGATGAGCAACTTCTTTTTATAAGTACAACAACTCCTTGGTATGCCGATATTGTTAATTACTTAGTTACCAAGAAGTTGCCACAAGAGTTTGACACAAGCTCAAAGAAATAAGATCAAGAGTGATGCCAAATACTACATATGGGATGATCCTTACCCTTGAAGCATTGCTCCGATCAGATTATAAGAAGGTGTGTACTCGAATCTGAATTTCAATCTATTCTCACCTTTTGTCACTCTTATACATGTGGAGGACACTTTGGATCCAAAAGAACAGCCATGAAAGTTCTTGATTCTGGATTTTATTGGCCTACTATATTCAAAGATGCATACCTCTTTTGCAAGTCATGTGTTCTTTGCCAAAGAACAGGTAACTTAGGTGCTAGAAATCAAATGCCTCAAACTCCAATACTTATTGTTGAAATTTTTGATATATGGGGCATGGATTTCATGGGACCTTTTCCTTCTTCTTTTGGTAATCTTTATATTTTACTTGCCGTTGATTATGTTTCGAAGTGGGTGGAAGCAAAATCCACTAGGACTAATGACTCTAAAGTTGTTTCAGATTTTGTCAAGACTAACATTTTTGCTAGGTTTGGAACACCAAAGGCCATAATCAATGATAGAGGTACTCACTTTTGCAATAGGACTATGGAAGCACTTTTGAGGAAGTATAACATCACACACAAGGTCTCCACCTCATATCATCCTCAAACTAGTGGGCAAGCTGAAGTGTCAAACCGAGAAGTTAAGTCCATCCTTGAAAAGACAGTTAATCCAAATAGGAAGGATTGGAGTTCACGACTTGATGATGCACTTTGGGCTTATAGGACATCATATAAGACACCCATTGGTATGTCTCCTTATCGACTTGTTTATGGTAAGCCTTGTCATCTTCCGGTTGAATTGGAACATAAATCATATTGGGCTATCAAACAATGCAACATGGTGATGGATGAGACAGGTAAGCAAAGAAAACATGACCTACAAGAATTAGAGGAGATAAGGAATGATGCCTATGAGAATTCTAGGGTTTACAAGGAAAAGACTAAGGCATTCCATGACAAGATGATATCAAGAAAGGACTTTGTTGTTGGACAAAAAGTTCTTCTCTTCTATTCACGCCTTAAGTTATTTCCAGGTAAGTTACGTTCTCGTTGGGTTGGACCTTTTGTTATTACTAATGTATTTACTCATGGTGCAGTTGAAATCCAAAGCCCAAAAATAGATAAGGCATTCAAAGTGAATGGTCATAGATTGAAGCCTTACTATGAGAACTTTCCAATACAAGATGTGGAGGAGTTACCACTTTTTGAGCCAAATTATGTTGAATAATAATGGCATGGGTCTAAGTCAGGCTGAGGACAATAAACCAAGCGCTTCTTGGGAGGCAACCCAAAAGGATGGAGACCATCTATTATATCATATTTGCATATTCCTTACTCTCCATCATTCTATCTTTTATTGTTTTTCCTTTGTTTTGTTTAGTAGTTCTTTTCTCTTACATATAATTCTTGCATTGTGGGATAATAGCATTACATTAAGGACAATGTAAAAATTATGTGTGGGGGGAAGAATTTAGGATTTTATTTAGAGTGTTTTGTTTTTGAGTCTTTTTATGTTGTTTTTAGTGTGTTTTAGTTACTTTCAATACTATGATGAGATATGAATTGTGATAACTCGTATAATTATATAGTTTTTAGTTATGTTTTATTATTGTTTTGTGTCAAATACGAGTTATTATTGTTTAGTCTAATTGTGTTTATGATCTTTTATATTTTTATGTATTTTGGTGTTTTTCACAAGTTTCTTTGAGTGATTTCAGATTACTAGAATTAAGGGCAAATCCAGTTCAGTTTCAGTTCCGACACCTTTTGCCATATCAGCTATATCTCGAGTTTCACTGAAGCAATAAGGCTGAAATTTGTAGCCATGCAAAGCTAAGAGGCATATCTATCTTTTTCATGTTTTACACTTCTTAAAACGGAGTCGTTTTCCCTAGCGAAATCGACCATCAAGTTGGCTGATGTGCAATGACGTCTGTGCTGAAATGTTTTCGTATTATGCCCGTATCTTCTTATCCACATCAGCAAATTAGCTGATTCCAACGGATATGGTTCCGTAACTGATAGGGGAACCTTTGTCTAGAAGACCATGTGATCAGATCAGGCCTCCAATATTGAATAAATCGACCATCAAGGTGGCTGATGTGTAATGACATCTGTGCTGACATGTTTTCGTATTTTGCCCATATCTGCTTAACCACATCAGCAAATGAGCTGATTCCAACGGCTATGGTTCCGTAACTGATAGGGGAACCTTTTTCTAGAAGACCATGTGATCAGATCAGGCCTCCAATATTGACGAAATCGACCATCAAGTTGGCTGATCAAAATCGTCATATACCTACCTTTGAAATTTGTAAAGCTTGTCTCTTGTCATTTAGCCCTCCAAAATGTGTATAAATAGAGGGCCTTGGATGATTGTAAGGGATCATATTGTACATAGGTAGGATATTAGCCATTGTAATAAAATTCTCTAAGTTTTCTTCTTCTTTCTTTTCTCTAGTTTTCTTTTTCTTTAGAAAGAGCAAGAGGTTGGATAATTAATATTCTTCTTCTTCTTCTTTCTTTCTTTTATTTTCTTCTTAGATTCTATTTAATTTTATGTTTATAATGCCTATGCTAGGCTAAACTTCTATTTGGTTAAGGGTGATTTCAAAGCCCTAGACATGTTTTGTGATTGATTTTCAGATTCTATCTATCATTAATTTTCTATCAAAGTTGCTTATGTTCTTCTACAAGAATTGTTCATGATGTTGTCTTGATTTATTTAGGTGTACAACTAGATAGATCTTGATAAGTATCTATTGCTAGTCTAGGAGTCTTGATCCGTGTAATTGTCTTGATTTCCTATTCATAAGTGGCAATTTGTGATTAATGATTATGGTCAAGTTTTCAATAATTGCAAAGTGGAACATAACCTAAGTTGAACAATCCGAGCTTATGTGTTTGTTGCTTAGATCAACCTATCTTTCTCATCATAAAGCTGCCATTAAATTGAATTTAGAGAGCTTATTCTAGGTTGTTTAATGGTTAGAGATTAAATAGAGAGCTTGTTCTATTTAACGACAAACTAAGGAAAGATTGGGATAACAGAGCTTGTTGTTATCTACGGTTGTTAACTTTGATAGTTGGTTGATATTGATAGATCTGAAATTGATTCTTAATGATGTCTAGTGGTGGAGAATGAAACCTTAACCATATTTTTCATATTTGATTCTTCTTACTTATTTGTTTTCTTACTTTTAGTTTGCTTATTTTTTATATTTATTTTTATTGGCTGGTTATACCGCCTAATTTGTATATTAACTTTGTTTTATTTTTATTGGCTGGTTATACCGCCTAATTTAGTATATATATTTTTATTGGCTGGTTATACCGCCTAATTTAGTATATATATTTTTATTGGCTGGTTATACCGCCTTGCATCTTATTCTTATTATTTACTTTAGTTTAAATCTGGCTTCAAAAACCCCTTTTCTTTTATTGTTCTTGAATTTAAGTTTTAAACTATTAACTTATAAACTAAAACCCAATCCCTGAGGACTCGACCCTTGCTAACTACTATACTTACAATTTATCTTTTTAGTGCAAGGTTAAATAAGATACACTCTTTTGGGTGCATCAAATTTTTGGCGCCGTTGCCGGGGATTGCTTTCTTTAGTTTATTTGTTACTTGGTTTATTCTTATTTTCAGTTCTAATTAGTTTTATTTTCTTGTACATACAAGTTTTTCTTTTCAAATTTAAAAAAAAAAAAAAAACGATGGAATTGAGCAATCTAACACTTGAAGAGTTGGTGGCATACATGAACATGGAGAATCAACAAGCCAATCTCACCTCCTCAGTTCAACAATTGGCCATGGGAGGATGTCAAGGCCATCAAGTGTTCCAAGACCAACAGTATGATCATTACTCAAACACTTACCATGAGGGATGGTGGGATCATACTAATTATGGCTACTCGAAAAATTACCAAGAAGTAGATCCTTATGCCAATTACACTCATCCATCTAGATTTAATCAATCATGGTCTCAAGAACCAGATCTTTTTCAGCCACTACATATGACTCAAAACTCAGGTACTTCTTTAGAAGATCTTGTCGATTCTCTTGTTACTAATACTTTGCAATTTCAACAGGAAACAAGGGCAAGTATCCAGAGTTTGGAAAGGCAAATGAGCCTATTGGCTAGTAGTATGGTGGTATGGGTAGCACAAAGATCTGAAGAACTCTCTGCCCAAACGATGATTAACCCAAAGGAGAATGCTACTATTGTGACCTTGAGGAATGAGGAACAAGATGAGGATGAGACAAAATTAGAGATGAATTCTATTCTTGAGGATAATGAAGCCAATGATCCAAATAAGAGTATTTCGGCACCTGAGGTAACGTTTGAGATTCCAATTTTTACTAATGTTTCTTCTCCTCCTTTTCCTAGTAGATTCGCAAAGTTCAAGGAGGATGAACATGAACAAGACACGCTGGAAACCTTAAATAGTTTGTTTATGGATGTCATTCAACAAGTACCAAAAGATGCACCATTCCTCGATGAGATATGCACCACCAAGGATGATGGAATAATACTTGTAATGGAGAATGCATCCACTGTTGTGCAAAGAAAGCTTCCTCTCAAACGCATAAATTTGGGAAATTTCATGCATGAGCTTGACAAGCCTAAAAAGCCAAGAAGGGGTGTTGGTTAGATTCAAAACACTAACTCAAGTGTTAATTGGGAAGGCAGCCCAATTAAAGATGAAATTGCCAACCTTCCATATTCAGATTTGCTTTCTCTTTCTTTTCCTTTTTCTTTTATTATTTTTATTATTTTTATTTTATTTCTTATGTTTCTTTGTTAATTGTGTTTACTGCTTTTAAGTTCATTTAGGCTGCATAAGTTTCTTTTGTTTAATAGTTCTTTTCTCTTACATATAATTCTTGCATTGGGGGATAATAGCATTACATTAATGACAATGTAAGAATTATGTGTGGGGGGAAGAATTTAGGATTTTATTTAGAGTGTTTTGTTTTTGAGTCTTTTTTTATGCTGTTTTTCTTTCTGATCCTTGTTTTGAAAATAACTAGATGTAAATATAATTTTTATTTTTTTTTATCCCCGGTTAAATGGCGGATAACGGTACTCCGTGATTATTTAAATCGGTTCCATCAGCTACCCACAAAACTGATATTGTATATAAATTTCTCTTCCAATTTCTCTTTCAATTTTTTTTCATTCTTTTTTTTCAGGATGGATGATATTCTCACAAGATTGCAGAAACGATTTCCTCCTTTTCCTCGAAATATTTTACTGAAGCTTTACCAAGTTCGACTTGAGAGATTAAGAATGCTTATGCACAAAGGGATTCCTGACGACATACGTTGGCTAATTGAAGCCAAGGTACGTGAAGATGAATATCTTCCTGTTTTGCATTTACCAGGTACAGGTAGAAGCACTTTTGCAAAGAAGCGACGAGCAAAGCGCATGAGTTCAAATTGCCACAAATGTGCACGATGGACGTGTAACGGTAAATGTCGTTCTATTGGGATTCCGTCCTCTAATCGAGATGATAAAATTGAATTCATTAAGGATGGACTGAGTAAGGAGAATTTGGGTAATATCCAACTTTCTCTTGAGACGCATCCTAGTGGAGACGTACAAAGAGAAATTCTTGATTTATGGCCGCAATTCCAAAGGGAATGGCAACATCTTGGGAATCTGATGTTAAAAGACCCTGTTTGCCAGCTTGTAAGAAAACTGGATGGGAAGCATATCCTCGACTCATAGAAGGCGTTTAAGCCGTTTCTGGACGTAAAACCAGAGGAAGATGTGAGCCACAATCACAACTACAATAAATGACTTCTCAGCTTTTGGTTTGATTTGCAATAACTTTATTTTGTTTTAATTTACGTGTTGTTCGATTTGTGTAATTATTCTCGTTTTTTTTTATTTGTCTTTTACGGTTGATTTTTTCTTCTCTTTTTGATTTTCTTCCTGAAATCACGCAAAAATCTTTTGTTAGGTTAACATTTTCTTCTGACAGGTCAGATACACTTTCGGCGACATTATTACTCTTGTCTGATTCACTACTCAGTCCTCTATATATTACACCATGTACTCATTCTCTTTCAGGCACTCGAAAAAAAAAAATGGAAAGTACTTCATCCCAGCGCATTAAAAAAATTTGTGTCTTTGGAGGTGCTTATCCAGGGAAAAATAACATATTCGCTGATGAAGCCATAAGAGTTGGAGTAATACTTGCCCAACAAAAGATCCACTTGATTTATGGAGGCGGTAGTACGGGTTTAATGGGAGCAGTCGCTACAGCAGCACACACCGGAGGAAGTCCAGTTCTAGGAATCGTGCCAAAACTATTCACAAGTTTTTGTGGACCTACCGTGGGTAAGGAAATACAAGTCTGGAGTGTCCCTGAACAGATAACAATCATGTACCATTCTGCCGATGCATTCATTGCTTTACCAGGAGGTCTGGGTACATTGGAAGAAATAGCTTGCGTGGCTTCTTGGTCATCTTTGGTCACAAATAAGAAACCCATTGGTTTGCTTAATATTAATGGTTATTTTAGTAATTTGCTTTTATATTTAGATAATGCTGTGGATAATGGATTCATGTTTTCAGAGGCAAGGAGAACCATAATTTCTGCTACAACCATTGAAGATTTACTTAAAAAGCTCCAAGCTTATGAGTGTTTATCTGCTACGGTTGTTTCGCAAACGCTCGGAAAAAGAAAAAGAGATATGGACGAGCAAGGAGTGGATTGCACTTTGTCTTTGTGACATTATTTAACATTTTGCTTGTTGTGTCTCAGTTATAATAAGTGGTTAGCAACCTCTGCAGGTAATATCTCCTAAATTCTACCTTTAAAATTTGACATTGGGGACAATGTCATATTTTAGTAGGGGGTAAGGGACATATTTTGCTAATTTAAAAAAAAAAAAAAAAAAAAAATTTAAGAAGTATTCATTCTGAACAAGGTCTGAGTAAGGGAGACTTGAGACATACCTTGTCAGTTTGATTTCTTCTTTTCAAAAAAAAAAAAAAAAAAAAGTTTGTTGTGTTTTAAGCAATTTAGAAGTATTCATTCTGAACAAGGTCTGAGTAAGGGAGACTTGAGACACACCTTGTCAGTTTGATTTTAATCTTTTTATGTTTACTTGTTAATTTTTGTTTAGTATTTTAAGATTATTTAGGTTGCATGAGTTTGTTTTGTTTTGAGTCTTAGCTGTTCCTATTCTTATGTTATTAGTTCTTTTCTCTTACACATGATTCTTTCATTTGGGTTAATAGACTTACATTGAGGACAATGTAAGAATTAAGTGTGGGGGGAATGATTTAGGATTTCTTTTATTTTTGTCTACTATTTTTTTTTATGAGTCTTTATTATAATTTTTAGTGTGTTTTAGTTCCTTTTTAATACAATGATGAGATATGAATTGCATAAGTCTAAAACAGAGTTATTAGTGAGAAGATTTTCATGAGAATTGAGCTTGATATCATTTTTTTTATGAGCCAATGTTAATATGATATGTTGATTGAGAAAGAAGCATGTTTAGACTTAATCTGACTTGTATAATCATCCTTGTGAGTTTTTGAGCCTATAATGATTGATGCATTATACAAATCAATCTAATTTCTTTCTTGAGTGCTCTTATGATTACAGGATTCTCTAGAACTTGCTTTAAACCGTTTGAGACTATATTGATACATGTGACAACATGAATATGATAGAGGCATTAGGATTTTTAGCCAGAGCCAAACAGCCATCCCTTATTGATGTTCCAAGAGAACACACCCTTAGTGAACCAATTTGAGCCTACATTGAATAAGCTATCTCTTTGGTAACCATAACTTGTCCCTAACCTAAATATACTTATATCTTTACCTTTGTTCCAAAGATGAATTAGCATGTTTTGAGACAAGTTGCAAAGACAAGGGATATTTTTAGTTAAAAATTTGGGTTAGAAACAAGAAATAAGTGTGGGGGGGAAAGAAAAGAAAAGTCAAAAAAAAAAAAAAGAAATGGAATACTGGCAAATACATTCAAAAAAAAAAAATATGAATCATCTCTTGAATTTTGGGAAAAAGAAAAAGATGTTACAAAGTTGTTCAGAATGAAGAAAAGGCCCAACATAAATATCCGGCCTAGGTGACTATGTACTTGTAAAGAGTTTTGAGAAGTTTCTTTGTATGATCTTTTTATGTCTCTAAACTTTATGAACTCTTTGGAACCTTTGTGATATCTTTATCCTTTTGTTCTTCAACCACATTACAAACCCCTTGGCCCCATTACAACCTTGATTAAAGACCTCTTGATTCATGAAGTTGTATGATCTAAATAGTGGAGAATAGGTGGACAAGCAAGAATATGGTAGAACTGTTTTCATGAGATTGATTGAGTGTAAACACTTCACCACTACTTTAAAGAGTGAAAATCATGAGGGTATCCCATGTGAGAAGTTGAGATTAAATTTGAACATGCAATATTTTGATTGAGATATGTTATGCTAATATTGGCTTAACTCAAACAATTTACATTCAAGCATGATTTTTTGTGAAATTCTTTAAGCTATTGATTAGTTTATAAGACTTGTTCAAATATTGTATCTAATTTGTATTGAAAGGATTAGGAGTAAATATTTTTAGTATATGCAGTTTATTTATATTTTAGTTTTTCAATGTTTGTGGGTATCGTTCTAGTAAACCCTCACGAGACTAAACTCGTCCACTAGGGACACCTAGGGGTTTAAAGGCTTGTGTCACATGCTAAGTGCCACCGTGATTTCCTACGAAAGTGGATTAGATTAGATTTTCTTATTTTATTTTTATTGAGTCGTTGCTAGGGACTAGCAACAATCTAAGTGTGGGGGTGTGATAACTCGTATAATTATATAGTTTTTAGTTATGTTTTATTATTGTTTTGTGTCAAATACGAGTTATTATTGTTTAGTCTAATTGTGTTTATGATCTTTTATATTTTTATGTATTTTGGTGTTTTTCACAAGTTTCTTTGAGTGATTTCAGATTACTAGAATTAAGGGCAAATCCAGTTCAGTTTCAGTTCCGACACCTTTTGCCATATCAGCTATATCTCGAGTTTCACTGAAGCAATAAGGCTGAAATTTGTAGACATGCAAAGCTAAGAGGCATATCTATCTTTTTCATGTTTTACACTTCTTAAAACGGAGTCGTTTTCCCTAGCGAAATCGACCATCAAGTTGGCTGATGTGCAATGACGTCTGTGCTGACATGTTTTCGTATTATGCCCGTATCTTCTTATCCACATCAGTAAATTAGCTGATTCCAACGGATATGGTTCCGTAACTGATAGGGGAACCTTTGTCTAGAAGACCATGTGATCAGATCAGGCCTCCAATATTGAATAAATCGACCATCAAGGTGGCTGATGTGTAATGACATCTATGCTGACATGTTTTCGTATTTTGCCCATATCTGCTTAACCACATCAGCAAATGAGCTGATTCCAACGGCTATGGTTCCGTAACTGATAGGGGAACCTTTTTCTAGAAGACCATGTGATCAGATCAGGCCTCCAATATTGACGAAATCGACCATCAAGTTGGCTGATCAAAATCGTCATATACCTACCTTTGAAATTTGTAAAGCTTGTCTCTTGTCATTTAGCCCTCCAAAATGTGTATAAATAGAGGGCCTTGGATGATTGTAAGGGATCATATTGTACATAGGTAGGATATTAGCCATTGTAATAAAATTCTCTAAGTTTTCTTCTTCTTTCTTTTCTCTAGTTTTCTTTTTCTTTAGAAAGAGCAAGAGGTTGGATAATTAATATTCTTCTTCTTCTTCTTTCTTTCTTTTATTTTCTTCTTAGATTCTATTTAATTTTATGTTTATAATGCCTATGCTAGGCTAAACTTCTATTTGGTTAAGGGTGATTTCGAAGCCCTAGACATGTTTTGTGATTGATTTTCAGATTCTATCTATCATTAATTTTCTATCAAAGTTGCTTATGTTCTTCTACAAGAATTGTTCATGATGTTGTCTTGATTTATTTAGGTGTACAACTAGATAGATCTTGATAAGTATCTATTGCTAGTCTAGGAGTCTTGATCCGTGTAATTGTCTTGATTTCCTATTCATAAGTGGCAATTTGTGATTAATGATTATGGTCAAGTTTTCAATAATTGCAAAGTGGAACATAACCTAAGTTGAACAATCCGAGCTTATGTGTTTGTTGCTTAGATCAACCTATCTTTCTCATCATAAAGCTGCCATTAAATTGAATTTAGAGAGCTTATTCTAGGTTGTTTAATGGTTAGAGATTAAATAGAGAGCTTGTTCTATTTAACGACAAACTAAGGAAAGATTGGGATAACAGAGCTTGTTGTTATCTACGGTTGTTAACTTTGATAGTTGGTTGATATTGATAGATCTGAAATTGATTCTTAATGATGTCTAGTGGTGGAGAATGAAACCTTAACCATATTTTTCATATTTGATTCTTCTTACTTATTTGTTTTCTTACTTTTAGTTTGCTTATTTTTTATATTTATTTTTATTGGCTGGTTATACCGCCTAATTTGTATATTAACTTTGTTTTATTTTTATTGGCTGGTTATACCGCCTAATTTAGTATATATATTTTTATTGGCTGGTTATACCGCCTAATTTAGTATATATATTTTTATTGGCTGGTTATACCGCCTTGCATCTTATTCTTATTATTTACTTTAGTTTAAATCTGGCTTCAAAAACCCCTTTTCTTTTATTGTTCTTGAATTTAAGTTTTAAACTATTAACTTATAAACTAAAACCCAATCCCTGAGGACTCGACCCTTGCTAACTACTATACTTACAATTTATCTTTTTAGTGCAAGGTTAAATAAGATACACTCTTTTGGGTGCATCAAATTGCATAAGTCTAAAACAGATTTATTAGTGAGAAGATTTTCATGAGAATTGAGCTTGATATCAACTTTTTTATGAGCCAATGTTAATATGATATGTTGATTGAGAAAGAAGCATGTTTAGACTTAAATCTGACTTGTATAATCATCCTTGTGAGTTTTTGAGCCTATAATGATCGATGCATTATACATATCAATCTAATTTCTTTCTTGAGTGCTCTTATGATTACATGATTTTCTAGAACTTGCTTTAAACCTTGTTGAGACTATAATATGTTTTTGAATTTTAGGTACAAAAAGGAGAATGAAGTCAAAAGATGTCAATAATGATGGTAAAGAGCTTACAAAATCATAATCACAAGATGGAAGAAGACTTGGGAGTCAAAAATATCAATTTCTGGTTGAAAAGCAATCAGGCAGATTTGCCCTCTGGAGCTTGTTGTAAGGAAAACATGATGTTACAGTCTTTATTTGAAGAAACTTCCTTCTTGACTTTTGAATTTGACTTGATTATCTTTCCAACCATATATTATGAGCCCAAATCGGATAAGAAATGGGCATTCAAACGGGCGCTAGAAGATCTCCCTAAAGAACCCTGCGGCCAGAAAAACCCTAATCGTAAATTTGAAAAAAAGGCAAAAACGTGATTTTTCTGCCTCCAGGCTTACTTGTGCGGCAATGACTTATTCTCAGGGTTTTAAAGCTCTATAAATACCATCTTTTGAGCCACAAACTAGACATCTTTTGAGGAGACTCAAGGGATCATCATTATTCTTCTTCTTCTCCATTCTTTTATTTTTCTTTTTAGTTTTATGTATATATTATTCATGCTTATGTTATGCTAAACTTATTTGGTTAAGGGTGATTTCAAAGCCCTAGACATGTTTTGTAATTGATTTTCAGATTCTATCTACCATTGTTTTCTATCAAAGTTGCTTATGTTCTTCCATTAAAATTGTTCATGATGATGTTTTGATTTGTTTAGGTGGCCAACTAGATAAATCTTGATAATTGTCTAATGCTAGTTTAGGAGTCTTGATCCGTGTAATTGTCTTGATTTCCTATTCATAAGTGGCAATTTGTGATTAATGATTATGGTCAAGTTTTCGATAATTGCAAAGTGGAACATAACCTAAGTTGAATAATTCGAGCTTATGTGTTTGTTGCTTAGATCAACCTATCTTTCTCATCATAAAGCTGCCATTAAATTGAATTTAGAGAGCTTATTCTAGGTTGTTTGATGGTTAGAGATTAAATAGAGAGCTTGTTCTATTTAACGACAAACTAAGGAAAGATTGGGATAACAGAGCTTGTTGTTATCTACGGTTGTTAACCTTGATAGTTGGTTGATATTGATAGATCTGAAATTGGTTCTTAATGATGTCTAGTGGTGGAGAATGAAACCTTAACCATATTTCTCTCATATTTGATTTCTTATTTCTTACTTGCATCTTACTTTTCTTGTTTGCTTATTTTTAAAACTATTTCAAAACCCCCTTTTCTTTTGTTTTCTTTGAACCTAAGTTATAAACTAATAACTCATAGATTAAAACCCAATCCCTGAGGACTCGACCCTTGCTAATCACTATACTCTACTATTAATTTTTTTTAAGAGCAAGGTTAAATAAGATACACTCTTTTGGGTGCATCAGAAAAGTCAAGAGAAAAAGTAATGGAATACTGGCAAATACATTTCTATGTGAAAGAAAAATGAAAACAAAAAATATGAATCATCTCTTGAACTTGTGGAAAAAGAAAAAGATGTTACAAAGTTGTTTAGAATGAAGAAAAGGCCCAACATGAATATCCGGCCTATGTGACTATGTACTTGTAAAGAGTTTTGAGAAGTTTCTTTGTATAAATCTTATTATGTCTCTAAACTCTATAAAATCTTTGGAACTTTTGTAATATCCATTATCTTTTATTCTTTAGCCACATTATTACCCCTTGGCCCCATAATAACCTTGCATAAAGACCTCTTGATTCATGAAGTTGCATGATCTAAGTAGTGGAGAATAGGTGGACAAGCAAGCATATGGAAAAAACTGTTTTCATGAGATTGATTGAGTGTAAATACTTCAACAGTACTTTAAAAAGTGAAAATCATGAGGGTGTCCCATGTGAGAAGTTGAGATTAAGTTTGAACATGCACTATTTTGATTGAGATATGTTATGTTAATTTTAGCTTAACTCAAACCATTTACTATCAAGCATGATTTTTTGTGAAACTCTTTAAGCTATTGATTAGTTTATAAGACTTGTTCAATGATTGTCTCTAATTTGTATTGAAAGAGGATTAGATTAGGTTTTCTTACCTTGTGTCTATTTGATTTTGCTCGAAGACTAGCAAAAGATTAAGTGTGGGGGAATTTGATAAGTGCTTAATTTCATACATTTTCCTATTTAATTTCCTTATATTTTGTGCTTTGATTCTTACTTCCTTGACATTTTACTAGGTTTTTATGCTTTGTAGGTATTTTGGAGGAGATGAAGTCAAAACATGTCAATTAGGATGTTAAGGAGCTTACAAAAGTGAAATCACAAGATGGAAAAAGAGTTGGGAGTCAAAAAGATCAAATTCTTGGTGCAAAGCAAGAAGATCGATTTGACCTCCGGAGCTTGTTGCTAAGAAAACATGATGTTAGACTCCTTATTCGAAGAAACTTCCTTCTTGACTTTTGAATATCACTTGATTACCTTTCCAACGGTTGGTCATGGCCCTAAATCGGATAAGAAATGGTCATCCAAATCGGCATTGGAATATCTCCCTAAACAACCCTAGTGGCAGAAAATACCCTAGCCGCAAATCTCATCTTTTTCTTAATTCCCTAGCTGACATTTATGTTTATCCTTGCCAAAGAAGGATTAGTGGCTGTCAACTTGCATTAATTGCATTAATTGCAAGTATTTTTCCTTAAAGCTAATCCTAGTCAAAGTAAGAGAATTAAATCAGCCAAGACTTTCCTTCCTTACACTTACTTTGCCTGCAAGTTTGTAATCTCTCTTCATTAAAGAGTGCTTTGACTAAAACTTTCCTACTTTATTCAAACTTGGCTGCCAAGGCTTATATCTTTCCTTAAAACACAAAAGTCAGCCACTTTTCCTTAACTTTAGCCACAAGTCAGCATTTATTGAAGGGAGAGAGCTGAAATTCACTTTTTTTATGCCCTAGCTATTGCCTATAAATAGAGATTAAGGGGGCATACAAAATTTACACTTCTCCAAGCATCAAATTCTGATTTCTTCTTTGTTTCTTTGTTTTTGAGAGAGAAAGAGGCTGAATAATTAATATTATTCTTCTTCTTCTTTCTTTCTTTTATTTTCTTCTTAGATTCTCTTTAATTTTATGTTTATGTTTACAATGCCTATGCTAGGCTAAACTTTTATTTGGTTAAGGGTGATTTCAAAGCCCTAGACATGTTTTGTAATTGATTTTCAGATTCTATCTATCATTAATTTTCTATCAAAGTTGCTTATGTTCTTCTACAAGAATTGTTTATGATGTTGTCTTGATTTATTTAGGTGTACAACTAGATAGATCTTGATAATTATCTATTGCTAGTTTAGGAGTCTTGATCCGTGTAATTGTCTTGATTTCCTATTCATAAGTGGCAATTTGTGATTAATGATTATGGACAAGTTTTCGATAATTGCAAAGTGGAACATAACCTAAGTTGAACAATCCGAGCTTATGTATTTGTTGCTTAGATCAACCTATCTTTCTCATCATAAAGCTGCCATTAAATTGAATTTAGAGAGCTTATTCTAGGTTGTTTGATGGTTAGAGATTAAATAGAGAGCTTGTTCTATTCAACGACAAACTAAGGAAAGATTGGGATAACAGAGCTTGTTGTTATCTACGGTTGTTAACTTTGATAGTTGGTTGATATTGATAGATCTGAAATTGGTTCTTAATGATGTCTAGTGGTGGAGAATGAAACCTTAACCATATTTCTCTCATATTTGATTTCTTATTTCTTACTTGCATCTTACTTTTCTTGTTTGTTTATTTTTAAAACTATTGTAAAACCCCATTTTCTTTTGTTTTCCTTGAATTTAAGTTTTGAACTATTAACTTATAAACTAAAACCCAATCCCTGCGGACTCGACCCTTGCTAATCACTATACTCTACAATTGATTCTTTTTAAGTGCAAGGTTAAATAAGATACACACTTTTGAGTGCATCAATTAACTTATAAACTAAAACCCAATCCCTGAGGACACGACCCTTGCTAATCACTGTACTTTACAATTGATTCTTTTTAAGTGGAAGGTTAAATAAGATACACTCTTTCGGGTGCATCAAGAAGACTCAAGGATCATCATTCTTCTTCTTCTCCATTCTTTTATTTTCTTTTTAGTTTTATGTATATATTATCTATGCCTATGCTAGGCTAAACTTCTATTTGGTTAAGGGTGATTTCAAAGCCCTAGACATGTTATGTGATTAATTTTCAGAATCTATCTATCATTGTTTTCTATCAAAATTGCTTATGTTCTTCCATTAAAATTGTTCATGATGATGTTTTGATTTGTTTAGGGGGCAAACTAGATAAGTCTTGATAATTGTCTAATGCTAGTTTAGGAGTCTTGATCCGTGTAATTGTCTTGATTTCCTATTCATAAGTGGCAATTTGTGATTAATGATTATGGTCAAGTTTTCAATAATTGCATAGTGGAACATAATCTAAGTTGAACAATCCGAGCTTATGTGTTTGTTGCTTAGGTCAACCTATCTTACTCATCATAAAGCTGCTATTAAATTGAACTTAGAGAGCTTATTCTAGGTTGTTTGATAGTTAGAGATTAAATAGAGAGCTTGTTCTATTTAACGACGAACTAAGGAAACATTGGGGTAACAGAGCTTGTTGTTATCTACGGTTGTTAATTTTGATAGCTAATTAATGTTGATAGATATGAAATTGATTCTTTATGATATCTAGTGGTGGAGAATGAAACCTTAACCATATTTTTCATATTTAATTCTTCTTAATTACTTGTTTTCTCATTCTTATTGTTAACTTTAGTTTAAATCTGATTTCAAAATCCCCTTTACATTTGTTTACTTGTTTTTAAGTGATAAACTATTAACTTATAAACTAAAACTCAATCCCTGAGGACTCGACCCTTGCTAATCACTATACTCTACAATTGATTTTTTTTAAGTGTAAGATTAAATAAGATACATTTTTTTGGGTGCATCACAACCGTAGATAACAACAAGCTTTGTTACCCCAATCTTTCCTTAGTTCGTCGTTAAATAGAACAAGCTCTCTATTTAACCTCTAACTATCAAACAACCTAAACTAGGCTCTCTAAGTTCAATTTAATAGCAGCTTTATGATGAGAAAGATATGTTGATCTAAGCAATAAACACATAAGCTCAAATTGTTCAACTGAGGTTATGTTCCACTTTGCAATTATTGAAAACTTGACCATAATCATTAATCACAAATTGCTACTTACGAATAGGAAATCAAGGCAATTACATGGATCATGACTCCTAAACCAACAATAGACAATTATCAAGATTTATCTAGTTGGCCACCTAAACAAATCAAAACATCATCATGAACAATTTTAATGGAAGAACATAAGCAACTTTGATAAAAAACAATGATAGATAGATTATGAAAATTAAATACATAACATGTCTAGGGCTTTGAAATCACCCTTAACCAAATAAAAGTTTAGCCTAGCATAGGCTTTGGTAACATAAACAGAAAATTAAAGAGAAACTAGGACGAAAATAAAAGAAAAAGAAGAAGAAGAATATTAATTATCCAGCCTCTTGCTCTCTCAAAAACAAAGAAACAAAGAAGAAATCAGAACATTGTAGCTTGGAGAAGTGTGATTTTCTTTTGCCCCCTTGTTCTCTACTTATAGGCAATAGCTAGTGATGCACCCAAAAGAGTGTATCTTATTTAACCTTGCACTAAAAAGATCAATTGTAAGTATAATGATTAGCAAGGGTCGAGTCCTCAGGGATTGGGTTTTAATCTATGAGTTATTAGTTTATAACTTACGTTCAAAGAAAACAATAAAAGAAAAGGGGTTTTTGAAGCCAGATTTAAACTAAAGTAAATAATAAGAATAAGATGCAAGGCGGTATAACCAGCCAATAAAAATATATATACTAAATTAGGCGGTATAACCAGCCAATAAAAATATATATACTAAATTAGGCGGTATAACCAGCCAATAAAAATAAAACAAAGTTAATATACAAATTAGGCGGTATAACCAGCCAATAAAAATAAATATACTTTTAAAAATAAGCAAACTAGAAAAGTAAGAAAACAAGTAAGTAAGAAGAATCAAATATGAAAAATATGGTTAAGGTTTCATTCTCCACCACTAGACATCATTAAGAATCAATTTCAGATCTATCAATATCAACCAACTAT
Organism: Fremontodendron californicum; assembly: GCA_030761205.1. Taxonomy (NCBI): domain Eukaryota; kingdom Viridiplantae; phylum Streptophyta; class Magnoliopsida; order Malvales; family Malvaceae; genus Fremontodendron; species Fremontodendron californicum. The sequence continues at coordinate 10,645,867 of JAULJL010000047.1, forward strand.
CAAAGTTAACAACCGTAGATAACAACAAGCTCTGTTATCCCAATCTTTCCTTAGTTTGTCGTTAAAAAGAACAAGCTCTCTATTTAATCTCTAACCATTAAACAACCTAGAATAAGCTCTCTAAATTCAATTTAATGGCAGCTTTATGATGAGAAAGATAGGTTGATCTAAGCAACAAACACATAAGCTCGGATTGTTCAACTTAGGTTATGTTCCACTTTGCAATTATTGAAAACTTGACCATAATCATTAATCACAAATTGCCACTTATGAATAGGAAATCAAGACAATTACACGGATCAAGACTCCTAGACTAGCAATAGATAATTATCAAGATCTATCTAGTTGTACACCTAAATAAATCAAGACAACATCATGAACAATTCTTGTAGAAGAACATAAGCAACTTTGATAGAAAATTAATGATAGATAGAATCTGAAAATCAATCACAAAACATGTCTAGGGCTTTGAAATCACCCTTAACCAAATAGAAGTTTAGCCTAGCATAGGCATTGTAAACATAAACATAAAATTAAAGAGAATCTAAGAAGGAAATAAAAGAAAGAAAGAAGAAGAAGAAAATAAAGAAAAAGAAAACTAGAGAAAAGAAAGAAGAAGAAAACTTAGAGAATTTTATTACAATGGCTAATATCCTACCAATGTACAATATGATCCTCTCCAATCATCCAAGGCCCTCTATTTATACACATTTTGGAGGGCTAAATGACAAGAGACAAGCTTTACAAATTTCAAAGGTAGGTATAATAGGTGGGTGCATTTTTCTAACAATTTTCGTCATATTGTATGACAATTTTGATCAGCCAACTTGATGGTCGATTTTGTCAATATTGGAGGCCTGATCTGATCACATGGTCTTCTAGAAAAATGTTCCCCTATCAGTTACTGATCCATAGCCTTTGGAATCAGCTCATTTGCTGATGTGGATAAGAAGCTACGGGCAAAATACGAAAACAGGTCAGCACAGACGTCATTGCACATCAGCCAACTTGATGGTCGATTTCGCTAGGGAAAACGACTCCGTTTCAAGAAGTGTAAAACATGAAAAAGATAGATATGCCTCTTAAATTTGTACGGTAAAATTTTCAGCCTTATTGCTTCAGTGAAACTCCAGATATAGCTGATATGGCAAAAGGTGTCGGAACTGGAACTGAACTGGATTTGCCCTTAATTCTAGTAATTTGAAATCACTCAAAGAAACTTGTGAAAAACACCAAATTACATAAAAATATAAAAGATCATAAACACAATTAGACTAAACAATAATAACTCGTATTTGACACAAAACAATAATAAAACATAACTAAAAACTATGTAATTATACGAGTTATCACACCCCCACACTTAGATTGTTGCTAGTCCCTAGCAACGACTCAATAAAAATAAAATAAGAAAATCTAATCTAATCCACTTTCGTAGGAAATCACGGTGGCACTTAGCATGTGACACAAGCCTTTAAACCCCTAGGTGTCCCTAGTGGACGAGTTTAGTCTCGTGAGGGTTTACTAGAACGATACCCACAAACATTGAAAAACTAAAATATAAATAAACTACATATACTAAAAATATTTATTCCTAATCCTTTCAATACAAATTAGAGACAATCTTTGAACAAGTCTTATAAACTAATCAATAGCTTAAAGAATTTCACAAAAAATCATGCTTGAATGTAAATTGTTTGAGTTAAGCCAATATTAACATAACATATCTCAATCAAAATAGTGCATGTTCAAATTTAATCTCAACTTCTCACATGGGATACCCTCATGATTTTCACTCTTTAAAGTAGTGGTGAAGTGTTTACACTCAATCAATCTCATGAAAACAGTTCTACCATATTCTTGCTTGTCCACCTATTCTCCACTATTTAGATCATACAACTTCATGAATCAAGAGGTCTTTAATCAAGGTTGTAATGGGGCCAAGGGGTTTGTAATGTGGTTGAATAACAAAAGGATAAAGATATCACAAAGGCTCCAAAGAGTTCATAAAGTTTAGAGACATAATAAGATCATACAAAGAAACTTCTCAAAACTCTTTACAAGTACATAGTCACCTAGGCCGAATATTCATGTTGGGCCTTTTCTTCATTCTAAACAACTTTGTAACATCTTTTTCTTTTTCCCCAAATTCAAGAGATGATTCATATTTTTTACATAGGAATGTATTTGCCAGTATTCCATTTCTTTTTCTCTTGACTTTTCTTTTCTTTTCCCCCCACACTTATTTCTTGTTTCTAACCCAAATTTTCAACTAAAAATATCCCTTGTTTTTTGCAATATGTCTCAAAATATATAATCCATCTTTAGAACAAGGGTAAGGATATAAGTATATTTAGGCTAGGTGTAAGTTGTGGTTACCAATAAAACAGCATATTTAATGTAGGCTCAAATTGGCTCACTAGTGGGGATGTTCTCTTAGAACATTAATAATGGATGGCTGTTGGGCTCTGGTTATAATCCTAATGCCTCTATCATATTCATGTTGTCACATGTATCAATATAGTCTCAAACGGTTTAAAGCAAGTTCTAGAGAATCATGTAATCATAAGAGCACTCAAGAAAGAAATTAGATTGATTTGTATAATGCATCAATCATTATAGGCTCAAAAACTCACAAGGATGATTATACAAGTCAGATTAAGTCTAAACATGCTTCTTTCTCAATCAACATATCATATTAACATTGGCTCATAAAAAGGTTGACATCAAGCTCAATTCTCATGAAAATCTTCTCACTAATAAATCTGTTTTAGACTTATGCAATTCATATCTCATCATTGTATTAAAAAGGAACTAAAACACACTAAAAAAAATAATAATAATAATAAAGACTCTAAAAAAATATATATATATATATATATATAGTAGACAGAAATAAAAGAAATCCTAAATCATTCCCCCCACACTTAATTCTTACATTGTCCTCAATGTAAGTCTATTAACCCAAATGAAAGAATCATGTGTAAGAGAAAAGAACTAATAACATAAGAATAGGAACAACTAAGACTCAAAACAAAACAAACTCATGCAACCTAAATAATCCTAAAATACTAAACAAAAATTAACAAGTAAACATAAAAAGATTAAAATCAAACTGACAAGGTATGTCTCAAGTCTCCCTTACTCAGACCTTGTTCAGAATGAATACTTCTAAATTGCTTAAAACACAACAAACTTTTTTTTTTTTTGAAAAGAAGAAATCAAACTGACAAGGTATGTCTCAAGTCTCCCTTACTCAGACCTTGTTCAGAATGAATACTTCTAAATGGCTTAAAACACAACAAATTTTTTTTTTTTTTTTAAATTAGCAAAATATGTCCCTTACCCCCTACTAAAATATGACATTGTCCCCAATGTCAAATTTTAAAGGTAGAACTTAGGAGATATTACCTGCAGAGGTTGCTAACCACTTATTATAACTGAGACACAACAAGCAAAATGTTAGATAATGTCACAAAGACAAAGTGCAATCCATTCCTTGCTCGTCCATATCTCTTTTTCTTTTTCTGAGCGTTTGCGAAACAACCGTAGCAGATAAACACTCATAAGCTTGGAGCTTTTTAAGTAGATCTTCAATGGTTGTAGCAGAAATTATGGTTCTCCTTGCCTCTGAAAACATGAATCCATTATCCACAGCATTATCTAAATATGAAAGCAAATTACTAAAATAACCATTAATATTAAGCAAACCAATGGGTTTCTTATTTGTGACCAAAGATGACCAAGAAGCCACGCAAGCTATTTCTTCCAATGTACCCAGACCTCCTGGTAAAGCAATGAATGCATCGGCAGAATGGTACATGATTGTCATCCGTTCAGGGATACTCCAGACTTGTATTTCCTTACCCACGGTAGGTCCACAAAAACTTGTGAATAGTTTTGGCACGATTCCTAGAACTGGACTTCCTCCGGCGTGTGCTGCTGTAGCGACTGCTCCCATTAAACCCGTACTACCGCCTCCATAAATCAAGTGGATCTTTTGTTGGGCAAGTATTACTCAAACTCTTATGGCTTCATCAGCGAATATGTTATTTTTCCCTGGATAAGCACCTCCAAAGACACAAATTTTTTTAATGCGCTGGGATGAAGTACTTTCCATTTTTTTTTTCTTCGAGTGCCTGAAAGAGAATGAGTACATGGTGTAATATATAGAGGACTGAGTAGTGAATTAGACAAGAGTAATAATATCGTCGAAAGTGTATCTGACCTGTCAGAATAAAATGTTAACCTAACAAAAGATTTTTGCGTGATTTCAGGAAGAAAATCAAAAAGAGAAGAAAAAATCAACCGTAAAAGACAAATAAAAAAAAACGAGAATAATTACACAAATCGAACAACACGTAAATTAAACCAAAATAAAGTTATTGCAAATCAAACCAAAAGCTGAGAAGTCATTTATTGTAGTTGTGATTGTGGCTCACATCTTCCTCTGGTTTTACGTCCAGAAACGGCTTAAACGCCTTCTATGAGTCGAGGATATGCTTCCCATCTAGTTTTCTTACAAGCTGGCAAACAGGGTCTTTTAACATCAGATTCCCAAGATGTTGCCATTCCCTTTGGAATTGCGGCCATAAATCAAGAATTTCTCTTTGTACGTCTCCACTAGGATGCGTCTCAAGAGAAAGTTGGATATTACCCAAATTCTCCTTACTCAGTCCATCCTTAATGAATTCAATTTTATCATCTCGATTAGAGGACGGAATCCCAATAGAACGACATTTACCGTTACACGTCCATCGTGCACATTTGTGGCAATTTGAACTCATGCGCTTTGCTCGTCGCTTCTTTGCAAAAGTGCTTCTACCTGTACCTGGTAAATGCAAAACAGGAAGATATTCATCTTCACGTACCTTGGCTTCAATTATCCAACGTATGTCTTCAGGAATCCCTTTGTGCATAAGTGATAACTCGTATAATTATATAGTTTTTAGTTATGTTTTATTATTGTTTTGTGTCAAATACGAGTTATTATTGCTTAGTCTAATTGTGTTTATGATCTTTTATATTTTTATGTAATTTGGTGTTTTTTTTACGAGTTTCTTTGAGTGATTTCAGATTACTAGGTTAAATCAACAATTAAAGGCAAATTCAGTTCAGTTCCAGTTCCGACACTTTTTGCCATATCAGCTATATCTGGAGTTTCACTGAAGCAATAAGGCTGCAATTTTAACCGTGCAAAGTTAAGAGGCATATCTAACTTTTTCATGTTTTTGCACTTCTTGAAACGGAGTCGTTTTCCCTAGCGAAATCGACCATCAAGTTGGCTGATGTGCAATGACGTCTGTGCTGACCTGTTTTGGTATTTTGCCCATATCTTCTGATCCACATCAGCAAATGAGCTGATTTCAACGGCTATGGATCACTAACTGATAGGGGGACATTTTTCTAGAAGACCATGTGATCAGATCAAGCTTCCAATATTGACAAAATCGACCATCAAGTTGGCTGATCAAAATTGTCATACAATATGACGAAAATTGTTAGAAAAATGCACCCACCTATTATACCTACCTTTGAAATTTGTAAAGCTTGTCTCTTGTCATTTAGTCCTCCAAAATGTGTATAAATAGAGGGCCTTGGATGATTGTAAGAGATATTGTAGATTGGTAGGAAATTAGCCATTGTAATAAAATTCTCTAAGTTTTCTTCTTCTTTCTTTTCTCTAGTTTTCTTTTTCTTTATTTTCTTCTTCTTCTTTCTTTCTTTTATTTCCTTCTTAGATTCTCTTTAATTTTATGTTTATGTTTACAATGCCTATGCTAGGCTAAACTTCTATTTGGTTAAGGGTGATTTCAAAGCCCTAGACATGTTTTGTGATTGATTTTCAGATTCTATCTATCATTAATTTTCTATCAAAGTTGCTTATGTTCTTCTACAAGAATTGTTCATGATGTTGTCTTGATTTATTTAGGTGTACAACTAGATAGATCTTGATAATTATCTATTGCTAGTCTAGGAGTCTTGATCCGTGTAATTGTCTTGATTTCCTATTCATAAGTGGCAATTTGTGATTAATGATTATGGTCAAGTTTTCAATAATTGCAAAGTGGAACATAACCTAAGTTGAACAATCCGAGCTTATGTGTTTGTTGCTTAGATCAACCTATCTTTCTCATCATAAAGCTGCCATTAAATTGAATTTAGAGAGCTTATTCTAGGTTGTTTAATGGTTAGAGATTAAATAGAGAGCTTGTTCTATTTAACGACAAACTAAGGAAAGATTGGGATAACAGAGCTTGTTGTTATCTACGGTTGTTAACTTTGATAGTTGGTTGATATTGATAGATCTGAAATTGATTCTTAATGATGTCTAGTGGTGGAGAATGAAACCTTAACCATATTTTTCATATTTGATTCTTCTTACTTACTTGTTTTCTTACTTTTCTAGTTTACTTATTTTTAAAAGTATATTTATTTTTATTGGCTGGTTATACCGCCTAATTTGTATATTAACTTTGTTTTATTTTTATTGGCTGGTTATACCGCCTAATTTAGTATATATATTTTTATTGGCTGGTTATACCGCCTTGCATCTTATTCTTATTATTTACTTTAGTTTAAATCTGGCTTCAAAAACCCCTTTTCTTTTATTGTTTTCTTTGAACGTAAGTTATAAACTAATAACTCATAGATTAAAACACAATCCCTGAGGACTCGACCCTTGCTAATCATTATACTTATAATTGATCTTTTTAGTGCAAGGTTAAATAAGATACACTCTTTTGGGTGCATCAAATTTTTGGCGCCGTTGTCGGGGATTGTTTTCTTTAGTTTATTTGTTATTTGGTTTATTCTTATTTTCAGTTCTAATTAGTATTATTTTCTTGTACATACATGTTTTTCTTTTCAAATTTTGAAAAAAAAAAAAAATTGGAATTAAGCAATCTAACACTTGAAGAGTTGGTGGCATACATGAACATGGAGAATCAACAAGCCAATCTCACCTCCCCAGTTCAACAATTGGCCATGGGAGGATGTCAAGGCCATCAAGTGTTCCAAGACCAACAGTATGATCATTACTCAAACACTTACCATGAGGGATGGTGGGATCATACTAATTATGGCTACTCGAAAAATTACCAAGAAGTAGATCCTTATGCCAATTACACTCATCCATCTAGCTTCAATCAATCATGGTCTCAAGAACCATATCTTTTTCAACCACCACATATGACTCAAAACTCAGGTACTTCTTTAGAAGATCTTGTATATTCTCTTGTTACTGATACTTTGCAATTTAAACAGGAAACAAGGGCAAGCATCCAGAGTTTGGAAAGGCAAATGAGCCTATTGGCTAGTAGTACGGTGGAATTAGTAGCAGAAAGATCTCTAGCACTCCCTTCCCAAACGGTGATTAACCCGAAGGAGAATGCTACTATTGTGACCTTGAGAAATGAGGAACAAGATGAGGATGAGACAAAACCAAAGATGGATTCACTTCTTGAGGATAATGAAGCCACCATTCAAATTGAGAGTACTTTGACATCTCAGGTAGCTTTTAAGGTTCTTATTTCTACTAATGTTCCTTCTCCACTTTTTCCTAGTAGATTTGCAAAGTTCAAGGAGGAAGAACATGAACAACACATGTCGGAAACCTTAAACAACTTGTTTGTGGAGGTCATTCAACAAGTATCAAAATATGCTCCATTCCTCGATGACATATGCACCACAAAGGATGATGGAATAATACTTGTAATGGAGAATGCATCCACTGTTGTGCAAAGAAAGCTTCCTCTCAAACGCATAAATTTGGGAAATTTCATGTATGAGCCTGACAAGCCTAAAATGCCAAGAAGGGGTGTTGGTTAGGTTCAAAACACTAAATCAAGTGCTAATTGGGGGAGGCAGCCTAATTAGTGAAAGCATTGCCAAACTGCCATCCTCAGATTTGCTCTCTTTTTCTTTATCTTTTTCTTATGTTTCTTTGCTAATTGTGTTTAGTGTTTCTAAGTTCATTTAGGCTGCATAAGTTTATTTTGTTTATTAGTTCTTTTCACTTACACATGATTCTTTCATTTGGGATTAATAGCATTACATTAATGACAATGTAAGAATTATGTGTGGGGGGAAGAATTTAGGATTTTATTTAGAGTGTTTTGTTTTTGAGTCTTTTTATGTTGTTTTCTTTCTGATCCTTGTTTTGAAAATAACTAGATGTAAATATCATTTTTAATTTTTTTAACCCCGGTTAAATGGCGGATAACGGTACTCCGTGATTATTTAAATCGGTTCCATCAGCTACCCACAAAACTGATATTGTATATAAATTTCTCTTCCAATTTCTCTTTCAATTTTTTTTCATTTTTTTTCTTCAGGATGGATGATATTCTCACACGATTGCAGAAACGATTTCCTCCTTTTCCTCGAAATATTTTACTGAAGCTTTACCAAGTTCGATTTGAAAGATTAAGAATGCTTATGCACAAAGGGATTCCTGAAGACATACGTTGGATAATTGAAGCCAAGGTACGTGAAGATGAATATCTGCCTGTTTTGCATTTACCAGGTACAGGTAGAAGCACTTTTGCAAAGAAGCGACGAGCAAAGCGCATGAGTTCAAACTGCCACAAATGTGCACGATGGACGTGTAACGGTAAATGTCGTTCTATTGGGATTCCGTCCTCTAATCGAGATGATAAAATTGAATTCATTAAGGATGGACTGAGTAAGGAGAATTTGGGTAATATCCAACTTTCTCTTGAGACGCATCCTAGTGGAGACGTACAAAGAGAAATTCTTGATTTATGGCCGCAATTCCAAAGGGAATGGCAACATCTTGGGAATCTGATGTTAAAAGACCCTGTTTGCCAGCTTGTAAGAAAACTGGATGGGAAGCATATCCTCGACTCATAGAAGGCGTTTAAGCCGTTTCTGGACGTAAAACCAGAGGAAGATGTGAGCCACAATCACAACTACAATAAATAAGTTCTCAGCTTTTGGTTTGATTTGCAATAACTTCATTTCGGTTTAATTTACGTGTTGTTCGATTTGTGTAATTATTCTCGTTTTTTTTGCATTGGTCTTTTACGGTTGATTTTTCTTCTCTTTTTGATTTTCTTCCTGAAATCACGCAAAAATCTTTTGTTAGGTTAACATTTTCTTCTGACAGGTCAAATACACTTTCGGCGACATTATTACTCTTGTCTGATTCACTACTCAGTCCTCTATATATTACACCATGTACTCATTCTCTTTCAGGCACTCGAAAAAAAAAAAATGGAAAGTACTTCGTCCCAGCGCATTAAAAAAATTTGTGTCCTTGGAGGTGCTTATCCAGGGAAAATAAAATATTAGCTGATGAAGCCATATGAGTTGGAGTAATACTTGCCCAACAAAAGATCCAGTTGATTTATGGAGGTGGTAGTACGGGTTTAATGGGAGCAGTCGCTACAGCAGCACACGCCGGAGGAAGTCCATTTCTAGGAATCGTGCCAAAACTATTCACAGATTTTTGTGGACCTACCTTGGGTAAGGAAATACAAGTCTGGAGTATCCCTGAACGGATGACAATCATGTACCATTCTGCCGATGCATTCATTGCTTTACCAAGAGGTCTGGGTACATTGGAAGAAATAGCTTGCGTGGCTTCTTGGTCATCTTTGGTCACAAAAAAGAAACCCATTGGTTTGCTTAATATTAATGGTTATTTTAGTAATTTGCTTTCATATTTAGATAATGCTGTGGAAAATGGATTCATGTTTTCAGAGGCAAGGAGAACCATAATTTCTGCTACAACCATTGAAGATTTACTCAAAAAGCTCCAAGCTTATGAGTGTTTATCTGCTACGGTTGTTTCGCAAACGCTCGGAAAAAGAAAAAGAGATATGGACGAGCAAGGAGTGGATTGCACTTTGTCTTTGTGACATTATCTAACAATTTGTTTGTTGTGTCTCAGTTATAATAAGTGGTTAGCAACCTCTACAGGTAATATCTCCTAAATTCTACCTTTAAAATTTGACATTGGGGACAATGTCATATTTTAGTAGGGGGTAAGGGACATATTTTGCTAATTTAAACAAAAAAAAAAAATTGTTGTGTTTTAAGACATTTAGAAGTATTCATTCTGAACAAGGTCTGAGTAAAGGAGACTTGAGACATACCTTGTCAGTTTGATTTAATCTTCTTCAAAAAAAAAAAAAACATGTTTAGACTTAGTGTGTTTTTAGTGTGTTTTAGTTACTTTCAATACTATGATGAGATATGAATTGCATAAGTCTAAAACAGATTTATTAGTGAGAAGATTTTCATGAGAATTGAGCTTGATATCAACCTTTTTATGAGCCAATGTTAATATGATATGTTGATTGAGAAAGAAGCATGTTTAGACTTAAAATTGACTTGTATAATCATCCTTGTGAGTTTTTGAGCCTATATGATTGATGCATTATACATATCAATCTAATTCCTTTCTTGAGTACTCTTATGATTACATGATTCTCTAGAACTTGCTTTAGACCTTGTTGAGACTATATTGATGCATGTGACAACATGAATATGATAGAGGCATTAGGATTTTTAGCCAGGGCCAAACAGCCATCCCTTATTGATGTTCCAAAAGAACACACCCTTAGTGAACCAATTTGAGCCTACATTGAATAAGCTATCTCTTTGGTAACCATAACTTGTCCCTAACCTAAATATACTTATATCTTTACCTTTGTTCCAAAGATGAATTAGCATGTTTTGAGACAAGTTGCAAAGACAAGGAAGATCTATTGAAAATTTGGGTTAGAAACAAGAAATAAGTGTGGGGGGGAAAAGAAAAGAAGAGTCCAGAGAAAAAGAAATGGAATACTGGCAAATACATTCCTATGTAAAAAAAAAAAAATGAATCATCTCTTAAATTTGTGGAAAAAGAAAAAGATGTTACAAAGTTGTTTAAAATGAAGAAAATGCCCAACATGAATATCCGGCCTATGTGTCTATGTACTTGTAAAGAGTTTTGAGAAGTTTCTTTGTATAAATCTTATTATGTCTCTAAACTCTATAAAATCTTTGGAACTTTTGTAATATCCTTTATCTTTTATTCTTTAGCCACATTATTACCCCTTGGCCCCATTATAACCTTGAATAAAGACCTCTTGATTTATGAAGTTGTATGATCTAAATAGTGGAGAATAGGTGGACAAGCAAGCATATGGTAGAAGTGTTTTCATGAGATTGATTGAGTGTAAACACTTTACCACTACTTTAAAGAGTGAAAATCAAGAGAGTATCCCATGTGAGAAGTTGAGATTAAGTTTGAATATGCACTATTTTGATTGAAATATGTTATGTTAATATTGGCTTAACTCAAACTATTTACATTCAAGCAAGATTTTTTGTGAATTTCTTTAAGCTATTGATTAGTTTTTAAGACTTGTCCAATGATTATCTCTAATTTATATTGGAAGGATTAGTTATAATTATTATTTTTAGTTTTTCTTATGTCTTCAATGTTTGTGGGTATCATCCTAGTAAACCCTCACGAGACTAAACTAGTCCACTAGGGACACCTAGGGGTTTAAAGGCTTGTGTCACATGCTAAGTGCCACCGTGATTTCCTAAGAAAATTGATTAGATTAGATTTTCTTATTTTATTTTTATTGAGTCGTTGCTAGGGACTAGCAACAATCTAAGTGTGGGGGTGTGATAACTCGTATAATTATATAGTTTTTAGTTATGTTTTATTATTGTTTTGTGTCAAATACGAGTTATTATTGCTTAGTCTAATTGTGTTTATGATCTTTTATATTTTTATGTAATTTGGTGTTTTTTTACGAGTTTCTTTGAGTGATTTCAGATTACTAGGTTAAATCAACAATTAAGGGCAAATTCAGTTCAGTTCCAGTTCCGACACCTTTTTCCATATCAGCTATATCTGGAGTTTCCCTGAAGCAATAAGGCTGCAATTTTAACCGTGCAAAGTTAAGAGGCATATCTAACTTTTTCATGTTTTACACTTCTTGAAACGGAGTCGTTTTCCCTAGTGAAATCGACCATCAAGTTGGCTGATGTGCAATGACGTCTGTGCTGACCTGTTTTGGTATTTGGCCCATATCTTCTGATCCACATCAGAAAATGAGCTGATTCCAACGGCTATGGATCACTAACTGATAGGGGAACATTTTTCTAGAAGACCATGTGATCAGATCAAGCTTCCAATATTGACAAAATCGACCATCAAGTTGGCTGATCAAAATTGTCATACAATATGACGAAAATTGTTAGAAAAATGCACCCACCTATTATACCTACCTTTGAAATTTGTAAAGCTTGTCTCTTGTCATTTAGTCCTCCAAAATGTGTATAAATAGAGGGCCTTGGATGATTGTAAGAGATATTGTAGATTGGTAGGAAATTAGCCATTGTAATAAAATTCTCTAAGTTTTCTTCTTCTTTCTTTTCTCTAGTTTTCTTTTTCTTTATTTTCTTCTTCTTCTTTCTTTCTTTTATTTCCTTCTTAGATTCTCTTTAATTTTATGTTTATGTTTACAATGCCTATGCTAGGCTAAACTTCTATTTGGTTAAGGGTGATTTCAAAGCCCTAGACATGTTTTGTGATTGATTTTCAGATTCTATCTATCATTAATTTTCTATCAAAGTTGCTTATGTTCTTCTACAAGAATTGTTCATGATGTTGTCTTGATTTATTTAGGTGTACAACTAGATAGATCTTGATAATTATCTATTGCTAGTCTAGGAGTCTTGATCTGTGTAATTGTCTTGATTTCCTATTCATAAGTGGCAATTTGTGATTAATGATTATGGTCAAGTTTTCAATAATTGCAAAGTGGAACATAACCTAAGTTGAACAATCCGAGCTTATGTGTTTGTTGCTTAGATCAACCTATCTTTCTCATCATAAAGCTGCCATTAAATTGAATTTAGAGAGCTTATTCTAGGTTGTTTAATGGTTAGAGATTAAATAGAGAGCTTGTTCTATTTAACGACAAACTAAGGAAAGATTGGGATAACAGAGCTTGTTGTTATCTACGGTTGTTAACTTTGATAGTTGGTTGATATTGATAGATCTGAAATTGATTCTTAATGATGTCTAGTGGTGGAGAATGAAACCTTAACCATATTTTTCATATTTGATTCTTCTTACTTACTTGTTTTCTTACTTTTCTAGTTTACTTATTTTTAAAAGTATATTTATTTTTATTGGCTGGTTATACCGCCTAATTTGTATATTAACTTTGTTTTATTTTTATTGGCTGGTTATACCGCCTAATTTAGTATATATATTTTTATTGGCTGGTTATACCGCCTTGCATCTTATTCTTATTATTTACTTTAGTTTAAATCTGGCTTCAAAAACCCCTTTTCTTTTATTGTTTTCTTTGAACGTAAGTTATAAACTAATAACTCATAGATTAAAACACAATCCCTGAGGACTCGACCCTTGCTAATAATTATACTTACAATTGATCTTTTTAGTGCAAGGTTAAATAAGATACACTCTTTTGGGTGCATCAATAAGCATTCTTAATCTTTCAAATCGAACTTGGTAAAGCTTCAGTAAAATATGTTGAGGAAAAGGAGGAAATCGTTTCTGCAATCTTGTGAGAATATCATCCATCTTGAAAAAAAATGAAAAAAAATTGAAAGAGAAATTTATATACAATATCAGTTTTATGTGTAGCTGATGGAACCGACTTAAATAATCACGGAGTACCGTTATCCGCCATTTAACCGGGGTTAAAAAAATTATACTTACATCTAGTTATTTTCAAAACAAGGATCAGAAAGAAAAACAACATAAAAAGACTCAAAAACAAAACACTCTAAATAAAATCCTAAATTCTTCCCCCACACATAATTCTTACATTGTCATTAATGTAATGCTATTAATCCCAAATGAAAAAAATCATGTGTAAGTGAAAAGAACTAATAAACAAAATAAACTTATGCAGCCTAAATGAACTTAGAAACACTAAACACAATTAGCAAAGAAACATAAGAAAAAGATAAAGAAAAAGAGAGCAAATCTGAGGATGGCAGTTTGGCAATGCTTTCACTAATTAGGCTGCCTCCCCCAATTAGCACTTGATTGATTGTTTTCAGCCTAGCCAATTCCCCTTCTTGGCTTTTTAGGATCTTTTGGCTTAGACATGAAACTTCTCGGATTTTTGCGTTTTGGAGGAAGTTTTCTTTGCAAAACAGCCAATGCCTTCTCCCCCACACGTATTATTTCATCATTCTTGGTGGGGTATAGCTCTTTGAGGAATTGTGCATATCTTGGTACTTGTCTAATGGCATCCACAAGCAAGCTGTTTAAGGTTTCCAAAAATTGTTGTTCATGTTCCTCCTTTTTGGACTTTGCAAATCTGCTAGGAAAAAGTGGAGAAGGAACATTAGTAGAAATAAGAACCTTAAAAGCTACCTGAGGTGTCAAAGTACTCTCAATTTGAATGGTGGCTTCATTATCCTCAAGAAGTGAATCCATCTTTGGTTTTGTCTCATCCTCATCTTGTTCCTCATTTCTCAAGGTCACAATAGTAGCATTCTCCTTTGGGTTAATCACCGTTTGGGAAGGGAGTGCTAGAGATCTTTCTGCTACTAATTCCACCGTACTACTAGCCAATAGGCTCATTTGCCTTTCCAAACTCTGGATGCTTGCCCTTGTTTCCTGTTGAAATTGCAAAGTATCAGTAACAAGAGAATATACAAGATCTTCTAAAGAAGTACCTGAGTTTTGAGTCATATGTGGTGGTTGAAAAAGATATGGTTCTTGAGACCATGATTGATTGAAGCTAGATGGATGAGTGTAATTGGCATAAGGATCTACTTCTTGGTAATTTTTCGAGTAGCCATAATTAGTATGATCCCACATCCCTCATGGTAAGTGTTTGAGTAATGATCATACTGTTGGTCTTGGAACATTTGATGGCCTTGACATCCTCTCATGGCCAATTGTTGAACTGGGGAGGTGAGATTGGCTTGTTGATTCTCCATGTTCATGTATGCCACCAACTCTTCAAGTGTTAGATTGCTTAATTCCATCTTTTATTTTTTTTTTTTTCAAAATTTGAAAAGAAAAACATGTATGTACAAGAAAATAATACTAATTAGAACTGAAAATAAGAATAAACCAAGTAACAAATAAACTAAAGAAAACAATCCCCGGCAACGGCGCCAAAAATTTGATGCACCCAAAAGAGTGTATCTTATTTAACCTTGCACTAAAAAGATCAATTGTAAGTATAATGATTAGCAAGGGTCGAGTCCTCAGGGATTGGGTTTTAATCTTTGAGTTATTAGTTTATAACTTACGTTCAAAGAAAACAATAAAAGAAAAGGGGTTTTTGAAGCCAGATTTAAACTAAAGTAAATAATAAGAATAAGATGCAAGGCGGTATAACCAGCCAATAAAAATATATATACTAAATTAGGCGGTATAACCAGCCAATAAAAATATATATACTAAATTAGGCGGTATAACCAGCCAATAAAAATAAAACAAAGTTAATATACAAATTAGGCAGTATAACCAGCCAATAAAAATAAATATACTTTTAAAAATAAGCAAACTAGAAAAGTAAGAAAACAAGTAAGTAAGAAGAATCAAATATGAAAAATATGGTTAAGGTTTCATTCTCCACCACTAGACATCATTAAGAATCAATTTCAGATCTATCAATATCAACCAACTATCAAAGTTAACAACCGTAGATAACAACAAGCTCTGTTATCCCAATCTTTCCTTAGTTTGTCGTTAAATAGAACAAGCTCTCTATTTAATCTCTAACCATTAAACAACCTAGAATAAGCTCTCTAAATTCAATTTAATGGCAGCTTTATGATGAGAAAGATAGGTTGATCTAAGCAACAAACACATAAGCTCGGATTGTTCAACTTAGGTTATGTTCCACTTTGCAATTATTGAAAACTTGACCATAATCATTAATCACAAATTGCCACTTATGAATAGGAAATCAAGACAATTACACGGATCAAGACTCCTAGACTAGCAATAGATAATTATCAAGATCTATCTAGTTGTACACCTAAATAAATCAAGACAACATCATGAACAATTCTTGTAGAAGAACATAAGCAACTTTGATAGAAAATTAATGATAGATAGAATCTGAAAATCAATCACAAAACATGTCTAGGGCTTTGAAATCACCCTTAACCAAATAGAAGTTTAGCCTAGCATAGGCATTGTAAACATAAACATAAAATTAAAGAGAATCTAAGAAGGAAATAAAAGAAAGAAAGAAGAAGAAGAAAATAAAGAAAAAGAAAACTAGAGAAAAGAAAGAAGAAGAAAACTTAGAGAATTTTATTACAGTGGCTAATATCCTACCAATGTACAATATGATCCTCTACAATCATCCAAGGCCCTCTATTTATACACATTTTGGAGGGCTAAATGACAAGAGACAAGCTTTACAAATTTCAAAGGTAGGTATAATAGGTGGGTGCATTTTTCTAACAATTTTCGTCATATTGTATGACAATTTTGATCAGCCAACTTGATGGTCGATTTTGTCAATATTGGAAGCCTGATCTGATCACATGGTCTTCTAGAAAAATGTTCCCCTATCAGTTACTGATCCATAGCCGTTGGAATCAGCTCATTTGCTGATGTGGATAAGAAGATATGGGCAAAATACGAAAACAGGTCAGAACAGACGTCATTGCACATCAGCCAACTTGATGGTCGATTTCGCTAGGGAAAACGACTCCGTTTCAAGAAGTGTAAAACATGAAAAAGATAGATATGCCTCTTAACTTTGCACGGTTAAAATTTCAGCCTTATTGCTTCAGTGAAACTCCAGATATAGCTGATATGGCAAAAGGTGTCGGAACTGGAACTGAACTGTATTTGCCCTTAATTCTAGTAATCTGAAATCACTCAAAGAAACTTGTGAAAAACACCAAATTACATAAAAATATAAAAGATCATAAACACAATTAGACTAAACAATAATAACTCGTATTTGACACAAAACAATAATAAAACATAACTAAAAACTATATAATTATACGAGTTATCAGCTAGCACATCAAACACGTGAATTTTAGCTCCCTCCCTTTAATAAATGGCTGACTTGCAGCTAAAACTAAAGAAATGTTGCTTATTTTTGTGTTTTTTTAAGGAAAGAAGGAAAACTTGGCAGCCAAGGCATGTACATATAAGGAAAGAAATAATTAATTATAGTCACAACACTCTTTAATGAGGAGAGATTACAAACTGGCAGCCAAAGTGAGTGTAAGGAAAGAAAGTCTTGCCTGATTTAATTCTCCTACTTTGAATTGGATTAGGTTTAAGGAAAGATTCTTGCAACTAATGCATGTTGACAAAGAGTGTATCTTATTTAACCTTGCACTTAAAAAGAATTAATTGTAGAGTATAGTGATTAGCAAGGGTGGAGTCCTCAGGGATTGGGTTTTAGTTTATAATTTAATAGTTTATCACTTAAAAACAAGTAAAGAAAAGTAAAGGGTATTTTCAAACCAGATTTAAACTAAAGTTAACAATAAGAATTAGAAAACAAGTAATGAAGAAGAATCAAATATGAAAAATATGGTTAAGGTTTCATTCTCCGCCACTAGACATCATTAAGAATCAATTTCATATCTATCAACATCAATTATCTATCAAAGTTAACAACCGTAGATAGGAACAAGCTCTGTTACCCCAATCTTTCCTATGTTCGTCGTTAACCTAGAATAAGCTCTCTAAGTTCAATTTAATAACAGCTTTGTGATGAGAAAGATAGGTTGATCTAAGCAACAAACACATAAGCTCAGATTGTTCAACTTAGGTTATGTTCCACTTTGTAATTATTGAAAACTTGACCATAATCATTAA
Organism: Fremontodendron californicum; assembly: GCA_030761205.1. Taxonomy (NCBI): domain Eukaryota; kingdom Viridiplantae; phylum Streptophyta; class Magnoliopsida; order Malvales; family Malvaceae; genus Fremontodendron; species Fremontodendron californicum. The sequence goes on from JAULJL010000047.1 coordinate 10,663,697, forward strand.
TCACAAATTGCTACTTATGGATAAGAAATCAATACAATTAAACGGATCAAGACTCCTAAACCAGAAATAGGTAATTATCAAGATTTATCTAGTTGGCCACCTAAATAAATCAAAACATCATCATGAACAACTTTAATGGAAGAACATTAGAAAGTTTGATAGAAAACAATGATAGATAGATTCTAAAAATTAATTACATAACATGTCTAGGGCTTTGAAATCACACTTAACCAAATAAAAGTTTAGCCTAGCATAGGCTTTATTAACATAAACAGAAAATTAAAGAGAAACAAAGAAGAAAATAAAAGAAAGAAAGAAGAAGAAGAAGAATATTAATTATCCAGCCTCTTGCTCTCTAAAAAACAAAGAAACAAAGAAGAAATCAGAACATTGTAGCTTGGAGAAGTGTGATTTTCATTTGCCCCCTTGTTCTCTATTTATAGGCAATAGCTAGGGCATCAAACAAGTAATTTTAGCTCCCTCCCTTCAATAAATGCTGACTTGCGACTAAAGCTAAGGAAAGGTGGCTGATTTTTGTGTTTTAAGGAAAGAAGGAATACTTGGCAGCCAAGGCATGTAGATATAAGGAAAGAAATAATTAATTGTAGTCAAAGCACTCTTTAATGTGGAGAAATTACAAACTTGCAGCCAAAGTAAGTGTAAGGAAAGAAAGTCTTGGCTGATGTAATTCTCCTATTTTGACTTGGATTAGCTTTAAGGAAAGATTCTTGCAGTTAATGCAAGTTGACAAAGAGTGTATCTTATTTAACCTTGCACTTAAAAAGAATCAATTGTAGGGTATAGTGATTAGCAAGGGTCGAGTCCTCAGGGATTGGGTTTTAGTTTATAAGTTAATAGTTTATCACTTAAAAACATGTAAACAAAAGTAAAGGGGATTTTGAAATCAGATTTAAACTAAAGTTACCAATAAGAATGAGAAAACAAGTAATTAAGAAGAATCAAATATGAAAAATATGGTTAAGGTTTCATTCTCCACCACTAGACATCATTAAGAATCAATTTCATATCTATCAACATCAATTATGATGTGAACCCTAGGGGTTAAGCCCTTTGAACCCACTAACAAATTGAAATACCCTAACCCCAAGAAAGCCATGATTCTTGCAATTAATGCAAGTTGACAGCCAATAATCCTTCTTTGACAAGGAGATGCCGCCACTTCTTATTTAACTAAGAAGAACATGTAATCAGCTAGGGTATTTACAGGAAGAATTAGGGCAACCCACAATAACACAAAAGGATGTGGCAGCTGAAATTCTTCAAGGCTAGATTAACGCTACCGCTAGGGTTCTTTTGAGCTTGAAAGTAGGTTTTCCAACTAGGGTTTTTATTGAATGAGATGTAGGCAACCACATCTAGTCTTCTTGAAGTGTCCCTTGTGGTTGAAGCTTCATTTCTTGTCCAAATTCACTCTTTTCAACTCCATAGCAAATCTTATCTTCCAAAACACCTACAAAACACAAAAACATAGTAAACTATCAAGGATTTCAAGGAATTAAGCATAAAATATAAGGAATTAATATATGAAAATACATGATTTTAAGCACTTATCAAATTCCCCCACACTTAGTCTTTTGCTAGTCCTCAAGCAAAATCAAATAGAGACAAGGTAAAGAAAACCTAATTTAGCCCACTTTCAATACAACTTATAGATAATCATTGAACAAGTCTTATAAACTAATCAATAGCTTAAAGAGTTTCAGAAAGAATCATGATTTAGTAAAAGGTTTGACTTAAGCTAACATTAACATAACATATCTCAATCAAACTAGTGCATGTTCAAACTTAATCTCAACTTCTCACATGAGATACTCTCTTGATTTTCACTCTTTAAAGTAGTGGTAAAGTGTTTACACTCAATCAATCTCATGAAAACAGTTCTACCATATGCTTGCTTGTCCACCTATTCTACATTATTTAGATCATGGAACTTCATAAATCCAGAGGTCTTTATTCAAGGTTGTAATGGGGCCAAGGGGTTGTAAATGTGGTTAAAGAACAAAAGGAAAAGGATATTACAAAGGACATAATAAGATTCATACAAAGAAAACTTCTCAAAACTCTTTACATAGGCCGAATATTCATGTAGGGATTTTCTTCATTCTAAACAACTTTTTAACATCTTTTTCCACAAGTTCAAGAGATGATTCATATTTATTTTTTTATTTTTTTTACATGGGAATGTATTTGGCAATATTCCCTTTCTTTTTCTCTTGACCTTTCTTTTATTTTCCCCCACACTTATTTCTTGTTTCTAACCCAAATTTTCAATAGATCTTCCTTGTCTTTGCAATATGTCCCAAAACATGGTAATTCATCTTTAGAACAAGGGTAAGGATATAAACAAGTATATTTAGGATAGGGACAAGATATGGTTACCAAAGAAATAACTTATTCAAGGTAGACTCAAATTGGTTCACTAAGGGGGATGTTCTCTTGGAACATCAATAAGGGATGGCTGTTTGGCCCAGGTTAAAAATCCTAATGCCTCTATCATTTTCATGTTGTCACATGCATCAATATAGTCTCAACAAGGTTTAAAGCAAGTTCTAGAGAATCATGTAATCATCCAAATCGGCATTGGAATATCTCCCTAAAAACCCTAGTGGCAGAAAAAACCCTAGCCGTAAATCACATCTTTTTCTTAATACCCTAGCTGACATTTATGTTTATCCTTGCCAAAGAAGGATTAGTGGCTGTCAACTTGCATTAAGTGCATTAATTGCAAGTATCTTTCCTTAAAGCTAATCCTAGTCAAAGTAGGAGAATTAAATCAGCCAAGACTTTCCTTCCTTACACTTACTTTGCCTGCAAGTTTGTAATCTCTCTTCATTAAAGATGGCTTTGACTAAAACTTTCCTACTTTATTCAAACTTGGCTGCCAAGGCTTATATCTTTCCTTAAAACATAAAAGTCAGCCACTTTTCCTTAACTTTAGCCACAAGTCAGCATTTATTGAAGGGAGAGAGCTGAAATTCACTTGTTTGATGCACTAGCTATTGCCTATAAATAGAGATCAAGGGGGCAAACGAAATTTACACTTCGCCAAGCATCAAAGTTTTGATTTCTTCTTTGTTTCTTTGTTTTTGAGAGAGCACACTACTGAAAAAGAACTTTTGGCTGTTGTATTTGCTCTAGAAAAATTTCGATCTTATTTAATTGGTACTAAAGTAATCGTATTTTCTGACCATGCAGCCCGTAGGTACTTACTCACTAAGAAGGAGGCCAAACCAAGGTTGATTAGATGGATACTTCTCTTACAAGAGTTTGATTTGGAGATAAAAGATAAGAGAGGTAGTGACAACTTGGTTGCAGACCATCTTAGCCGTTTAGTTCATGAAGAGGATGCATTACCCTTGAATGAGAACTTTCCGGATGAGCAACTTTTTTTTATAAGTACAACAACTCCTTGGTATGCCGATATTGTTAATTACTTAGTTACCAAGAAGTTGCCACAAGAGTTGACACAAGCTCAAAGAAATAAGATCAAGAGTGATGCCAAATACTATATATGGGATGATCCCTTACCTTTGGAAGCATTACTCCGATCAGATTATAAGAAGGTGTGTACTCGAAACTAAATTTCAATCTATTCTCACCTTTTGTCACTCTTATGCATGTGGAGGACACTTTGGATCCAAAAGTTTAAGGTTTAAGATTCCAATTTTTACTAATGTTTAAGGTTCCAAAAGAAACAAACTCATGTACTTCGGCACTGATCTCTATTTAAAGGAAACAAACTCATGTACAGGAAACAAAGAGAAGTATCCGAAATTTGGAGACTCAAATTGGGCAATTGGCAACAACCATGAGTCAAATGCAAGCAAGGGATTTCGGGAAATTACCTTCCCAAACCATAGTGAATTCAAGAGAGACTCTAAGAAGTGGGAAACAGCTTGAGACACCACAAAAGGATAGTGCTCAAGGGGAGGACAACACCGTGGCATCATCTTCAAATCCCAATGAGCCATTACAAAAGGTAGCTCCTAAACCATCATTTCCTTCTTATATAACTCCTCCACCTTTTCCTAGCAGGTTAGCAAAGTCCAAGAAGAACGAGCAAGAGAAGGAAATTTTGGAAACCTTCCGAAAAGTAGAGGTGAACATTCCTTTACTAGATGCTATCAAGCAGGTGCCAAGATATGCCAAGTTCCTAAAAGAGTTGTGCACATCTAAACGGAAGTTGAAATGGAATGAAAAGGTAAGTGTGGGGGAGAATGTGTCAGCTGTTCTTCAAAAGAAACTCCCACCTAAATGCAAGAATCCAGGTATGTTACCATTCCTTGTAAGATAGGCAACACCAGGTTTGAGCGTGCTATGCTAGATCTAGGGGCATCTATTAATGTCATGCCATATTCAATTTATGCTTTATTGAATCTAGGACCATTAGAGGAAACCGATGTTATAATACAACTTGCTGATCGTTCTAATATTTATCCAAGAGAAGTTGTAGAAGACGTTCTTGTACAGGTTAATGAATTGGTTTTTCCCGCTGACTTTTATGTTATTGAGATGGAAGATGGGATGTCTTCTAATCCCACACCTATTCTATTAGGGAGACCATTCTTGAAAACAGCAAGAACTGAAATAGATGTACATGATGGCTCTTTAACTATGGAATTTGATAAGCTTATAAAATATATATTTTATGCCTTTCTACCTTTAGTTTTTGTTATGTTTTCGATCTTTATCTTGTTTACTTATAATATGTTTTTGCATTTTAGGTACAATAAGGAGAATGAAGTCAAAATATGTCAATAATGATGGTAAAGAGCTTACAAAATGATAATCACAAGATGGAAGATGACTTGGGAGTCAAAAATATCAATTTCTGGTTGGAAAGCAATCACGCAGATTTGACCTCTGGAGCTTGTTGTAAGGACAACATGATGTTAGAGTCTTTATTTGAAGAAACTTCCTTCTTGACTTTTAAATTTGACTTGATTATCTTTCCAACGATATATTATGGGCCCAAATCCGATAAGAAATGTGCATTCATAATGGCGCTAGAAGATCTCCCTAAAGAACCCTGCGGCCAGAAAAACCCTAACCGCAAATCTGAAAAAAAGGCAAAAACGTGATTTTTCTACCTCCAGGCTTACTTGTGCGGCAATGACTTATTCTCAGGGTTTTAAAGCTCTATAAATACCATCTTTTGAGCCACAAACTAGACATCTTTGAGGAGACTCAAGGATCATCAATCTTCTTCTTCTTCTCCATTCTTTTATTTTCTTTTTAGTTTTATTTATATTATCCATGCTTATGTTAGGCTAAACTTCTTTGGTTAAGGTTGATTTCAAAGCCCTAGATATGTTTTGTAATTGATTTTCAGATTCTATCTATCATTAATTTTCTATCAAAGTTGCTTATGTTCTTCCATTAAAATTGTTCATGATGATGTTTTGATTTGTTTAGGTGGCCAACTAGATAAATCTTGATAATTGTCTAATGCTAGTTTAGGAGTCTTGATCCGTGTAATTGTCTTGATTTCCTATTCATAAGTAGCAATTTGTGATTAATGATTATGGTCAAGTTTTCAATAATTGCAAAGTGGAACATAACCTAAGTTGAACAATCCGAGCTTATGTGTTTGTTGCTTAGATCAACCTATCTTTCTCATCATAAAGCTGCTACTAAATTGAACTTAGAGAGCTTATTCTAGGTTGTTTGATAGTTAGAGATTAAATAGAGAGCTTGTTCTATTTAACGACGAACTAAGGAAAGATTGGGGTAATAGAGCTTGTTGTTATCTATGGTTGTTAACTTTGATAGCTAATTAATGTTGATAGGTATGAAATTGATTCTTAATGATGTCTAGTGGTGGAGAATGAAACCTTAACCATATTTTTCTTATTTGATTCTTCTTAATTACTTGTTTTCTCATTCTTATTGTTAACTTTAGTTTAAGTCCGATTTCAAAATCCCCTATACTTTTGTTCACTTGTTTTTAAGTTTTAAACTATTAACTTATAAACTAAAACCCAATCCCTGAGGACTCGACCCTTGCTAATCACTATACTTTACAATTGATTCTTTTTAGTGCAAGGTTAAATAAGATACACTCTTTTGAGTGCATCAGAATTTGATGGTGAAATAATTCGCTTTAACATTTTTGAGGCCATGAGATATCCTAGTGATGTGCATTCTGTTTTTAATATTGATATAATTGACTCACTAGTGCAGCAAGCTTATGAGCTAGATGGTGAAGATAATGTGGAGATAGTCCTTAGCAAACATCTCGGAATGGGGAATGCTAAAGGGGAACTAGCCTTGAGTGACCATGTGGAACGGGCACTAGAATCTTTACACTCACTGCCACCTAAAGATGCAAGTTTTGATGTTTCATTTATTGAATTGCCTTTATCTAATGAGAAACTTCTACCTTCCATTTTGCAGGCACCAACTTTAGAGTTGAAACCACTACCAAACCACTTGAAATATGTGTTCTTAGGTGAAAAGGACACACTACCGGTCATCATTGCCAAAGAGCTCACAACTTTGCAAGAAGAGCGACTTATCCGGGTGCTTAGAGAGCATAAAATAGCAATTGGTTGGACAATTGCCGATATCAAGGGAATAAGCCCATCAATGTGCATGCACCAGATTTTGTTAGAGGAGGCGTCCAAACCAACAAGAGAAGCACAAAGAAGATTGAACCCTCCTATGATGGAGGTTGTGAAAAAGGAGATATTGGAGCTCCTAGATGTTGTAGTTATCTATCCTATCTCGGATAGCAAATGGGTGAGCTCGGTGCAAGTGGTTCCAAAGAAATCAGGTGTAACGGTGGTAACAAATAATGAGAATGAACTTGTTCCTACTAGGATTCAAACAAGGTGGCGAGTTTGTATTGATTATTGTAAACTTAATTCTCATTATTGTTTTCTTGATGGTTTTACCTTTTATTGATCAAATGCTTGAAAGGTTTGATGGCCATTCTCATTATTGTTTTCTTGATGGTTTTTCAGATTATAATCAGATTGCCATTGCTCAGGAGGACCAAGAGAAAACAACATTCACATGTCCATTTGGTACTTTTGCATACTGGCGTATGCCATTTGGTTTTTGTAATGCACCAGCTACATTCCAAAGATGTATGGTTAGCATATTTTCAGATTATGTATAGAACATCATAGAAGTGTTTATGGATGATTTTAGTGTCTATGGTGATTCTTTTGATAGATGTCTAGAGAACCTTACACTTGTACTTGAAAGATGCATGGAAACTAACCTTGTTTTGAATTGGGAAAAATGTCACTTTATGGTAGAAAAAGGAATAGTTTTGGGCCATGTTATTTCTTCTAGAGGGATAGAGGTTGATAAATCTAAAATAGATATTATGCATTCTTTACCGCCTCCCACAAATGTGAGAGAGGTTCGCTCTTTTCTTAGACATTCAGGTTTCTATAGGAGATTTATCAAAGACTTCTCAAAGATCACATTACCTCTTTGCAAGCTACTACAAAAAAATGTGGTTTTCCACTTTGATGATAAATGCAAAGAGGCGTTTGAAACATTGAAGGGACTCTTGACATCAGCTCCTATCATGCAACCACCAGATTGGAATGTACCTTTTGAAATCATGTGTGATGCTAGTGACTATGCCATTGGAGCTGTTTTGGGCCAACAGGTTGGCAAAGCCTCACATGCCATTTATTATGCCTCCCGAACTCTTAATGATGCTCAATTAAACTATTCCACTACTGAAAAAGAACTTTTGGCTGTTGTATTTGCTTTAGAAAAATTTCGATCTTATTTAATTGGTACTAAAGTAATTGTATTTTTTGACCATTCAGCCCTTAGGTACTTACTCACTAAGAAGGAGGCCAAACCAAGGTTGATTAGATGGATACTTCTCTTACAAGAGTTTGATTTGGAGATAAAAGATAAGAGAGGTTGTGACAAACTGGTTGCGGACCATCTTAGCCGTTTAGTTCATAAAGAGGATGCACTACCTTTGAATGAGAACTTTTCGGATGAGCAACTTCTTTTTATAAGTACAACAACTCCTTGGTATGCCGATATTGTTAATTACTTAGTTACCAAGAAGTTGCCACAAGAGTTGACACAAGCTCAAAGAAATAAGATCAAGAGTGATGCCAAATACTACATATGGGATGATCCTTACCTTTGGAAGCATTGCTCCGATCAGATTATAAGAAGGTGTGTACTCGAACCTGAATTTCAATCTATTCTCACCTTTTGTCACTCTTATGCATGTGGAGGACACTTTGGATCCAAAAGGACAGCCATGAAACGTCTTGATTTTGGATTTTATTGGCCTACTATATTCAAAGATGCATACCTCTTTTGCAAGTCATGTGATCGTAGCCAAAGAACAGGTAACTTAGGTGAATCAAATGCCTCAAACTCCAATACTTATTGTTGAAATTTTTGATGTATGGGGCATGGATTTCATGGGACCTTTTCCTTCTTCTTTTGGTAATCTTTATATTTTACTTGCCGTTGATTATGTTTCGAAGTGGGTGGAAACAAAAGCCACTAGGACTAATGACTCTAAAGTTGTTTCAGATTTTGTCAAGACTAACATCTTTGCTAGGTTTGGAACACCAAAGGCCATAATCAGCGATAGAGGTACTCACTTTTGCAATAGGACTATGGAAGCACTTTTGAGGAAGTATAACATCACACACAAGGTCTCCACCTCATACCATCCTCAAACTAATGGGCAAGCTAAAGTGTCAAATCGAGAAGTAAAGTCCATCCTTGAAAAGACAGTTAACCCAAATAGGATGGATTGGAGTTCACGACTTGATGATGCACTTTGGGCTTATAGGACAGCATATAAGACACCCATTGGTATGTCTCCTTATCGACTTGTTTATGGTAAGCCTTGTCATCTTTCGGTTGAATTGGAACATAAATCATATTGGGCTATCAAACAATGCAACATGGAGATGGATGAGACAGGTAAGCAAAGAAAACTTGACCTACGAGAATTAGAGGAGATAAGGAATGATGCCTATGAGAATTCTAGGATTTACAAGGAAAAGACTAAGGCATTCCATGACAAGATGATATCAAGAAAAGACTTTGTTGTTGGACAAAAAGTTCTTCTCTTCCATTCACGCCTTAAGTTATTTCCAGGTAAGTTACGTTCTCGTTGGGTTGGACCTTTTGTTATTACTAATGTATTTACTCATGGTGCAATTGAAATCCAAAGTCCAAAAATAGATAAGGCATTCAAAGTGAATGGTCATAGATTGAAGCCTTAGTATGAGAACTTTCCAATACAAGATGTGGAGGAGTTACCACTTTTTGAGCCAAATTATGTTGAATAATAATGGCATGGGTCTAAGTCAGGCTGAGGACAATAAACCAAGCGCTTCTTGGGAGGCAACCCAAAAGGATGGAGAGCATCAATTATAATCAGATTTGCATATTCCATACTCTCCATCATTCTATCTTTTATTGTTTTTCTTTAGTTTGTTTTGTTTAGTAGTTCTTTTCTCTTACATATAATTCTTGCATTGGAGATAATAGCATTACATTGAGGACAATGTAAAAGTTAAGTTACTTTAGTGTGTTTTGATTTTGATTCTTTTTATGTTGTTTTTAGTGTGCTTTAGTTACTTTCAATACTATGATGAGATATGAATTGCATAAGTCTAAAACTGATTTATTAGTGAGAAGATTTTCATGAGAATTGAGCTTGATATCATTTTTTTTTTAGCCAATGTTAATATGATTTGTTGATTGAGAAAGAAGCATGTTTAGATTAACTCTGACTTGTATAATCATCCTTGTGAGTTTTTGAGCCTATATGATTGATGCATTATACATATCAATCTAATTTCTATGTTGAGTGCTCTTATGATTACATGATCCTCTAGAACTTGCTTTAAACCTTGTTGAGACTATATTGATGCATGTGACAACATGAATATGATAGAGGCATTAGGATTTTTAACCAAGGCCAAACAGCCATCCCTTATTGATGTTCCAAGAGAACATCCCCCTTAGTGAACCAATTTGAGCCTACAATAATTGATGTTCCAAGAGAACACACCCTTAGTGAACCAATTTGAGCCTACATTGAATAAGCTATTTCTTTGATAACCATAACTTGTCCCTAACCTAAATATACTTATTTATATCTTTACCTTTGTTCCAAAGATGAATTAGCATGTGTTGAGACAAGTTGGAAAGACAAGGAAGATCTATTGAAAATTTGGGTTAGAAACAAGAAATAAGTGTGAGGGGGAAAAGAAAAGAAAACTCAAGAGAAAAAGAAATGGAATACTGGCAAATACATTTCTATGTGAAAAAAAAATGAAAAAAAAAATGAATCATCTCTTGAACTTGCGGAAAAAGAAAAAGATGTTACAAAGTTTTTTAGAATGAAGAAAAGGCCCAACATGAAAATCCGGCCTATGTGGCTATGTACTTGTAAAGAGTTTTGACAAGTTTCTTTGTATAAATCTTATTATGTCTCTAAACTCTATAAAATCTTTGGAACTTTTGTAATATCCTTTATCTTTTATTCTTTAGCCACATTATTACCCCTTGGCCCCATAATAACCTTGCATAAAGACCTCTTGATTCATAAAGTTGCATGATCTAAGTAGTGGAGAATAGGTGGACAAGCAAGCATATGGTAGAAACTGTTTTCATGAGATTGATTGAGTGTAAATACTTCACCAGTAGACATCATTAAGAACCAATTTCAGATCTATCAATATCATCCAACTATCAAAGTTAACAACCGTAGATAACAACAAGCTCTGTTATCCCAATCTTTCCTTAGTTTGTCGTTAAATAGAACAAGCTCTCTATTTAATCTCTAACCATCAAACAACCTAGAATAAGCTCTCTAAATTCAATTTAATGGCAGCTTTATGATGAAAAAGATAGGTTGATCTAAGCAACAAACACATAAGCTCGGATTGTTCAACTTAGGTTATGTTCCACTTTGCAATTATCGAAAACTTGACCATAATCATTAATCACAAATTGCCACTTATGAATAGAAAATCAAGACAATTACACGGATCAAGACTCCTAAACTAGCAATAGATAATTATCAAGATCTATCTAGTTGTACACCTAAATAAATCAAAACAACATCATAAACAATTCTTGTAGAAGAACATAAGCAACTTTGATAAAAAATTAATGATAGATAGAATCTGAAAATCAATTACAAAACATGTCTAGGTCTTTGAAATCACCCTTAACCAAATAAAAAGTTTAGCCTAGCATAGGCATTGTAAACATAAACATAAAATTAAAGAGAATCTAAGAAGAAAATAAAAGAAAGAAAGAAAGAAGAAGAAGAATATTAATTATCCAGCCTCTTGCTCTCTCAAAAACAAAGAAACAAAGAAGAAATCAGAATTTGATGCTTGGAGAAGTGTAAATTTCGTATGCCCCCTTAATCTCTATTTATAGGCAATAGCTAGGGCATCAAACAAGTGAATTTCAGCTCTCTCCCTTCAATAAAGGCTGACTTGTGGCTAAAGTTAAGGAAAAGTGGCTGACTTTTGTGTTTTAGGGAAAGATATAAGCCTTGGCAGCCAAGTTTGAATAAAGTAGGAAAGTTTTAGTCAAAGCACTCTTTAATGAAGAGAGATTACAAACTTGGAGGCAAAGTAAGTGTAAGGAAGAAAAGTCTTGGCTGATTTAATTCTCCTACTTTGACTAGGATTAGCTTTAAGGAAAGATACTTGCAATTAATGCAAGTTGACAGCCACTAATCCTTCTTTGGCAAGGATAAACATAAATGTCAGCTAGGGTATTAAGAAAAAGATGAGATTTGCGGCTAGGGTATTTTCTGCCACTAGGGTTGTTTAGGGAGATATTCCAATGCCGATTTCGATGACCATTTCTTATCCGATTTAGGGCCATGACCAACCGTTGGAAAGGTAATCAAGTGATCGTCAAAAGTAAAGAAGGAAGTTTCTTCGAATAAAGAGTCTAACATCATGTTTTCTTAGCAACAAGCTCCGGAGGTCAAATCTTTCTTCTTGCTTTGCACCAAGAATTTGATCTTTTTGACTCCCAACTCTTTTTCCATCTTGTGATTTCACTTCTGTAAGCTCTTTAACATCCTAATTGACATGTTTTGACTTCATCTCCTCCAAAATACCTACAAAGCATAAAAATCTAGTAAAATGTCAAGGAAGTAAGAATCAAAGCACGGAGTATAAGGAAATTAAATAGGAAAATGTATGAAATTAAGCACTTATCACAAACCAACTGCTTGGCTAATGTCCGATCTAGTACATAACATGGCATACATTAGACATCCTATAGCATTAAGATATGGAACTCTTTTCATATCTTCCTTTTCTTCAAGACTTTGTGGACACATTGCTTCACCAATTTTACAATTGTGAGTAATAGGAGTATTAATAGGCTTTGAGTTGTGCATGTTGAAGCGTTCAAGAATCTTATTGATATAAGGTTCTTGGGACAACGCTAACAACCTTTTAGACCTATCCCTTAGAATCTTAACTCTCAGAATGTAAGCCGCTTCTCCTATATCCTTCATATCAAAGGTGGAAGACAACCATGTCTTAATGGTGTGCACAAAACTCAAATCATTACTAGCTAACAGTATATCATCAACATATAATGACATAATTATAAACTTGTTCTTGGAATTTAAGACATAAACACAATGGTCTTCATCCATCATCTTGAAACCAAAGTTCAAGACAGATTGATGGAACTTCAAATACCATTGTCTTGAAGCTTGTTTAAGACCATATATCAACTTCTTTAGTCGACATACCTTGTGTTCCTTACCTTCTACAATGAAACCTTCTAGTTGTTTCATGTAGATTTCTTCACTCAAATCACCATTGAGGAAGGCAATCTTAACATCCATTTGATGTCATTCCAAGTCAAGATTAGCAACAATAGCTAGTATCAACCTGATGGAGTTAAATATCACAACAGGTGAGAAAGCATCTTTATAATCAATACCTTCTATTTGTGTATACCCCTTGGCAACCAAACGTGCCTTGTACCTTTCAATGGTACCATCCACTTTTCTCTTGATCTTGAGAACCCATTTGTTCCCAACGGCCTTTCTATCTTTAGGAAGATCAACTAAGTCCCATACTTTATTCACATCTATAGATTCCAATTCATTTTCCATTGCGACTATCCATTTATCACAATCTTGACTTTCAAGAGCTTCTTTCAAACTTTGTGGTTCATCATCCATAGATGATACCAAATGAGCCTCACTTTCATCCAAAATCCACCACTTACTTGGAGGTTTGAATTTTCTTAAAGAACGTCTAAGAATAGTAGGAGCATTATGCTCTTCTTGATCATGCACATTTGCATTCTCATCAAGTTCTTCATGAGGTAACACATCCTCATTAGGCTCTTCATGAGGTAACTCATCCTCATGATGCTCTTCTTGAAGTAACTCAACCTCATTTTGTTGGACCATCACTTGATCAACGTTTTGATCATTTGGATCACCTATTTCTTCTATAGGCTGATCTTGGTCATTGTTGCCACTATGACCAACAGCTTGTGGAGGCAATAAGCTCCTACTCGGTCCAATACCCCTATCACTTTCATTAAGTTATATTAGCACATCATTTGTGCTTGTTAGTCTAGATTCATCAATTTCATATAAAGGATAATTCTTATTACAATTCCCTTTCTTAGGAAACTCATTTTCTAAGAAAGTTGCATCCCTTGATTCGAATTCAACTTGTCTATCCTTATATTCCAAATCCATGAACACATATCCTTTAGAATGTTCAAAATATCCGAGAAGAATACATTTCTTCCCTCTTGTACCTAACTTACCATGAATATGATTTGGATTATGAACATAGGCCGCATAGCCCCAAGGCCTTAGATTACTTAAATCTGGTTTTCTTTTAGCCCATAACTCACAAGGAGTAGACAAAACATATTCGGATGGCACTCTATTCAATATATAGATAGCCGTGAGCAATGCATCTCCCCAAAAGGAAATGTCCATGTTGGCTTGAGCCATCATGCATCTCACCATGTCTAAGAGAGTTCTATTCTTTCTCTCCGCCACTCCATTCTGTTGGGGTGTTCTAGGAATAGTCAATTGCCTTAATATTCCTTTCTCATCACATAACCCCTTGAATTCATTTGACAAATACTCTCCACCCCGATCAGTCCTTATTGACTTAATCTTCCGTTCTATTTGATTCTCAACTAAAGTCACATAAGTTTTGAAACACCTTAATGCTTCACTTTTGTGCTTTATCAAATAGACATGGGTGAATCGAGTATAGTCATCCGTGAACGTGATACTGTATCTAAAACCTTTTCTAGATGTCTCATTCAACGGACCACAAACATCAGAATGTATAATTTGCAATGGATATTCACTTCTATGAGCCTTTCCAAATGGTTTTCTTGTTGCCTTGCCCACGAGACATATCTCACAAGTTGGGAGGGAGATATTAGATAAAGAACCAAGTAAGCCACTTTTAGCTAACTTCTTCATCCTTTCTTGCCCTATATGTCCCAATCTTGCATGCCAAATAAACTCGTCATTTGCATTGGCCATAAGACAACTACTATTACTTATAACAGTATCTAATAAAAAGAAATCACCATTTAGGATACAATATAAACTACATTGTCATGGAAATTTAATTGGAATCCAAAACGCAATAAACAAGTAAAGGAGACTAAATTTCTCTGAATATTTGGTACATATAAGACATCAATCAGATTGTGTCCACTCTTCAAAGGTACTATACAAGTTCCTTTGCCTTCTACTTCAAGTCTTGAATTGTCACGAACATAGACCCATTTAGTCCGAGCTGGTATCTTTCGATAATTGACAAAAAAGCCAGGATACCTTATGATGTGGTTGGTGGCACCTGAATCAATAACCCACGAAGAGTTAGATTCAGCCATAATTGTACATGACATAACATGTACAAAAGAAGTAGAAGTAGAGATATGTACCTTAGGCTCTTTGCACTCTTTTGCAAAATGCCCCTTCTTTCTTTTTTTTTCTTTGAACTAATCGAATTATCTTTTCAATTCTTTATTTTTTTCAAGAACGGATCAAGAACGATCAAAAAGGACTAAGAACGGATTTTAATAGATCAAGAAAGCAAGAAGCAGATTCTTGATCTAAACCAACTTCCAAGAACGAAACTCCAATCGAGATTGCCTAAAAACTATAACCCTAAAACAAGAATGCCTAAAGCTATAACCCCAATACAAGAATGCCTGAAACCCTAAAATCTTGTTAGATTGATTTGATTCAATTACACGAAACGAAACCCTAAAGCAAGACTGCCTAAAAACTATAAACCTAAGATAAGAATGCCTAAAAAGCTATAACCCCAAGACAAAAAAGGCCTAAAACCCCAAAATATTGTTATTGATTTTGCTATGATTGTATCTGAAACCCCAAAAAGAAGTAACAAACAACAAATCAAAGCGAGAACTACAAAAAAACTGATTGGAAGCCTAAGCTTTGATACCAACTAATGTGAACTCGTGGGGTTGAACCCTTTAAAGCCACTAACAAATTAAAATACCCTAACCCCAAGAAAGGCAAGATTTAGGCAATGGAAACTTAAACCCTTAGAAATCTTGTTTCTAAGAACCTAGATAAGCTAAGCTAGCTAGACCCCAAGAACGCTTGTTCCTAGAACCTAAGTTTGATAGGTTGAACGCCATAAAGAAATAATTCTTTCAAAAGTTCCTAAGTTCTGTTAAGAACTAAAAGAGAAACTTTCACCGAATAAAATCGAACTTAATTGATCAAAATATAATAAATTGTAGGTGGCTAGACATAGTATTTATAGCCTCCCTACATAACCTAATCAGCTATCCTAATAGAATACTAATCCAAATGCAAGTCCTTGTCAGCCAGGACTCCTAACCTAAGTGCAAGACTTAATAATCAGCCAAGCACACTCCCAATCCCATTACAAGTGTAAATTCCCATAGTCCTAATCTAAATAAGAAAGACTACTTAAATTATGGGCTGAACATGCTCAAGCCCAAACCTAATAAATTAAAAAGGATGTCCAACAAGTTTAATGAAAGTAGACCCCACTTAGCCTATTGGACATATTACATAAGTCAGGCCCAAAAGCCTAGGTAATTACAAGACTTAAAATAAGCCCAAATAATATGCCACCTTATGTTCATGAATCACATGGATCAAACTTGGATGCAAGCCCATCTTGCATGTTGAAGCCTTTCTTGAATAACTTGCAACATGGCCCAAGTGAATTCCACCCATTCTTGCCATGTTTCTGATGCACCCGAAAGAGTGTATATTATTTAACCTTGCACTTAAAAAAATCAATTGTAGAGTATAGTGATTAGCAAGGGTAGAGTCCTCAGGGATTGGGTTTTAATCTATGAGTTATCAGTTTATAACTTAGGTTCAAAGAAAACAAAAGAAAAGGGGGTTTTGAAATAGTTTTAAAAATAAGCAAACAAAAAAAAAGTAAGATGCAAGTAAGAAATAAGAAATCAAATATGAGAGAAATATGGTTAAGGTTTCATTCTCCACCACTAGACATCATTAAGAATCAATTTCAAATCTATCAATATCAACCAACTATCAAAGTTAACAACCGTAGATAACAACAAGCTCCGTTATCCCAATCTTTCCTTAGTTTGTCGTTAAATAGAGCATTAATTGTTTGGAAAAAATAAAAATCTTTTTTCAAGCATTTTTGCATTTTGCTCATTTCATGCATGTGTGAATAGAGCATGTACATTTTTTATTGTATTATTGATCACATTCTTTGCAATAAACAGTTGGTAATTTCATTTGATGACTTCATAAAACCGGTAGTGTTAAATGAACATTTGGATATTGTATCATAGTAGGATCCACTACCCCGAAATTCTTTTGAAAATAATATGATTGGTTTTTCATTAAAAAAAAACATGTTTCAAAAAATCATGAATTTGGAGGCAAATCTTGCATAATGAGATTTTTGAATAATCAAGATTTAGGTCCCATCAATTTCGTGTAATCATTAATTTCTTTGTATATACCTTGGTGTTAATTCATTTATTCTTTATTTGTATCATTTTGACATCGTGTTACAGTCCTAACATGCATGGTTATTCATTTTAGAATACATTTGTGCTTACATGGTCATTCTTTGTACCTACCTTTGTATTAATTCATTTATTCTTAGCATGTATCATTTTGACATCATAGCATGCATGATCATTCATTGTAATTTACATACATGGTCATTATTTGTATATACCCGTGCATCAATTCATTTTTTAAATGCATCATGTTGGCATTAGATTGCATCCATAACATACATAGTCATCATAATTTCTCTGTATATGTTCATGCATTAATCATCAGTATATTCATGCACATAGGAATAGAGTATGTACATTCATAATTGTATTCTTAATCTCATGACATTGTCATTTGCATGAAAGGGGTTCGAGATATGAGGAATGAATCGGAGGAACGATTGGGTGCTTTGGAATGCAATCAAGAGGAATGTGGACATGAAATCCGAGAGGTGAAGGAACAGTTGGCCAAATTGCTGAAAATGGTTGAGGATATGGGTAAAAGTAAAGAGGAACCTTCTCAGGGCTCTACATCGCCTTCGGATCAACCAAAACCATTAGGTCCAGAACATACAATCCTTGCTAAATCCTGCGCTTGTCAATGCCACAAAGGTTGCAATCCTGATGAAATTGTGGACAAAATCATGAAAATGATTAAACCTGAGAGCCTGATACCAAAGATAGAAACCTCGGATCCTGTACCATACCTGCAAACTGTTCTAGGCCCAAACCAGTATCCCCACCCTACTATGGTCCAATCGTCCATTGGGATGACCACTACGAGATTCCTGAATCCCACTCCATCACCAACAACTGCCAGTTCATACTATTTCCCTTGTCAATCACCTTGTCCAGCATCTGGGATAGGAACCTCGAGCTATGTACAACCTCCAAAGGCCCCGTGTCCAAATCCATACCCTTACCATGCGGTTCCGCCACATCTCCATGTAAACACTATAGTTTGCACCTTAGTGCCATCACCAAGTGCCCCAACTCCTAGGCCATGTGTGACTAAGAAACGAACCCAGGATCAGACCCAAATGCATTTTGATCCCTTTCCAATCAGCTACTGAGAGCTTCTCCCTATATTGATCCAAAATCACATGGTTGCCTGTGTCCCATTGAAACCCTTGTTACCACCATATCCAAGGTGGTATAATCCAAATGCAAGACGTGATTATCACTGTGGAATTGTTGGTCATAACATTGAAGACTGTATAGCATTCAAAAAGAAGTGCAAACTCTTATAGATGCCAAGTGGTTGGATCCAACGACACTGATTGATAGAGGACTAGGAAAGCGTCATTAGGATTGGGAGATTTACAGCATTGAGGTGGAAAGACTTCGGTCTTATATGATGTAATAGGATTTCACTTATTCAGTAGCCGGCTCTTATAGCCTTAGGATGCTAGGAAGAATAAAGTGCTTGTAAAGACAGTTTTAACTACTGCTCAGATTTTGTAAAACATGGTTTATACCATTGTGAACATTGATATGGGAATGAATTGACTATGCTTCAAATTTATGAGATGTTGATGATTAAGTTCCTCCGATTCTTATTTCCTCTGTGATATCTTCCCTTTTGCATTTTGCATCCGATCAATTATTTGTCAGATTGCATTCATGTATTCATAATCAGCATGATTTTTCATGTATATATCCATGCATTAATTTTCTTATTACATACATCATGTTAGAATTAGGTCGCATTCATGACACACATGGTTAGCATGATCTTCTTGGTATATACTATATCAATTATTCATTGTTTGCATAATTGACACCGTGTTGCATTCATAGGGTATATGATCATTCAATGGGAAATACGCTAAAATGAACATGATCATTCATTGCATATATCCATGCGTTGATTTGTTTATTCTTTGCCTGCAACATGTTGGCATCGTGATTGCATTTATTACATGGTCAGCATTTTTCCATTGTACATGTCCATACATCATATTGTTCAGGTTTCACATGCATCAAGTTGCATTCATGGGGAAATAAAACAGAAGTTGGCTTGGCTTTAAGAGTCTTCGAAAGAATTTCCATTTCAAATCAGAGGTATCAGAAGTACTGAGTACACTTTTAATACAGGCTAGTGCTATGGAGGATGAACAAGTTGCCCGAATGGAAAAAATGGAAAGAGAACAGAAAGAATTACGAGAACAGCTAGCAAAGTTTCAAGCAGAATCTAAGGATCAAATGATTAAGTTGATGGAGCTGATGTCCGCTGTAATCAAGGGAAAAGGATACACCGAAAACTTTGTCACCAGGAAAGGGTTAGAAGCACAAAAGGGTCAGAATGAGGTCGTAATGATTGATGCCAAGAACACAGTTAACCCCGTCATTGTCCTAAACTCAGATGATTCAGCTGAACAGGCAAAGTTGAAAATGGTTGCAGTAAATGAGGTTGAGTTGGCAGATTCCCAAGGGAAATATCAGTTGTTAAATGAAAGGCTCCGGGCAGTAGAAAGTACAGATGTATTTGGGAGTTTAGATGCGAAAGAACGATGTTTGGTCCTCGATTTATTCATTCCTCCTAAGTTCAAGATCCCTGACTTTGTGAAATATGACGGGACGACCGATCCATCAGCCCACATCACTATGTTCTGCCGGAAGATGACAAGTCATATAGATAATGATAAGCTTTTGATTCACTGCTTTCAGGATAGCCTCAGCGGGTCTGCAATTAGGTGGTATAGTCAGTTGAGCAAGGATCAGATTCTCTCTTGGAATGATTTGGCTAGGGCTTTTCTAAACCAGTACAAGCATGTGACTGACATGACACCTGACCGTCTCACTTTGCAAAATATGAAGAAAAGAGCTACTGAGAGCTTCAAAGAATATGTGCAATGGTGGATGAGCCTAGCCGTCCAAGTACAACCGCCCTTAACTCAGAAGGAAACCACTGTCATTTTTGTGAATACACTGCAGGCCCCGTACTATGATATACTTGTCGGCAACACCATGAAGAATTTTTCGGACATGGTAATTTCAGAGGGGATGATTGAGAATGCTATCAAGGATGGGAAAATTGAAGGAGAAAGAACATCCAATACCAAGGGAAAAGGGGCACCTGAAAAGAAAAAGAAAGATACCCAAGTTGTGGAAGACTTTGCCCCACCTCCCCAATTCTCCTCGTGTCAGCCATTTTACTTTACCCTGAACAATGTCTCTCAAGGTTTTTATCCTTACCAACCAATGACTGTAACTACACTAGAATTTATATCTGTCTAACAATCGAACACCCTTGGGAATAATCGAAGGGGGCATAAAAAGCGAAAAAGAAATCAGGATAACCCGATTCCTGTGACATACAATGAGCTATTACCTCAACCAATCCAGAATCACCTTGTGACACCCATACAATTAGAGCCTCTGAAGCCCCCTTATCCGAGCTGGTATGATGCTAATGAGTGTTGTGGTTATCATTCTGGCAATCAAGGCCACTCAACAGAGAACTGCCCCGCTTTGAAGTACAAGGTCAGGGATCTCATCAAGGCTGGTTCGATAAGTTTTGAAGATGGGGAAGCCAAGTGTCATAAGAAACATTGTGTATGATCATATTAGGTTTTTGACGCATGTAGTTTTATACACTGTGATGATGAAAGCACTTGTCTCATGTTAACATCTACATGAATTAAATGAATTTTGAATTTTAAATGCTTTGTGTTTGTTGTGTTTTAACAATAACGTGAGTTTGCAAAAACAAGCATTAAGGAAGTTTTAATACTGGATAGTCTCGAGAATATTGTTGATCATTGTTAGAAATGACCCAACACCCTCCCCCTCTTTTTTTTTGGGCTTCTGTATACCTAAACCTTGAATCAAGAACACTTGAAAGACCTAATGCTTCAAGGAACATGAATGATTGAACTTCAAAAAAAAAAAAGCATTGTCATTGCAGAATAAGTAAGGATGTAAATCCTAGTCTAGGCTATGAATAAAGGAAAAACTTTTTGAAATTTTTCGAATTCCTTGAAATTCAAACAAATGAGACATTCTTTCAAGAATCTAGATTTTGGTAATTTGATCTGTGTCAAGGTTGTGCCAAAACCATTCATGTCATTTTCAACAAACCACAAAACACTAATTGCCCAAACATCACTTCATGATTGACACCTTGGGGCACAATGATTAAACTAAATTATCCCTTGTCCTAGAGAAAACCCGTTTTTGGGTCATATTTTCCTTGTCTCTTCAAAGAACTCAGATTTGAAATTCAGCCTTTTCAGTATAGACCTAGACTTGCTATGTTCCTCGTTGATACAAATTATCATTGGTTAATCAAATTGGGGCATCATATGTGGAAATGATGGATACATGGTGAATAAGGATGGACTAACGCATGAATCATTGGGGCAAGCGTTAAAAATGAAAAATGAAAAAATTTGTGGTATCATGCATATGAGAATTCAGATGATTCCAAAGTGCAAAATGAAATTATGAATATCTATTTCCCCTAGGGATTGCTTTTCAATATGAATATTTGTGCTTGACATGAGAAATGGCCATCCTTCATATCCCTTTCGCATAAAAAAGAAATTATCCATAGTCACCCCTTTTGAGCCAAAAGAATTCTTTCTTCTTTGAACCCTGATCAAGGATCACCCTCTACACTAGGGGGCAAATGCAAGGAAAGATCTTTTTAAGGATCATTGAGAAATGAGTCCTAGCTCAAAGACAGATGCAAAGCAAATGTAGCCCTGAATAAAGACGGGGTCACTCCGTTGAAAAAGAACGGGGCAAAATGAAAGCAAAAAAAATGTGTGAAAGACATGGCAAATTGAAAGCCAAAAGCAAAGAAGAAAAAGAGCAAAGTCAAAAGGAAAGAAATGTCCAAGAAGGGACAAATGCTTCAAAGAAAATCCTCCTCAAAGAAAGGATCCTTGATCTGATTACCCTCAAACACATATTTTGGGCCTATTTATCCTTTCTTTCTGAACCTTGAGCCATGGCCTACATTACATGCTTTAAAAGTCCATTTTGATCAAGCATGAATATTTAATTTGAAGGGTTTTCCTCAGATTTTATCCCATCTCATCAAATTCTCATTTCACTAAGGAAGAATTTAGAATTCCCAAGTGTATGGTAAAACAATGAAAAAAGAAAATTGGAGAGAAAAGGGACTCTAGGGCGAAAACCCAAAAACGGGCGGTCTAGAGTAGAATGGGAATTTTCGATGCCATCGATGATAGTGCCGATACCACAAAAGAAAATATCTTCTTAAAAAGTGGTCATCGAGGAACATTTAAGAATTCCTGAACCTCCCAAAATTGTCAATTCTCATTCAGAGGATTGTCTTCAAAAAATTGAAACTTTTTTTCTCCAAGATTAAACTTTCCGGTTTAAACATCCCAGCCAATCTTGACGCTTGTCAAAATGCTTTGATATGGAAACTAAAAGAATGTTGAATTTGTTTGGTTCTCAAAGAATTCATGATTTATAAAACCTGTTCCATTTGTGAGCCTAGAAGGGATATACATTTTTGTCATGAAGTTTTCTTGGAAAAGACAGAATCTTGTTATACCAAGCTTTGCCAATCCCAGTTAAAAAACCTAGATTGACACTTAGAGAAATTTCTAACAAAGATCACCAGTCTTCAAAAGATTTGTACATCACACATTGTGGGGTTAATATTTTTTGTTCAGAAATTTTCAAAATGAGAAAACAAATCAAGATATATTTTTTTGAAATACCCATTTTGATGTTTACATGAGACAAGGATTTTTCTAACTCAAAGATATAGAATTGCCAGAATAGGTCCTGACTTCCAGATATGAGGAGAAGAAATAGAACCCAGTTCAGATCTCTGTTGATGAAAGTTTGAAAACTGTTGGGGCAAAGAGAATAGCCAAAATGAATTGAAGATATGCTCTGATTTCAAGAGGAAAAATGAAAGGCTAAGCCAAAGTCTAGAAAAACAACCGGGGGCATTTGCATCACTCATGAGCACTCATCTCTTTATCGAGCTTTTGCATCTGCACAGTGTCGGCAAGCATTTGCATCATTCATGGGTATTTGCATTGGCATTATTCCATAAAGCATCTGCATTTTACCTTTACCTTTAAATTCTTCATGGAATTCGCATTTGCTTCATCTCAAGCAATTACATCATTTCTAGAATCATTGCATTTTCATTATTGTGTGATAATCATAAACCATTTACATGAACACAATTAGTAAGGGCATCTGCATCAAGAAAATTTGCATCAATCTAAGTTGTTTGAATCTACATCAAGTAGCATTTGCATCAATCTAAGTTATTTACATTTGCATCAAAGACATTTGCACCAGTCTAAGTCATTTGTATCTTATTCAACATCTGCATCAAAAAGCATTCGCATCTTCTCAAAATCTTTAGGTTAATTTTCAACAATTCTTCAAAGACCATTTTTAAGACCTCCGGGCACCATTCTTAAGACCTCCGGGCATAACTTTTTTTTTCACGGGTAAGGCCTACGGGCACCATTTTTAAGACCTCTGGGCATAATTTTTCAAATCACGGGTAAGACCTCCGGGCACCATTCTTTAGACCTCCGGGCATAACTTTTTTTCAAATCACGGGTAATGCCTACGGGGATCATTTTTAAGACCTCCGGGCATAATTTTTCAAAACACAGGTAAGACCTCAGGGCACCATTCTTAAAACCTCCGGGCATAACTTTTTTCACAAGTAAGGCCTACGGGCACCATTTTTAAGACCTCCGGGCATAACTTTTTTTCACAGGTAAGGCCTACGGGCACCATTTTTAAGACCTCCGGGCATAATTTTTCAAATCACGAGTAAAACCTCCAGGCACCATTCTTAAGACCTCCGGGCATAACTTTTTTTCACTGGTAAGGCCTACGGGCACCATTTTTAAGACCTCCGGGCATAACTTTTTTTTCATGGGTAAGGCCTAATGCACCATTTTTAAGACCCCCGTGCATAATTTTTCAAATCACGAGTAAGACCTCCAGGCACCATTCTTAAGACCTCCTGGCATAACTTTTTTTCACGGGTAAGGCCTACGGGCACCATTTTTAAGACCTCCGGGCACCATTCTTAAGACCTCCGGGCATAACTTTTTTTCGCGAATCCCAGCATACCCCTGGTTGGGATGGGTAGGCCCACCATTTCACTTTCACTTAGGCCCGGGCCAAGTCAGTGGAGGGACCCTGTCGGGCTCCTTCCCTCCCAAAAAAAAAAAACAAACTGTACCCGGGCATCATTTTTAAGACCTCCGGGCATAACTTTTTTCACGGGTAAGGCCTACGGGCACCATTTTTAAGACCTCCAGGCATAATTTTTCAAATCACGGGTAAGACCTCCGGGCACCATTCTTAAGACCTCCGGGCATAACGTTTTTTCACAGGTAAGGCCTACAGGCACCATTTTTAAGACCTCCGGGCATAATTTTTTTTCACGGGTAAGGCATACGGGCACCATTTTTAAGACCTCCAGGCATAATTTTTCAAATCACGAGTAAGACCTCCAGGCACCATTCTTAAGACCTCCGGGCATAACTTTTTTTCACGGGTAAGGCCTACGGGCACGATTTTTAAGACCTCCGGGAATATTTTTTCAAATCACGGGTAAGACCTCCGGGCACCATTCTTAAGACCTCCGGGCATAACTTTTTTTCATGGGTAAGGCCTACGGGCATCATTTTTAAGACCTCTAGCATATTTTTCAAATCACGGGTAAGGCCTCCGGACACCATTTTAAGACCTCCGGGGACCATTTTAAAGACCTTCGGGCACCATTTTAAAGACTTTAGGGCACAATTTTTCTTTTGGAAATTGAATCTGTTTCCTTAAGACGGGTCGAGCCTTGATTAGTCAGGGAATTCAATTTAAGGAAAAATCTTCAATTTATAGCTTTTTCAAAAAAAAAAAAATTTGAAAAATATGATAGAAGAATGAAGAAGAAACCTATTTCCCTTTCCTTCACATATGATTTCACTGACCGTACAAAATTAGTGTTGGTTTATCTTTGCCTGATTGCTGATTCTTAGCAATAGCCAAAGAGGGGCAGCTGTAGACACCTAATTTTGCCCGGACCACTAAACAAGTATGTTTTCTTCCTATATTGATGTTTTTGAGTGTAAAAAGACTTTTTTCATCCTGCAGGTGGTACTCTGAGACTTAGTTTAAAGGGGCGAGCATAAAAAGTCACCCCTAGAAAAAGTCAACCCCAAAAAAGTCAACCCCAGAAGGTCAACTACTGAAAAAATCAACCCACTTTCAAAATCAAGATTTTAAGCTCAATTGAAAAATGGCGAAATAATTTTGATAATCCGAGGTCTACATTGAAAGATATAGAGTTCGAAAGATGGGATTTGGAGATTCAATAGAAAGGAAACCCTAATCCGAGAAATTTAGAGAAAAGTGCTTAAACGATCAAATTGATCAAAATTGAAGGTTCCAAATGAAAGATAAGCACTGAATACGGGTAATGGAGAAGTCACATGCAAGAAAAATCGAAAGAAAAGTCAATCCGGGAGAAAACCGAGAATTAGGGTTTTTAGTGGATTTCGGTGAAATCGGGAAGAATCACAGAAATGGCCCGACTTGGTAAGACCAAAGCCCCCAATGGATGAGGAATGATTAAAAAAGGATAGCCCAAGGCTCAGTTTGAAAAAAATCTGAAAATCGGACTTGTTTCGAGCAAAATCGGGTTTCGGAGGTAAAAGAGCCAAATTGGAAAATTTGGGAAAAATAGCAAATGGACTCCGAAAATTCTGAAAATTTGAAAATCTCATTTTTAAATCATTTAAAAGAGATTGGCGAAAGAAAATCTTGATTTGAAGTTCGTTTGTAAAATGGCCAAATCCCAAGCTTCTTATGTAGTAATTCAAAAAGGAAAATCTTGGAAAAATAGCAAATGAGCTCCAAATCTTTTGAAATTTTGCAAATCTCATTTTAAAATTATGTGGAAGAGATTGGCGAAAGAAAATCTTGATTCGGAGTCCGTTTGCAAAATGGCCAAATCCCGGGCCTCCTATGCATTAATTTAAGAAGATAAATCCCGAAAAAATAGCAAATGGACTCCAAAAATTCTAAAATTTTACAAATATCATTTTTAAATTATTTGGAAGATATTGGCCAAAGAAAATCTTGATTCGGAGTTCGTTTGCAAAATGGCCAAATCCCGGGCCTCCTATCTAGTAATTCAAGTCGATAAATCCCGAAAAGATACCAAATGAGCTCCAAAAATTATGAAAACTTCCAGATCACACTTTTAAATTATTTGGAAGAGATTGGTGAAGAAAAATCTTGATTTGGAGCTCGTTTAAAAAATGGTAGAATGTGGGGGCATAAAAGGGCATTTTGGAAGGAAAAATCCAAATAAATAGCAAACGGACTCAGATAATTTTGAAAACTTCCAGAACTCAATGTTTTATTATTTTGGAAGTATTAAAAAGCAAAATTGAATTTGGAGTCCGTTTGATATTTATTTGCATCTGGGGGGCAAAACGGTCATTTCACCCAAGCAACCGAAAAGGGCTTCTTTGGGCCTTTCAAAAAATCAGACTTGGGCTCAAAAAGAGAAGTGCTGGCCTGCCCAAGCCCAAAGGAAGGAGGAAGCTTCTGATTTTTCAATCAAATGGCTAAAAATTAAGAGTTAGTTAAAGATTCTCTTTGATCAAGCCATGGTGATTAAGCCACATAGGCCAAGAGAGATGTCAACATTATTCTTGAACAGCTATAATTTGGGACAGCTGATATGCTAATCTAAAGGTGGTAATTTCATTATTTTTTCACCTTGAATTATTAGCCATTTGATGGAAAATTGGTTACAAAAAAATGACAACATCCTTGAGCATTTTAAGGGCCATTCGGCCAGCATAGGAGGGGGAGTCAGATTTTTCATTTTGACATTTCATTTTGCTGAGTTATTTTAGTTTTTACTTGGTTTTCTCTCCTTGGTTGAAAGAAAAAAAGAAAATTTTAGAAAAGAAAGGAAAGTTTGAAGAGACAAAGCTTGAAATATAGCTTCTTGAGGTTGCTCTTGAGCACCAACTCTTGCACTTTCTTGATTTTCCATTCTTCTTTTTTCTATTTTGATTACTATTTGGTGAGTTTCCATTTTAAATAAATGTTTTTTATTGTTCTTCTTAAGTTCTTCCTTCTTCTCTTTCTTAAATATATTTTTTACAATTTTTTTTTATAATATACTCACCATGGCCGAATGGCCTACATTATTTATTTAAGTTGCTATTTTGGTTTATTTTATCATATTATTTATGTTATTTTCATTCATCTTGGTGTTTTAAATGTTATTTTACTTCATATTCTTGAGTTATATTTTAATTTGGTTGCTTTGTTTGTCCATGTTCTTGCATTTTTAATTTTCTGTTTTCATGATGTTTAAATTTGAGCATGTTTTAGATTTAGTATATCAAGTGTTTGTGAAAATGCTTGTGTGGTTTTTGCATGATTTGAGTTTTATATCTTAGTTGAGCATGTTTTAGATCTAGTATATTAAGTGTTTGTGAAAATGCTTGTGTGGTTTTTGCATGATTTGAGTGTTATATTTTAGTTGAGCATGTTAGTATACCAAGTGTTTGTGAAAATGCCATGCTTGTTGGAGCTTGAGGCCATTTGGCTACTCCATGTGTTTTGCATTGTGTGTTGCATTTTTGCCATGTTAGTTAGTAGGTTTTTGCATTTGCATGACATTTGATTTAGTTGAGCATGTTAATATACCAAGTGTTTGTGAAAATGCCATGTTTGCTAGTTACATTATTCCATTCGGCCACCCTTGGAATTTTTGATTTTATGTGCATTCTTGCCATGTTAGTTGATAGGTTAGCATTTGCATGATATTTGGTTGAGTTTTTAGTTTAAGCATGCTTTGTGTTTGTGAAAATGCCATGCATATTTTAGTTATTAAGTTAGGTTTATTTGCCATGCATCTTCATGCATTTTAGGTCTAGGTTGCATTAAATGCCATGCAAGTTCATTTAGGTCTAGGTCACTATATGAATGCCATGCATTTTTTTCATGACATTTAGGTTTAAATTCATGCATTTCATGCACTATGTTTGCTGTATTGTTTCATGTATTTCATGTTCATGCCACTTGAATAATGACTTGAGCCAATTAATGGTTCCAAGTCATGCTCTCTCGAGCACACTTGTGGAAAATTAAAGTTTGTCAAATTGATTATTCTACTTTTGTGATTTTTTTACTTAGCCAATTCTTATCTAACTTTCAAAAAGTCCTAGCTACTGTTTGTGAGCTATTTTATGAGTTTCAAATATTTTTACGTTGATTTTTAAATGATTTTATCAAAGGCAAAAATGTGTTTTGACAAAACAGTTTTTTCACCCAATACTTGTACATTTCCGATTTTTCTGGGAATTTATCTTTAATCAGAAAATTAAGCTAATTTTTTCCCGTGTAGTTTTACATGTTTTGAGTCTCCAGTATTTTTTCAGAATTTTTTCAATTTTTAAAAATAGGGTAAAAAATCGTGGCTTAAAACTGCACAGTGGAGTCAGAATTGAATTTAAAGGAAAATCATTTTTCTGTTTTGGTTAAGTTACTTAGAGTGGGCTGATTAGGAGGGTTAGCCACTGACTTAGGGTAGTTTCTAAGCTTTTTTAAACTCTAAAAATGGTTTTTCAAGTCTTGGGTTAAGGGTAGTCAAGTCCGGATTTTTAAACTTAGGAAATTAGAGCCATTTTAAAAAAAGATTTTGCCCAGTTTTTACTTTTAATTCAAGCTTTTCAAAATTGTTTTCAAACAATCACAAAGTATTTTGGTTTTAGAATATTTAATTTGACATATTTTCCTAAGGTAGCCAGATATCTTTTCAGATATACGGATTTCTTTAATTAAAGGAAAAAATACATTTCATGCATTGCATTTTTCATATTCATGCATTTTATATAATAAGTGATTCTTGCTATAATAATTTCTATGATATTGTTGATGTTATATGGTTTATTATATGGTTTTGAATATTTCATGATATCCTATGCTTTTATTTAGTTATTTTTATTTAGCATATACTATGTTCATGCATTATTATTTTTATTTTCATGCATATTATATGATAGCATTATTTTATTCCATGTCATTTAAATTATATGCCATATCATTCATATTTGTCATGTCATTTAAATCATTTCATTTCATTTAGGATATATTATGTCATCTAGAATATTTTATTTCATTTAGATTATATCATATGACTTAGGATATTGCATTTCATGTAGAATATATTATATTATCTAGGTCATTTCATTTCATTTAGGATATATTATGTCATCTAGAATATTTTATTTCATTTAGAATATATCATATGACTTAGGATATTGCATTTCATGTAGAATATATTATACTATCTAGGTCATTTCATTTCATTTAGGATATATTATGTCATTTAGAATATTTTATTTATTTAGAATATATCATATAACTTAGGATATTTCATTTCATTTAGGATATGCTAAGGCATTCAAATCATGTCATGTCATTTAGGTTGCATTATATTATTTAGATTTTGCTATGTCATTTTATTTATGTCATGCATATACATATTCATTTCTTTTAAATGTTTTCAAAAGAAAAAAAAAATAATAATGGTTTTCAATAAAATAAAGATATTCCCGAGTAAAAATAATTCATGAGTTCTCTGCCGGGTTTGCTGGAGAGGATATCACCAATTATTATTAATAACGGAATATCTTCTTTAAAAAGAGAATGATTCGGAAAATTTTCCAAAATTAATAAAAATTTCTAAATTTTGCCACGTTTGTTGGGGAATATAGAAAAATTTTGAATTTATAAATTCCGGATCATTTTCAATTAAAAATGGAATTATTTTTCTTTAAATTGGGAATTAACTTGAAATACTAAATTTAAAACCGATTTTTTATCGAGACTTGAGATAACACACGATTAATAAGGTAACGATTTATACGGGCATTGTGGAGGTGCTAATCCTTCCCCGCACGTAACCGACTCTCGAATCCGCTTCTTTGATTTCTCTGGTTTTAAAACGCAGACTTGAAATCTGTTTTTAAAATGTTTTAATTAATTTTTAAAATATTTTATAAAATCGGTTTTAATAGGTGGCCGATCACACCTAGCTAAAAAAGATTGGTGGCGACTCCATGTCTTTTTTTAAGGTCATTTTCAAAACCTTCATTTTTTTAGAGGAATTAAGTCGACTTTTCCTCGATTTTTTTTAATGTCACGCTTAACGAATAATAAAGTCTTATTTTTTAGGTTGCGACAGTACCTAAAATTCAAAAACATATTATAAGTAAACAAGATAAAGATCGAAAACATAACAAAAACTAAAGGTATAAAGGCATAAAATGTATATTTTATGGGCTTATCATTTATTCAACTGAGTGTTTCACTCTTTTTAGTTCTTGACAGAACTACCAAACTTATCAAAGAATTCCTTTTTTTGTGGCGTTCAACCTATCAAACTTAGGTTCTTGAAACGAGAGTTCTTAGGGTCTAGCTTACATGCTTAATCTATGTTCTTTGAAATAGGCTTTCTAAGGGTTTAACTTTTCTTTGCCTGAATCTTGCCTTTCTTGGGGTTAGGGTATTTCAATTTGTTAGTGAAGTTGACTGTCATTGAATTTACTGATTATGCCATAGTTTGGTGGGATCAACTAGAAACCAGTAGGAGGAGAAACCATGAGAGACCTATAGAGACATGGAAGGAATTGAAAGCTCTCATGAAAAGTAGGTTTGTACCTAGCCACTATTATTGGGTGATAACTCGTATAATTATATAGTTTTTAGTTATGTTTTATTAATGTTTTGTGTCAAATACGAGTTATTATTGTTTAGTCTAATTGTGTTTATGATCTTTTATATTTTTATGTGTTTTGGTGTTTTTCACAAGTTTCTTTGAGTGATTTCAGATTACTAGAATTAAGGGCAAATCCAGTTCAGTTTCAGTTCCGACACCTTTTGCCATATCAGCTATATCTCGAGTTTCACTGAAGCAATAAGGCTGAAATTTGTAGCCATGCAAAGCTAAGAGGCATATCTATCGTTTTCATGTTTTACAATTCTTAAAACGGAGTCGTTTTCCCTAGCGAAATCGACCATCAAGTTGGCTGATGTGCAATGACGTCTGTGCTGACATGTTTTCGTATTATGCCCATATCTGCTTAACCACATCAGCAAATGAGCTGATTCCAACGGCTATGGTTCCGTAACTGATAGGAGAACCTTTGTCTAGAAGACCATGTGATCAGATTAGGCCTCCAATATTGAAGAAATCGACCATCAAGGTGGCTGATGTGCAATGACGTCTGTGCTGACATGTTTTCGTATTTTGCCCATATCTGCTTAACCACATCAGCAAATGAGCTGATTCCAACGGCTATGGTTCCGTAACTGATAGGGGAACCTTTTTCTAGAAGACCATGTGATCAGATCAGGCCTCCAATATTGACGAAATCGACCATCA
Organism: Fremontodendron californicum; assembly: GCA_030761205.1. Classification (NCBI taxonomy): domain Eukaryota; kingdom Viridiplantae; phylum Streptophyta; class Magnoliopsida; order Malvales; family Malvaceae; genus Fremontodendron; species Fremontodendron californicum. Next base: position 10,695,210 of record JAULJL010000047.1, read on the forward strand.
AGTTGGCTGATCAAAATCGTCATATACCTACCTTTGAAATTTGTAAAGCTTGTCTCTTGTCATTTAGCCCTCCAAAATGTGTATAAATAGAGGGCCTTGGATGATTGTAAGGGATGATATTGTACATAGGTAGGATATTAGCCATTTTAACAAAATTCTCTAAGTTTTCTTCTTCTTTCTTTTCTCTAGTTTTCTTTTTCTTTAGAAAGAGCAAGAGGTTGGATAATTAATATTCTTCTTCTTCTTCTTTCTTTCTTTTATTTTCTTCTTAGATTCTATTTAATTTTATGTTTATAATGCCTATGCTAGGCTAAACTTCTATTTGGTTAAGGGTGATTTCAAAGCCCTAGACATGTTTTGTGATTGATTTTCAGATTCTATCTATCATTAATTTTCTATCAAAGTTGCTTATGTTCTTCTACAAGAATTGTTCATGATGTTGTCTTGATTTATTTAGGTGTACAACTAGATAGATCTTGATAATTATCTATTGCTAGTTTAGGAGTCTTGATCCGTGTAATTGTCTTGATTTCCTATACATAAGTGGCAATTTGTGATTAATGATTATGGTCAAGTTTTCAATAATTGCAAAGTGGAACATAACCTAAGTTGAACAATCCGAGCTTATGTGTTTGTTGCTTAGATCAACCTATCTTTCTCATCATAAAGCTGCCATTAAATTGAATTTAGAGAGCTTATTCTAGGTTGTTTAATGGTTAGAGATTAAATAGAGAGCTTGTTCTATTTAACGACAAACTAAGGAAAGATTGGGGTAACAGAGCTTGTTGTTATCTACGGTTGTTAACTTTGATAGTTGGTTGATATTGATAGATCTGAAATTGATTCTTAATGATGTCTAGTGGTGGAGAATGAAACCTTAACCATATTTTTCATATTTGATTCTTCTTACTTATTTGTTTTCTTACTTTTAGTTTGCTTATTTTTTATATTTATTTTTATTGGCTGGTTATACCGCCTAATTTGTATATTAACTTTGTTTTATTTTTATTGGCTGGTTATACCGCCTAATTTAGTATATATATTTTTATTGGCTGGTTATACCGCCTAATTTAGTATATATATTTTTATTGGCTGGTTATACCGCCTTGCATCTTATTCTTATTATTTACTTTAGTTTAAATCTGGCTTCAAAAACCCCTTTTCTTTTATTGTTCTTGAATTTAAGTTTTAAACTATTAACTTATAAACTAAAACCCAATCCCTGAGGACTCGACCCTTGCTAACTACTATACTTACAATTTATCTTTTTAGTGCAAGGTTAAATAAGATACACTCTTTTGGGTGCATCAAATTTTTGGCGCCGTTGCCGGGGATTGCTTTCTTTAGTTTATTTGTTACTTGGTTTATTCTTATTTTCAGTTCTAATTAGTTCTATTTTCTTGTACATACAACTTTTTCTTATCAAATTTTGAAAAAAAAAAGAAAAAAAAAAAAGAAAACGATGGAATTGAGCAATCTAACACTTGAAGAGTTGGTGGCATACATTAACATGGAGAATCAACAAGCCAATCTCACCTACCCAGTTCAACAATTGGCCATGGGAGGATGTCAAGGCCATCAAGTGTTCCAAGACCAACTGTATGATCATTACTCAAACACTTACCATGAGGGATGGTGGGATCATACTAATTATGGCTACTCAGAAAATTACCAAGAAGTAGATCCTTATGCCAATTACACTCATCCATCTAGCTTCAATCAATCATGGTCTCAAGAACCAGATCTTCTTCAACCACCACATATGACTCAAAACTCAGGTACTTCTTTAGAAGATCTTGTCGATTCTCTTGTTACTAATACTTTGCAATTTCAACAGGAAACAAGGGCAAGCATCCAGAGTTTGGAAAGGCAAATGAGCCTATTGGCTAGTAGTATGGTGGTATGGGTAGCACAAAGATCTGAAGAACTCTCTGCCCAAACAATGATTAACCCAAAGGAGAATACTACTATTGTGACCTTGAGGAATGAGGAACAAGATGAGGATGAGACAAAATTAGAGATGAATTCTATTCTTGAGGATAATGAAGCCAATGATCCAAATAAGAGTATTTCAGCACCTGAGGTAACGTTTGAGATTCCAATTTTTACTAATGTTTTTTCTCCACCTTTTCCTAGTAGATTCGCAAAGTTCAAGGAGGATGAACATGAACAAGACACGCTGGAAACCTTAAACAGTTTGTTTGTGGATGTCATTCAACAAGTACCAAAAGATGCATCATTCCTCGATGAGATATGCACCACCAAGGATGATGGAATAATACTTGTAATGGAGAATGCATGCACTGTTGTGCAAAGAAAGCTACCTCTCAAACGCATAAATTTGGGAAATTTCATGTATGAGCCTGACAAGCGTAAAAAGCCAAGAAGGGGTGTTGGTTAGACTCAAAACACTAACTCAAGTGTTAATTGGGAAGGCAGCCCAATTAAAGATGAAATTGCCAACCTTCCATATTCAGATTTGCTTTCTCTTTCTTTTCCTTTTTCTTTTATTATTTTTATTGTTTTTATTTTTATTTCTTATGTTTCTTTGTTAATTGTGTTTACTGTTTTTAAGTTCATTTAGGCTGCATAAGTTTCTTTTGTTTAATAGTTCTTTTCTCTTACATATAATTCTTGCATTGGGGGATAATAGCATTACATTAATGACAATGTAAGAATTATGTGTGGGGGGAAGAATTTAGGATTTTATTTAGAGTGTTTTGTTTTTGTGTCTTTTTATGCTGTTTTTCTTTCTGATCCTTGTTTTGAAAATAACTAGATGTAAATATAATTTTTTTTTTTACCCCGGTTAAATGGCGGATAACGGTACTCCGTGATTATTTAAATCGGTTCCATCAGCTACCCACAAAACTGATATTGTATATAAATTTCTCTTCCAATTTCTCTTTCAATTTTTTTTTATTTTTTTTTTCAGGATGGATGATACTCTCACAAGATTGCAGAAACGATTTCCTCCTTTTCCTCGAAATATTTTACTGAAGCTTTACCAAGTTCGACTTGAAAGATTAAGAATGCTTATGCACAAAGGGATTCCTGACGACATACGTTGGATAATTGAAGCCAAGGTACGTGAAGATGAATATCTTCCTGTTTTGCATTTACCAGGTACAGGTAGAAGCACTTTTGCAAAGAAGCGACGAGCAAAGCGCATGAGTTCAAATTGCCACAAATGTGCACGATGGACGTGTAACGGTAAATGTCGTTCAATTGGGATTCCGTCCTCTAATCGAGATGATAAAATTGAATTCATTAAGGATGGACTGAGTAAGGAGAATTTGGGTAATATCCAACTTTCTCTTGAGACGCATCCTAGTGGAGACGTACAAAGAGAAATTCTTGATTTATGGCCGCAATTCCAAAGGGAATGGCAACATCTTGGGAATCTGATGTTAAAAGACCCTGTTTGCCAGCTTGTAAGAAAACTGGATGGGAAGCATATCCTCGACTCATAGAAGGCGTTTAAGCCGTTTCTGGACGTAAAACCAGAGGAAGATGTGAGCCACAATCACAACTACAATAAATGACTTCTCAGCTTTTGGTTTGATTTGCAATAACTTTATTTCGGTTTAATTTACGTGTTATTCGATTTGTGTAATTATTCTCATTTTTTTTTATTTGTCTTTTACGATTGATTTTTCTTCTCTTTTTTATTTTTTTTTCTTCCTGAAATCACGCAAAAATCTTTTGTTAGGTTAACATTTTCTTCTGACAGGTCAAATACACTTTCGGCGACATTATTACTCTTGACTTTTACGGTTGATTTTTCTTCTCTTTTTGATTTTCTTCCTGAAATCACGCAAAAATCTTTTGTTAGGTTAACATTTTCTTCTGACAGGTCAGATACACTTTCGGCGACATTATTACTCTTGTCTGATTCACTACTCAGTCCTCTATATATTACACCATGTACTCATTCTCTTTCAGGCACTCGAAAAAAAGAAAAAAAAAGAAAAAAAAAATGGAAAGTACTTCGTCCCAACGCATTAAAAAAATTTGTGTCTTTGGAGGTGCTTATCCAGGGAAAAATAACATATTCGCTGATGAAGCCATAAGAGTTGGAGTAATACTTGCCCAACAAAAGATCCACTTGATTTATGGAGGCGGTAGTACGGGTTTAATGGGAGCAGTCGCTACAGCAGCACACGCCGGAGGAAGTCCAGTTCTAGGAATCGTGCCAAAATTATTCACAAGTTTTTGTGGACCTACCGTGGGTAAGGAAATACAAGTCTGGAGTATCCCTGAACGGATGACAATCATGTACCATTCTGCCGATGCATTCATTGCTTTACCAGGAGGTTTGGGTACATTGGAAGAAATAGCTTGCGTGGCTTCTTGGTCATCTTTGGTCACAAATAAGAAACCCATTGGTTTGCTTAATATTAATGGTTATTTTAGTAATTTGCTTTCATATTTAGATAATGCTGTGGATAATGGATTCATGTTTTCAGAGGCAAGGAGAACCATAATTTCTGCTACAACCATTGAAGATTTACTCAAAAAGCTCCAAGCTTATGAGTGTTTATCTGCTACGTTTGTTTCGCAAACGCTCGGAAAAAGAAAAAGAGATATGGACGAGCAAGGAGTGGATTGCACTTTGTCTTTGTAACATTATCTAACATTTTGCTTGTTGTGTCTCAGTTATAATAAGTGGTTAGCAACCTCTGCAGGTAATATCTCCTAAATTCTACCTTTAAAATTTGACATTGGGGACAATGTCATATTTTAGTAGGGGGTAAGGGACATATTTTGCTAATTTAATAAAAAAAAAAAAATTAAGAAGTATTTATTCTGAACAAGGTCTGAGTAAGGGAGACTTGAGACATACCTTGTCAGTTTGATTTCTTCTTTTCAAAAAAAAAAAAAAAAAAAAAAAAAAAAGAGTTTGTTGTGTTTTAAGCAATTTAGAAGTATTCATTCTGAACAAGGTCTGAGTAAGGGAGACTTGAGACATACCTTGTCAGTTTGATTTTAATCTTTTTATGTTTACTTGTTAATTTTTGTTTAATATTTTAGGATTATTTAGGTTGCATGAGTTTGTTTTGTTTTGAGTCTTAGTTGTTCCTATTCTTATGTTATTAGTTCTTTTCTCTTACACATGATTCTTTCATTTGTGTTAATAGACTTACATTGAGGACAATGTAAGAATTAAGTGTGGGGGGAATGAATTAGGATTTCTTTTATTTTTGTCTACTATTTTTTTTTTATGAGTCTTTATTATTATTATTATTTTTAGTGTGTTTTAGTTCCTTTTTAATACAATGATGAGATATGAATTGCATAGGTCTAAACTGGTTATTAGTGAGAAGATTTTCATGAGAATTGAGCTTGATGTCAACCTTTTTATGAGCCAATGTTAATATAATATGTTGATTGAGAAAGAAGCATGTTTAGACTTAATCTGACTTGTATAATCATCCTTGTGAGTTTTTGAGCCTATAATGATTGATGCATTATACAAATCAATCTAATTTCTTTCTTGAGTGCTCTTATGATTACAGGATTCTCTAGAACTTGCTTTAAACCGTTTGAGACTATATTGATACATGTGACAACATGAATATGATAGAGGCATTAGGATTTTTAGCCAGAGCCAAACAGCCATCCCTTATTGATGTTCCAAGAGAACACACCCTTAGTGAACCAATTTGAGCCTACATTGAATAAGCTATCTCTTTGGTAACCATAACTTGTCCCTAACCTAAATATACTTATATCTTTACCTTTGTTCCAAAGATGAATTAGCATGTTTTGAGACAAGTTGCAAAGACAAGGGATATTTTTAGTTAAAAATTTGGGTTAGAAACAAGAAATAAGTGTGGGGGGGAAAGAAAAGAAAAGTCAAGAGAAAAAGAAATGAAATACTGGCAAATACATTCCTATGTAAAAAAAAAAAATATATATGAATCATCTCTTGAATTTGTGGAAAAAGAAAAAGATGTTACAAAGTCGTTTAGAATGAAGAAAAGGCCCAACATAAATATCCGGCCTAGGTGACTATGTACTTGTAAAGAGTTTTGAGAAGTTTCTTTGTATGATCTTTTTATGTCTCTAAACTTTATGAACTCTTTGGAACCTTTGTGATATCTTTATCCTTTTGTTCTTCAACCACATTACAAACCCCTTGGCCCCATTACAACCTTGATTAAAGACCTCTTGATTCATGAAGTTGTATGATCTAAATAGTGGAGAATAGGTGGACAAGCAAGAATATGGTAGAACTGTTTTCATGAGATTGATTGAGTGTAAACACTTCACCACTACTTTAAAGAGTGAAAATCATGAGGGTATCCCATGTGAGAAGTTGAGATTAAATTTAAACATGCAATATTTTGATTGAGATATGTTATGCTAATATTGGCTTAACTCAAACAATTTACATTCAAGCATGATTTTTTGTGAAATTCTTTAAGCTATTGATTAGTTTATAAGACTTGTTCAAATATTGTATCTAATTTGTATTGAAAGGATTAGGAGTAAATATTTTTAGTATATGCAGTTTATTTATATTTTAGTTTTTCAATGTTTGTGGGTATCGTTCTAGTAAACCCTCACGAGACTAAACTCGTCCACTAGGGACACCTAGGGGTTTAAAGGCTTGTGTCACATGCTAAGTGCCACCGTGATTTCCTACGAAAATGGATTAGATTAGATTTTCTTATTTTATTTTTATTGAGTCGTTGCTAGGGACTAGCAACAATCTAAGTGTGGGGGTGTGATAACTCGTATAATTATATAGTTTTTAGTTATGTTTTATTAATGTTTTGTGTCAAATACGAGTTATTATTGTTTAGTCTAATTGTGTTTATGATCTTTTATATTTTTATGTGTTTTGGTGTTTTTCACAAGTTTCTTTGAGTGATTTCAGATTACTAGAATTAAGGGCAAATCCAGTTCAGTTTCAGTTCCGACACCTTTTGCCATATCAGCTATATCTCGAGTTTCACTGAAGCAATAAGGCTGAAATTTGTAGCCATGCAAAGCTAAGAGGCATATCTATCGTTTTCATGTTTTACAATTCTTAAAACGGAGTCGTTTTCCCTAGCGAAATCGACCATCAAGTTGGCTGATGTGCAATGACGTCTGTGCTGACATGTTTTCGTATTATGCCCATATCTGCTTAACCACATCAGCAAATGAGCTGATTCCAACGGCTATGGTTCCGTAACTGATAGGAGAACCTTTGTCTAGAAGACCATGTGATCAGATTAGGCCTCCAATATTGAAGAAATCGACCATCAAGGTGGCTGATGTGCAATGACGTCTGTGCTGACATGTTTTCGTATTTTGCCCATATCTGCTTAACCACATCAGCAAATGAGCTGATTCCAACGGCTATGGTTCCGTAACTGATAGGGGAACCTTTTTCTAGAAGACCATGTGATCAGATCAGGCCTCCAATATTGACGAAATCGACCATCAAGTTGGCTGATCAAAATCGTCATATACCTACCTTTGAAATTTGTAAAGCTTGTCTCTTGTCATTTAGCCCTCCAAAATGTGTATAAATAGAGGGCCTTGGATGATTGTAAGGGATGATATTGTACATAGGTAGGATATTAGCCATTTTAACAAAATTCTCTAAGTTTTCTTCTTCTTTCTTTTCTCTAGTTTTCTTTTTCTTTAGAAAGAGCAAGAGGTTGGATAATTAATATTCTTCTTCTTCTTCTTTCTTTCTTTTATTTTCTTCTTAGATTCTATTTAATTTTATGTTTATAATGCCTATGCTAGGCTAAACTTCTATTTGGTTAAGGGTGATTTCAAAGCCCTAGACATGTTTTGTGATTGATTTTCAGATTCTATCTATCATTAATTTTCTATCAAAGTTGCTTATGTTCTTCTACAAGAATTGTTCATGATGTTGTCTTGATTTATTTAGGTGTACAACTAGATAGATCTTGATAATTATCTATTGCTAGTTTAGGAGTCTTGATCCGTGTAATTGTCTTGATTTCCTATACATAAGTGGCAATTTGTGATTAATGATTATGGTCAAGTTTTCAATAATTGCAAAGTGGAACATAACCTAAGTTGAACAATCCGAGCTTATGTGTTTGTTGCTTAGATCAACCTATCTTTCTCATCATAAAGCTGCCATTAAATTGAATTTAGAGAGCTTATTCTAGGTTGTTTAATGGTTAGAGATTAAATAGAGAGCTTGTTCTATTTAACGACAAACTAAGGAAAGATTGGGGTAACAGAGCTTGTTGTTATCTACGGTTGTTAACTTTGATAGTTGGTTGATATTGATAGATCTGAAATTGATTCTTAATGATGTCTAGTGGTGGAGAATGAAACCTTAACCATATTTTTCATATTTGATTCTTCTTACTTATTTGTTTTCTTACTTTTAGTTTGCTTATTTTTTATATTTATTTTTATTGGCTGGTTATACCGCCTAATTTGTATATTAACTTTGTTTTATTTTTATTGGCTGGTTATACCGCCTAATTTAGTATATATATTTTTATTGGCTGGTTATACCGCCTAATTTAGTATATATATTTTTATTGGCTGGTTATACCGCCTTGCATCTTATTCTTATTATTTACTTTAGTTTAAATCTGGCTTCAAAAACCCCTTTTCTTTTATTGTTCTTGAATTTAAGTTTTAAACTATTAACTTATAAACTAAAACCCAATCCCTGAGGACTCGACCCTTGCTAACTACTATACTTACAATTTATCTTTTTAGTGCAAGGTTAAATAAGATACACTCTTTTGGGTGCATCATTGGGACCTTTACCACAAACTTCAAAACCTTACCCAAGGGTCTAGGAGTGTAGAGGATTACTATAAGGATATGGAGGTGGCTATGATTAGAGCCAATGTAGAGGAGGATCGCGAAGTCACCATGGCTAGATTTTTAAGTGGCTTACATAGAGACATAGCCAATGCTGTGGAGTTGCAGCATTATGTGGAGGTAGAAGACATGGTGCACATGGCTATGAAGGTGGAGAGGCAATTGAAAAGAAAGGGGCCAGCAAGGTATTCTTCGGTTTCTAACACTCCTTGGAAACCAAAGTGGGACATAGACCGGGCTGTTGTCAAGGACTGGCCGACTCCTAAAGGGGCAAGTGAGGTAAGAAGCTTTCATGGTTTAGCTAGTTTTTACAGGCGTTTTGTTAAAGACTTTAGCACTATTGCTGCACAACTTATTGAAGTTATTGAAAATAATATTGGTTTTCATTGGGGCAATGAACAAGAGAAAGCATTTCTTAATCTTAAAGATATACATATGTTTAGCACCTATTTTAACATTACCTAACTTTGACAAAGCTTTTGAGATACCTCAGGAATAGGAATTGGAACTGTTTTAATGCAGGAAAAGCGTCCAATCGCATTCTTCAGTGAGAAGCTTAGTGGAGCGGGCTTGAACTATCCAACTTACGACAAGGAGCTCTATGCACTTGTTAGAGCTTTGAAGACATGGCAGCATTACTTATGGCCTAAGGAGTTCGTGATACATACTGATCATGAGTCATTGAAACATCTCAAGGGTCAAGGTAAGTTGAATAAGAGACATGCTAGGTGGATGGAATACATAGAGACCTTTCTTTATGTCATTAGATACAAGCAAGGTAAGGAAAATATTGTGGCTGATGCTTTATCTAGGAGGTATGTGTTTCTCACATCTATGAATGCTAAGATGCTTGGATTTGAATATATAAAGGATGAATATGCCAATGATTCTGATTTTTGTGATGTATACATAGCATGTGATAAGACAGCATTTGGTAAATTTTACAAGCTTGATGGTTTTTTGTTTAGACAAGATAAACTATGTGTGCCTAATTGTTCTATGAGAGAGTTATTAGTGCGTGAGGCACGTGGTGGTGGTTTAATGAGACACTTTGGTGTCAAGAAGACCTTAGAAATATTGTATGAACATTTCTTTTGGCCTAAAATGAAAAGGGATGTTATTCGCATATGTGATAGATGCATTACAAGTAAAAAGGCCAAATCTATGGTTTTACCTCATGGGTTGTATATGTGTACTCTTACTAGTTCCTAGTGAACCATGGGTAGACATATCTATGGACTTTGTATTGGGTTTACCTAGGACGAAAAGGGGTAGGGGTTCAATTTTTGTGGTAGTGGATAGGTTTAGCAAGATGGCACATTTTATTCCATGCCATAAAACTGATGATGCAACTAACATTGCTGAATTGTTCTTTAGGGAGATAGTGCGCCTACATGGTTTTCCTAGAAGCATTATGTCTGATAGAGATGTTAAGTTCCTTAGTTACTTTTGGAAGGTTTTGTGGGGGAAATTGGGAACTAAACTTTTGTTTTCTACTACTTGTCATCCACAAACTGATGGGCAAACTGAAGTAGTTAATAGGACTTTAACACAACGTTTTTGCACTGTTATACAAAAGAACTTGAAAACTTGGGAAGAATGTTTGACATTCATAGAGTTTGCATATAATAGGACTATGCATTCTACTACTTCTTATTCTCCATTTGAGATTGTTTATGGTTTTAATCCATTAACACCTTTAGAATTAATGCCTTTACCTGTTGATGCAAGGAATAGTTTGAATGGGAGTAAGAAAGCTGAATTGGCGAAGTCTCTTCATGAGAAAGTAAAGCTTCAAATTGAGAAAAAGAATGCAAAAGTTGCTTCACAATCAAACAAAGGGAGGAGGCGAGTTACTTTCGAACCAGGTGATTAGGTCTGGGTTCATATGCGCAAGGAAAGATTTCCAGCCCATAGGAGAACCAAGTTGCATCCTCGAGGAGATGGGCTTTTCCAAATCCTTGAGAAAATTAATGACAATGCTTACAAAATGGACTTACCAGGTGAGTATAACGTTTCTGCTTCATTTAACGTTTCTGATCTTTCCCTTTATGATGTAGGTGATGATTCGAGGTTCAATCCTTTTGAGGAAAGGGGGAATGATGAGAACCAAGCTGGTATTGGACTTCAAGATCCATTGCATGTTCCTATTGGGCCTATACAAGGTCAAGATCCAAGAAGCTCATGGAAGCTATGCAAGGATTGGTGCAAAGGACTTGGGAAGAACCTACAAGTCTTTTAAGCAATGTCAATCCATTCATGTTGGGCTGCTTGAATGAGGAAGACCAAGAATTGGTCCATGTGATCCAAGCTTCACTTGATGGGCCATAGAGGAATTCAAGGGGGCGACAATCTTAATGAACTAGTGGGCCTGTTTTTAGTTCATTATCTAATATGAAGTGGGGACCAATTCATTAATGATGTGGGTCCTAAATTAGAAGCTTTAGTTGGGTCTTTTAATTACTTAGGCTTTTGGACCTGATTTATGTATTATGTCCATTAGGCTTGTGGGGTCTATCTTCATTAAACTTGCTGGACATCCTTTTAATTTAATTAGGTTTGGGCTTGAGCTTGTTCAGCCCACAGTTAAGCTTTCATTTAATTATGTAAGTAGTAAGCCTTGGCTGCCAAGGAGTTTCATTTGTACTAGGAGTTCTTAGGCTAGTTGAATTAGGGTTAGTAGGGAGGCTATAAATACCCTTGTTTAGCCATCTACTACAGCAACAATTATTAATCTTTTGAGTTTGAATTTATTCAAAGTGAGTGTTTTACTCTTTTTAGTTCTTGATAGAACTTAGGAACTTATCAAAGAATTCTTTCTTTGTGGGGTTCAACCTATCAAACTTAAGTTCTTGAAATGAGAGTTCTTAATCTAGGTTCTTTGAAATAGGCTTTCTAAGGGTTTAAGTTTTCGTTGCCTGAATTTTGGCTTTCTTGGGGTTAGGGTATTTCAATTTGTTAGTGGGTTCAAAGGGTTTAACCCCTAGGGTTCACATCACTTGTAGTTGCCTTAACCGGTTGATTACAAGAGTGCCTTAGGCATTCGGTTGATTTCATTACTCATATCCACAATAAGCGAGCATTGCATAGGCAGACAAGTAAGTGACTTGAACTCTTCCTCTATGTTCTCGGATTTTGATAAGTCAAAATCCAACAGCTTGTTGAGGCGCAGACGTCTTTTGAGGTCTCTTAAGTCAGAACCAGGGCACTCATGGATGCTCTTTGTGATTTTTCCTTCGTCCGAAGCTTTTTTCTCTTTCTCTCCCGGTGTGGATTTTTCATGTCTTCCCGAGTCCGAGGTCACATGGGTGGCCGGCCTTGCATCTGTGCTTGGCGCCACTTCTCACCATTTCCCAAGTGTTTTTGGAGCATGCGGAGTCTACTTGCTTGATTTCTCAAGTGGGGGACTTATCTCAACCGATGTGACTTAAAGCTTATTTTCTTCTCTCATTTTGACTTTGGCCTTTGGATATTTCCCTCCCATTAGCTAGACCACTTCAAAATTTTCCCCCTCTTTCTCCTACACATGCCTCTATAAAAAGGTTGGCATGAGTATCGAGTTACCAAGTAAGTGACTTCCTCTTGTCTTTTTGTGCTTTGCCGTTTGGTCTCCATAAGTGTTTTGTTGTTTTTAGCATGCTTTCCTAAGTGTTTTGGGTTTTTGGACATGTCTCCCCAAGTGTTTTAACTGTCGAACATGCTTTCCCAAGTGTTTTGATTTTCGAACATGATTTCCCAAGTGTTTTGATTCTCAAACATGTCTCCCCATGTGTTTGGACTATCAAACATGCTTTCCCAAGTGTTTTGGCTCTCAAAAATGTTTTCTCAAGTGTTTTGGTTCTCGAACATGTTTTCTCAAGTGTTTGGACTCGTGTCTAAGCTTTGCCAAGTGTTTTGGCTTTCGGACATGATTTCCCAAGTGTTTTGACACTTGGGAAATCATGTCCGAAAGCCAAAACACTTGGGATCACTTGGGATCACTTAGGATTCACCTTAGAAATCCGACTTGACCACCTTGGAGAACACTTGGGAACACTTGGGATGAATTGGGATCACCGACGCACCCAAAAGAGCGTATCTTATTTAACCTTGCACTTAAAAAGAATCAATTGTAGAGCATAGTGATTAGCAAGGGTCGAGTCCTCAGGGATTGGGTTCTAGTTTATAAGTCAATAGTTTATCACTTAATAACAAGTAAACAAAAGTAGAGGGAATTTTCAGATCAGATTTAAACTAAAGTTAACAATAAGAATGAGAAAACAAGTAATTAAGAAGAATCAAATATGAGAAATATGGCTAAAGGTTCATTCTCCACCACTAGACATCATTAAGAATCAATTTCATATCTATCAACATCAATTAAATATTAATGTTAACAACCGTAGATAACAACAAGTTCTGTTACCCCAATTTTTCCTTAGTTCGTCATTAAATACAAAAAGCTCTCTATTTAATCTCTAACTATCAAACAACCTAGAATAAGCTCTCTAAGTTCAATTTAATAGCAGCTTTATGATGAGAAAGATAGGTTGATCTAAGCAACAAACACATAAGATCGGATTGTTCAACTTAGGTTATGTTCCACTTTGCAATTATTGAAAACTTGACCATAATCATTAATCACAAATTGCTACTTATGAATAGGAAATCAAGACAATTACACGGATCAAGACTCCTCCTAAACTAGCATTAGACAATTATCAAGATTTATCTAGTTGGCCATCTAAACAAATCAAAACATCATCATGAACAATTTTAATAGAAGAACATAAGCAACTTTAATAGAAAACAATGATAGATAGATTCTGAATATTAATTACATAACATGTCTAGGGTTTTGAAATCACCTTTAACCAAATAAAAGTTTAGCCTAGCATAGGCATTGTAAACATAAACATAAAATTAAAGAGAATCTAAGAAGAAAATAAAAGAAAAAAAGAAGAAGAAGAAGAAGAATATTAATTATCCAGCCTCTTGTTCTCTCAAAAACTCTAAAACAAAGAAGAAATCATAATTTTGATGCTTGGAGAAGTGTAAATTTCGTTTCCCCCTTGATCTCTATTTATAGCCAATAGCTAGGGTATCAAACAAGTGAATTTTAGCTGTCTCCCTTCAATAAATGCTGACTTGTGGCTAAAGTTAAGGAAAAGTGGCTGACTTTTGTGTTTTAAGGAAAGATATAAGCCTTGGCAGCCAAATTTGAATAAAGTAGGAAAGTTTTAGTCAAAGCATTCTTTAATGAAGAGAGATTACAAACTTGCAACCAAAGTAAGTGTAAGGAAGGAAAGTCTTGGCTGATTTAATTCTCCTACCTTGACTAGGATTAGCTTTAAGGAAAGATACTTGCAATTAATGCAATTAATGCCAGTTGACAGCCACTAATCCTTCTTTGACAAGGATAAACATAACTGTCAGCTAGGGTATTAAGAAAAAAATGTGATTTGCGGCTAGAGTTGTCTCTGCCACTAGGGTTGTTTAGGGAGATATTCCAATGCCGATTTGGATGACCAATTCTTATCCAATTTAAGCCCATGGCCAACTGTTGGAAAGGTAATCAAGTGATCTTCAAAAGTCAAGAAGGAAGTTTCTTCGAATAAAGAGTCTAACATCACTCAAAAGTGTGTATCTTATTTAACCTTGCACTTAAAAACAATCAATTGTAGAGTATAGTGATTAGCAAGGGTCGAGTCTTCAGGGATTGGGTTTTAGTTTATAAGTTAATAGTTTATCACTTAAAAACAAATAAACAAAAGTAAGGGGGATCTTGAAATCAGATTTAAACTAAAGTTAACAATAAGAATGAGAAAACAAGTAATTAAGAAGAATCAAATACGAAAAATATGGTTAAGGTTTCATTCTCCACCACTAGACATCATTAAGAATCAATTTCATATCTATCAACATTAATTAGCTATCAAAGTTAACAACCGTAGATAACAACAAGCTCTGTTACCACAATCTTTCCTTAGTTCATCGTTAAATAGAACAAGCTCTCTATTTAATCTCTAACTATCAAACAACCTAGAATAAGCTCTTTAAGTTCAATTTAATAGCAGTGATAACTCGTATAATTATATAGTTCTTAGTTATGTTTTATTATTGTTTTGTGTCAAATACGAGTTATTATTGCTTAGTCTAATTGTGTTTATGATATTTTATATTTTTATGTAATTTGGTGTTTTTCACGAGTTTCTTTGAGTGATTTCAGATTACTAGGTTAAATCAAGAATTAAGGGCAAATCCAATTCAGTTCCAGTTCCGACACCTTTTGCCATATCAGCTATATCTAGAGTTTCACTGAAGCATTAAGGCTGAAATTTTTACAGTGCATAGTTAAGAGGCATATCTATCTTTTTTATGTTTTACACTTCTTGAAACGGAGTCGTTTTCCCTAGCGAAATCGACCATCAAGTTGGCTGATGTGCAATGACGTCTGTGCTGACCTGTTTTGGTAATTTGACCATATCTTCCGATCCACATGAGCAAATGATCTGATTCCAACGGCTATGGATCCGTAACTGATAGGGGTATATTTTTCTAGAAGACCATTTGATCAGATCGAGCCTCCAACATTGACAAAATCGACCATCAAGCTGGCTGATCAGAATTGTCATACAATATGACGAAAATTGTTAGAAAAATGCACCCACCTATTATACCTACCTTTGAAATTTATAAAGCTTGTCTCTTGTCATTTAGCTCTCCAAAATGTGTATAAATAGAGGGCCTTGGATGAGCATTAAAGGAGATTGGTAGGATATTAGCCATTGTAATAAAATTCTCTAAGTTTTCTTTTTCTTTCCTTTCTCTAGTTTTCTTTTTCTTTATTTACTTATGCTTCTTACATTTTTTTTCATTTTATTCATATCTAGTATGTGTTGCTAATCATATTGTTGAGGTGATGAGGTGAAGCTCTTGGTAAATGCTAAGGTTAGTCTCTTAAACATGAGCTAAAATGAATAATCATTTATAAACACTAGTATAGATAATATTTTCTTTTGGTTTAAAATCTTACTTACAAAGTAGGGATCTTGATTCATTATTGACAAGGAAAATGGCACAGTAAATGCTTGGTTTCATAATCTTGATTTGTTGTAGACATATACCTTGGCATAAGGAATGCTTGGACTCTTTTTATGAGTTTTGAGGATACCAAATGAACATAATATCATATGCTATGGACGTTGGACAATTTGGACTGAATTGCTAAACCTTCCGATTGGAACCTCCTTTATGTGTGGATTTCAATTGTGTAATAAAACAAGATTAATCTTAGCATAACACCAAGAGTGGATTCTCTAACCTCAACATCTTTTCTTATTGTTTTTTATATCTTGTTTAATTTCTTTTATGTTATTTTGTTTATTTTGTTCTCTAATATCTTGTTTATCTTGTTTTGTTGTTGATTCCCTAATATCTTGTTTACTTTCTTTTTCTTATATATTTATAAACTTATACTTACTAATACGCTTCCCTGTGGTTCGACCTCGGACACCCGAGAATTTATTACTTGAACATAACTTGCACTTGGGTTTACAACTCTTAATTGAGTCTCCATCAAGTTTTTGGCGCCGTTGCCGGGGAGGCAATACTAAGTATATAAGTTTATAAGTATATTTATTTTTATTGGCTGGTTATACCGCCTATATTTATTTTTATTGGCTGGTTATACCGCCTAATCTGTATATTAACTTTGTTTTATGCTTGTTTGGCGACGTGATTTTAGATCTCGTCGTTTAGTTAGATTTTATTGTGAAACTTTTTCAGGTAATCTTTCTAATACAACTCCTACCATGGCTGACAATGAAAGTGTTCATGCTGAAGATGAGAACAGACAAGTACGCACCATGCGTGACTACTTGCAACCAACTCGAAGCTCATCACCCTCTTGTTTTATTTTTCCTCTCAATGCAAACAACTTTCGTTTTAAACCAGGTATGATAGCTTTGCTTCCAAATTTCCATGGGTTAGAATCGGAAAGTGCTTACTCGTTTCTAAAAGGCTTCGAGGATGTATGTGTCACCTTTAATGACCAACAATGTACAAATGAAATTGTCAAGCTAAAATTATTTCCTTTTTCTTTAAAAGATAAAGCAAAAATTTGGCTTCATAATTTAAAACCAAGGTCAATTGGCACATGGCAAGAATTACAAACTGAGTTTCTAAAGAAATTTTTCCCAGCACATAAAACTACTGCTTTGAAAAGACAGATTCAAAATTTCAATCAAAATCAAAATGAAGCATTTTTTCAGTGCTGTGAGCGTTTTAAAGATTTGTTAAGTTCTTGTCCACATCATGGTTTTGAAAAATGGCGTCTTATTAGTTTCTTTTATGAAAGTTTAACTCCCGAAACTAAACAATTTGTTGAAACAATGTGTAACGGTGAGTTTCTAGAAAAAGAACCTGAAGAAGCCTTTGACTACCTAGACCATTTGGCAGATAACTCTCAAGCCTGGCACACAGATAATTCCTCTGAAAGTTCCAATAGATCTAATCTTGTTTCTAACAGAGGTAAATATCATTTTAGTCAAGAAGATGAGATAAAAGCTAAAATAGCTAATTTGGCTAGAAAGATTGAAGCCATGGAACTTAGAGAAGTAAAAGAAGTCAAAACGGTTAAAAATGAAGAAAGTTGTGGAATTTGTGAAATCATGGGACACCCACTTCTGAATGTCCAAACATTCCCATTCTTAAAGAAGCGTTGCATGATCAAGTAAATTCCATAAACACATTTAAAAAGCCTTTTCCTTCTCCTTACTCTGAAACGTATAACCCTGAATGGAGAAATCATCCCAACTTCAGTTGGCGGAATAATAATCATGTTCAGGTACCACAATCTCAAAAGCCGGGCAACACTTTTTCCTATCAACCTTCACGTGTACAAACCTTGGAAGAGACATTGCAAGCATTCATGCAAACACAAGCAAATGTGAATAACCAAACTTCACAGGACATCAATGAGATCAAAAACACCTTGTCCACATTGACAGCTTCATTACGCACTCAAGAAAAAGGTAAGTTTCCTGCTCAACCTCAGCCTAACCCTTCTACTCAATGTCTTGTTTCTTGCTCCAATGAAACTCAACAGGAAAATGCCAGTTCTATCACAACTCTTCGAAGTGGAAAGGCAATTGACAAAAACATTCCATCAAAAGACCAAGATCCTCCTTCCCCTCCGAAAAGTAATGGTAAGGATGATGGTAAGTCTGAACTTCTTGAAAATTTGGACAAAGAAAAAGGTATGCATCCTGCTCATTTTCCTCAAAGGTTGCAAACAATAAAGAATTTGAATCAAAATGCAGAAATTTATGAACTTTTCAAACAAGTTAAGATTAACATTCCTTTATTGGATGCAATCAAACAAGTTCCATCTTATGCTAAATTTTTGAAGGACATGTGCATAGTTAAAAGGAAACATAATGTACAAAAGAAAGCATTTCTGATGGAAAGTGTGAGCTCAATCATTCAGCACCTTACTCCACCAAAATTCAAAGATCCTGGATGTCCAACAATCTCATGCATCATTGGAAACACTAGAATAGAACGTGCATTGCTTGATCTTGGTGCTAGTGTTAATCTTTTGCCTTTTTCTGTTTATCAACAGTTAGGTTTAGGTGAACTCAAGGAAACACCTGTTACACTTCAACTAGCTGATCGTTCTGTAAAAATTCCTCGAGGGATAGTTGAAGATGTTTTGGTTCAAATTGATAATTTTTACTTCCCTGTTGATTTTATTGTTTTGGACACACATCCTGTTTCAAATCCAAATGTTCAAATTCCTGTTATATTAGGCCGTCCATTTCTTGCAACTTCTAATGCTCTGATAAATTGCAGGAATGGTATTTTGAACATTTCTTTTGGAAATATGACTTTAGAATTAAATGTGTTCAACATTTGCAAGCAATCTGGTGATGATTCAGAAGTACATGAAGTGGATTTCATTGAAGAACTTGTTCATGAACATCTCACCACTACCACATTCCATGATCCTTTAGAAGCTTATTTAATTGAATGTGAGTTTGATAATGCTTCAGAAATTTCACACACTGATTCTTTGTTAAATTCTTTTCAGGATAAGCATTATTGGAAACAAAAACTTGAGGAACTCAGAAATGATGCATATGAGAATCCTAAAATTCATAAAGAAAGAACTAAAGCCTTTCATGACAAGTTAATTTCAAGAAAAACATTTGATGTTGGGCAAAAAGTTCTACTTTATAATTCTAGACTTCACATATTTCCTGGTAAGTTGAGATCAAGATGGACTGGCCCATTTGTGGTTAAGCATGTGTATCATTATGGAGCAGTTGACATTGAGAATCCTCAAAATGGTAACGTATTCAAGGTAAATGGACAAAGACTCAAACTCTTTTTGGAAAATCATGTTACTCAAGAAGAGGTTGTTTTTCTTTCTGATCCTTGTTTTGAAAATAACTAGATGTAAATATAATTTTTACTAATCTTCTAAAAAAAAAAATAAAAAAAAAATACATTTTTTTTAACCCCGGTTAAATGGCGGATAACGGTACTCCATGATTATTTAAGTCGGTTCCATCAGCTACCAACAAAACTGATATTGTATATAAATTTCTCTTTCAATTTCTTTTTCATTTTTTTTCAAGATGGATGATATTCTCACAAGATTGCAGAAACGAATTCTTCCTTTTCCTCGAAATATTTTACTGAAGCTTTACCAAGTTCGATTTGAAAGATTAAGAATGCTTATGCACAAAGGGATTCCTGAAGACATACGTTGGATAATTGAAGCCAAGGTACGTGAAGATAAATATCTTCCTGTTTTGCATTTACCAGGTACAGGTAGAAGCACTTTTGCAAAGAAGCGACGAGCAAAGCGCATGAGTTCAAATTGCCACAAATGTGCACGATGGATGTGTAACGGTAAATGTCGTTCTATTGGGATTCCATCCTCTAATCGAGATGATAAAATTGAATTCATTAAGGATGGACTGAGTAAGGAGAATTTGGGTAATATCCAACTTTCTCTTGAGACGCATCCTAGTGGAGACGTACAAAGAGAAATTCTTGATTTATGGCCGCAATTCCAAAGGGAATGGCAACATCTTGGGAATCTGATGTTAAAAGACCCTGTTTGCCAGCTTGTAAGAAAACTGGATGGGAAGCATATCCTCGACTCATAGAAGGCGTTTAAGCCGTTTCTGGACGTAAAACCAGAGGAAGATGTCAAATACACTTTCGGCGACATTATTACTCTTGTCTGATTCATTACTCAGTCCTCTATATATTACACCATGTACTCATTCTCTTTCAGGCACTTGAAAAAAAATGGAAAGTACTTCGTCCCAGCGCATTAAAAAAATTTGTGTCTTTGGAGGTGCTTATCCAGGGAAAAATAACATATTCGCTGATGAAGCCATAAGAGTTGGAGTAATACTTGCCCAACAAAAGATCCAGTTGATTTATAGAGGCGGTAGTACGGGTTTAATGGGAGCAGTCGCTACATCAGCACACGCCGGAGGAAGTCCAGTTCTAGGAATCGTGCCAAAACTATTCACAGGTTTTTGTGGACCTACCGTGGGTAAGGAAATACAAGTCTGGAGTATCCCTGAACGGATAACAATCATGTACCATTCTGCCGATGCATTCATTGCTTTACCAGGAGGTCTGGGTACATTGGAAGAAATAGCTTGCGTGGCTTCTTGGTCATCTTTGGTCACAAATAAGAAACCCATTGGTTTGCTTAATATTAATGGTTATTTTAGTAATTTGCTTTCATATTTAGATAATGCTGTGGATAATGGATTCATGTTTTCAGAGGCAAGGAGAACCATAATTTCTGCTACAACCATTGAAGATTTACTCAAAAAGCTCCAAGCTTATGAGTATTTATCTGCTACGGTTGTTTTGCGAACGCTCGGAAAAAGAAAAAGAGATATGGACGAGCAAGGAGTGGATTGCACTCTGTCTTTGTGACATTATCTAACATTTTGTTTGTTGTGTCTCAGTTATAATAAGTGGTTAGCAACCTCTGCAGGTAATATCTCCTAAATTCTACCTTTAGTAGGGGGTAAGGGACATATTTTGCTAATCTTTAAAAAAAAAAAAAAAAAAAAAAAAAAAAATTGATGTGTTTTAAGCCATTTAGAAGTGTTCATTCTGAACAAGGTCTGAGTAAGGGAGACTTGAGACATACCTTGTTAGTTTGATTTCTTCTTTCAAAAAAAAAAGTTTGTTGTGTTTTAAGCCATTTAGAAGTATTCATTCTGAACAAGGTTTGAGTAAGGGAAACTTGAGACATACCTTGTCAGTTTGATTTTAATCTTTTTATGTTTACTTGTTAATTTTTGTTTAGTATTTTAGGATTAATTAGGTTGCATGAGTTTGTTTTGTTTTGAGTCTTAGTTATTCCTATTCTTATGTTATTAGTTCTTTTCTCTTACACATGATTCTTTCATTTGGGTTAATAGACTTACATTGAGGACAATGTAAGAATTAAGTGTGGGGGGAACGATTTAGGATTTCTTTTATTTTTGTCTACTATTTTTTTTATGAGTCTTTATTATTATTATTATTTTTTAATGTGTTCTAGTTCCTTTTTAATACAATGATGAGATATGAATTGCATAAGTCTAAAACAGATTTATTAGTGAGAAGATTTTCATGAGAATTGAGCTTGATGTCAACCTTTTTATGAGCCAATGTTAATATGATATGTTGATTGAGAAAGAAGCATGTTTAGACTTAATCTGACTTGTATAATCATCCTTGTGAGTTTTTGAGCCTATAATGATTGATGCATTATACAAATCAATCTAATTTCTTTCTTGAGTGCTCTTATGATTACATGATTCTCTAGAACTTGCTTTAAACCGTTTGAGACTATATTGATACATGTGACAACATGAATATGATAGAGGCATTAGGATTATAACCAGAGCCAAACAGCCATCCATTATTAATGTTCTAAGAGAACATCCCCACTAGTGAGCCAATTTGAGCCTACATTAAATATGCTATTTTGTTGGTAACCAGAACTTACACTTAGCCTAAATATACTTATATCCTTACCCTTGTTCTAAAGATGGATTATATATTTTGAGACATATTGCAAAAACAAGGGATACTTTTTGAAAATTTGGGTTAGAACGAAAGATAAGTGTGGGGGAGGAGAGAGGCAAAAGTCAAGAGAAAAAGAAAGGGATCATTGTCAAATACATTCCCATATTAAAAAAAAAAAAAAATCTTCTCTTGAACTTCTAGTTAAAGTAAAGAAAAAGATGTTACAAAGTTGGTTAGAATGAAGCAAAGGCTCAACATGAATATTTAGCCTATGTTATTATGTGTTTTATAAGAGTTTTGAGAAGTTTTATTCGTATGATCTTATTATGTCTCTAAACTCTATGAACTCTTTGGAACCTTTGTGATATCTTTATCCTTTTGTTCTTTAACCACATTATAACCCTTTGGCCCCATTACAACCTTGAAAATAGACCTCTTGATTTATGAAGTTGTATGATCTAAATAGTGGAGAATAGGTGGACAAGCAAGCATATGGTAGAACTGTTTTCATGAGATTGATTGAGTGTAAACACTTTACCACTACTTTAAAGAGTGAAAATCATGAGAGTATAGTGAGAAGTTGAGATTAAGTTGAATATGCACTATTTTGATTGAAATATGTTATGTTAATATTGGCTTAACTCATTTATTTACATTCAAGCATGAATTTTTGTGAAATTCTTTGAGCTATTGATTAGTTTATAAGACTTGTTCAAAGATTGTCTCTAATTTATATTGAAAGGATTAGGAGTAAATATTTTTAGTATATGTAGTTTACTTATATTTTAGTTTTTCAATGTTTGTGGGTATCGTTCTAGCAAACCCTCACGAGACTAAACTCGTCCACTAGGGACACCAAGGGGTTTAAAGGCTTCTGTCACATGCTAAGTGCCACCGTGATTTCCAACGAAAATGGATTAGATTAGATTTTCTTATTTTATTTTTATTGAGTCGTTGCTAGGGACTAGCAACAATCTAAGTGTGGGGGTGTGATAACTCGTATAATTATATAGTTCTTAGTTATGTTTTATTATTGTTTTGTGTCAAATACGAATTATTATTGCTTAGTCTAATTGTGTTTATGATATTTTATATTTTTATGTAATTTGGTGTTTTTCACGAGTTTCTTTGAGTGATTTCAGATTACTAGGTTAAATCAAGAATTAAGGGCAAATCCAATTCAGTTCCAGTTCCGACACCTTTTGCCATATCAGCTATATCTGGCGTTTCACTAAAGCATTAAGGCTGAAATACTTACAGTGCTTAGTTAAGAGGCATATCTATCTTTTTCATGTTTTACACTTCTTGAAACGGAGTCGTTTTCCCTAGCGAAATCGACCATCAAGTTGGCTGATGTGCAATGACGTCTGTGCTGACCTGTTTTGGTAATTTGACCATATCTTCCGATCCACATGAGCAAATGATCTGATTCCAACGACTATGGATCCGTAACTGATAGGGGTATATTTTTCTAGAAGACCATTTGATCAGATCGAGCCTCCAACATTGACAAAATCGACCATCAAGCTGGCTGATCAGAATTGTCATACAATATGACGAAAATTGTTAGAAAAATGCACCCACCTATTATACCTACCTTTGAAATTTATAAAGCTTGTCTCTTGTCATTTAGCTCTCCAAAATGTGTATAAATAGAGGGCCTTGGATGAGCATTAAAGGAGATTGGTAGGATATTAGCCATTGTAATAAAATTCTCTAAGTTTTCTTTTTCTTTCCTTTCTCTAGTTTTCTTTTTCTTTATTTACTTATGCTTCTTACATTTTTTTTTCATTTTATTCATATCTAGTATGTGTTGCTAATCATATTGTTGAGGTGATGAGGTGAAGCTCTTGGTAAATGCTAAGGTTAGTCTCTTAAACATGAGCTAAAATGAATCATCATTTATAAACACTAGTATAGATAATATTTTCTTTTGGTTTAAAATCTTACTTACAAAGTAGGGATCTTGATTCATTATTGACAAGGAAAATGGCACAGTAAATGCTTGGTTTCATAATCTTGATTTGTTGTAGACATATACCTTGGCATAAGGAATGCTTGGACTCTTTTTATGAGTTTTGAGGATACCAAATGAACATAATATCATATGCTATGGACGTTGGACAATTTGGACTGAATTGCTAAACCTTCCGATTGGAACTTCCTTTATGTGTGGATTTCAATTGTGTAATAAAACAAGATTAATCTTAGCATAACACCAAGAGTGGATTCTCTAACCTCAACATCTTTTCTTATTGTTTTTTATATCTTGTTTAATTTCTTTTATGTTATTTTGTTTATTTTGTTCTCTAATATCTTGTTTATCTTGTTTTGTTGTTGATTCCCTAATATCTTGTTTACTTTCTTTTTCTTATATATTTATAAACTTATACTTACTAATACGCTTCCCTGTGGTTCGACCTCGGACACCCGAGAATTTATTACTTGAACATAACCTGCACTTGGGTTTACAACTCTTAATTGAGTCTTAATTGAGTCTCCATCAAGCAGCTTTATGATGAGAAAGATAGGTTGATCTAAGCAACAATCACATAAGCTCAGATTGTTCAACTTAGGTTATGTTCCACTTTGCAATTATTGAAAACTTGACCATAATCATTAATCACAAATTGCTACTTATGAATAGGAAATCAAGACAATTACGGATCAAGACTTTTAAACTATCATTAGACAATTATCAAGATTTATCTAGTTGGCCACCTAAACAAATCAAAACATCATCATTAACAATTTTAATGGAAGAACATAAGCAACTTTGATAGAAAACAAAAATAGATAAATTCTGAAAATTAATTACATAACATGTCTAGGGCTTTGAAATCACCCTTAACCAAATAAAAGTTTAGCCTAGCATAGGCAGAGATAATATATACATAAAACTAAAAAGAAAAATAAAAGAATGGAGAAGAAGAAGAATAATGATGATCCCTTGAGTCTCCTCAAAAGATGTCTAGTTTGTGGCTCAAAAGATGGTATTTATAGAGCTTTAAAACCCTGAGAATAAGTCCTTACCGCACAAGTAAGCCTGGAGGCAGAAAAATCACGTTTTTGCCTTCTTTTTTTTTCTTTTCAAATTTGCGATTAGGGTTTTTTTGGCCGTAGGGTTCTTTAGGGAGATCTTATAGCGCCATTTTGGATGCCCATTTCTTATCCGATTTGGGCCTATAATATATCGTTCGAAAGATACTCAAGTCAAATTCAAAAGTCAAGAAGGAAGTTTCTTCAAATAAAGAATCTAACATCATGTTTTCCTTACAACAAGCTCCGGAGGTCAAATCTGCCTGATTGCTTTTCAACCAGAAATTGATATTTTTGACTCCCAAGTCTTCTTCCATCTTATGATTATGATTTTGTAAGCTCTTTACCATCATTATTGACATCTTCTGACTTCATTATCCTTATTGTACCTAAAATTCAAAAACATAATATAAGTAAACAAGATAAAGATCGAAAACATAATAAAAACTAAAGGTAGAAAGGCATAAAATGTATATTTTATGAGCTTATCAAGGGAGATATTCCAATGCCAATTTGGATAACGAATTCTTATCCGATTTAGGCCCATGATCATCTGTTGGAAAGGTAATCAAGTGATCTTCAAAAGTCAAGAAGGAAGTTTCTTCGAATAAAGAGTCTAACATCATGTTTTCTTAGCAACAAGCTCCGGAGGTCAAATCTGATTTCTTGCTTTGCACCAAGAATTTGATCTTTTTGACTCCCAAGTCTTTTTCCATCTTGTGATTGTGATTTTGTAAGCTCTTTAATATCCTAATTGACATGTTTAGACTTCACCCCTTCCAAAATAGCTACAAAGCATAAAAACCTAGTAAAATGTCAAGGAACTTAAGAATCAAAACACAAAGTATAAGGAAATTCAATAGGAAAATGCGTGAAATTAAACACTTATCAATCACTTAGGATTCATTATATAAATCCTTCTTGACCACCTTGGAGAACACTTGGGATCAATTTGGATTCTCCATAGAAATCCGTCTTGACCACCTTGGAGAACACTTGGGATCACTTAGGATTCACCATAGAAATCCGTCTTGACCACCTTGGAGAACACTTGGGATCACTTAGGAACACTTGGGATCTCTTAGGATTCACCTTAGAAATCCATCTTGACAACCTTGTAGAACACTTGGGATTACTTGGGAACACTTGGGATCACGTAGGATTCATCATAGAAATCCGTCCTGACCACCTTGGAGAACACTTGGGATCACTTGGGATCACTTAGGATTCTCAACAGAAATCCATCTTGACCACCTTGGAGAACACTTGGGATCACTTGGTTATTGTTTTTGCACTCTCAACCAATGTCCGTGGCGTCTTTCTCATGCTTTTAACTTTGTTCTCCATTTGTTTTTCGAACAAGAGTATGTGGAAATGTTGTGGATTTCTTCAATTCTTCTTACTTGGTCAGGAACCTATGTCATCCTCTCTTATTTATTCTTGACAGATTGTTGGTAGCTTCAACGTGCTTACGATGGCCATTTGTGATGCTTTGTAGCGATACTTAGTGAGTTTCTATCCTTTGATGGTTTTGGACGTGTAACCTGTAGTGATGTGCCATTTAATTGATCTAACTTATCTTAACTTTTTGTTGTAGATTGGTGTAGTGGCTCGTTGCGTTCCATTCTCCAATTTGTTATTATCCAAGTTTGGTGAGTCCGATGCCTTCGTCGACTTCTTATAGTGATAGTTCCTCGGATGACAGCTTTAATTCGTCAAGTTACTCATCCTCTTCGTTGTCGGATAACGCCAATGTTGGTGAGGATGTCGTAGGTGGCGCCCACGACGATTCTAGGGAGGTAGAGGTAGAGGTTGAGATTCTTGCTTCGGACAACAGTTATCCTTATGTGATAGCCCTTCCTGCCATGTCGGGTCAGTCTGGCGTGACCACTCAAAGTAATTTGCCTAAAAGGTGTAGTTCTAGTCGTCCGCCTCCAAGAGAGGAAGTGCCCGTGGAAAATGTGGGCGAGGGACAAGGTTTCATCACCTTGAATGTAGAGTTTTTGTCCCAACCTAGGATACCTTTGTTAGATCTTCCCCGTGGTCGTCGATCATGGGGTGTCCCAGATGTCTGCCTTAGTTCGTTACCGCCTAGGTGGTTACCGTGAATAAAGAAACTTTTCAATTTTCCTTCTTCTTATAGACTTAGGCATCCGGACGACACCGAGACGGTTTCGCAAAGTCCTTATGAAAGTCATCTCGTTGTCTATGTTGACACTTTGAAGGTCGGACTTAGGTTCCCCCTTCGTCCCTTTGTGATGGATCTCCTTAACTCCTATAACCTTACCATTACTCAGCTTCCTCCCAATTCGTGGAGGGCGATTATCGACTTCCTTCTGATGGGATCCAAGATGGACCAAGTTTTCAAGAAGCAATACAAGGATTCCACTTGGGCTGAATCAAGGAAGCAATGCAAGGAAAGGACTTGGGCAGAATCTACAAGTCTTTTAAGCAAGGTCAAGACATTCAAGATGGGCTTGAATGAAGAGGAACCAGCTTTGGTCCATGTGATCCAAGTTTTACAAGTGGAGACATAAGGCTTAATGAAGTGGACTTGTTCATCAAATGACATGGCAAGGGTGGGGACCAATTCATTAAACTATGTGGTGCCTATTAAATGAGTATTTGGACTTGTGTTAAGTTTTTATTTAGTTTAGGCTTTTGGGCCTGACTTGTGTAACATGTCCAATAAGCTTGTGGGGACTACATTCATTAAACTATTGGACATCTTTTAAATTTAATTAGGATTGGGCTTGAGCATGTTCAGCCCAAAGTTAAGCTTTCATTTAATAATGTAATTAGTAAGCCTTGGCTGCCAAAGAGTTTCATTTGTACTAGGAGTTCTTAGGTTAGTTGAATTAGGGTTAGTAGGGAGGCTATAAATACCTTTGTTTAGCCATCTACTTCAGCAACCATTATTAATCTATTTGAGTTGAATTTTATTCATGTGAGTGTGTACTCTTTTTAGTTCTTGACAGAACTTAGGAACTTATCAAAGAATTCTTTCTTTGTGGCGTTCAACCTATCAAACTTAGGTTCTTGAAACGAGAGTTCTTAGGGTCTAGTTTACATGCTTAATCTAGGTTCTTTGAAACAGGCTTTCTAAGGGTTTAAGTTTTCTTTGCCTGAATCTTGGCTTTCTTGGGGTTAGGGTATTTCAATTTGTTAGTGTGTTCAAAGGGTTTAACCCCTAGGGTTCACATCACCTTCTATGCCCGTCCGGGCATGAAGTTGTTTGGGACTTCCAACACTTCGTGGAAGCATGGCTTTTTCGCCATTACTCCCCCTGTTGACACAGACGAGTGGCCAATTAGGACTACCTTGGGGGATTTTAAGAGCATAGAAGCCTCACCCTTGTCCGCTGCAGAGATGAGGGATTTTGAAGTGCTTAATCTTTATAGGGGGGTAGATGTAAAGAAACTCTTGTCCGAGAGTTTCGTAAGAGCTTTGACAGTTGATGAGGACTTAGTGCAATTTTACTTCTCCATATCCTTTTGCTTTGATGTTGTCCTATGCTCTTATACTACTAACCATTTTGTGTCTTTGATTAGATATGGCCTCGTTCGATCCGGACCTCTATCTTAATGCTTTCATTGCTGGCGAGGGTTCATCTTAGGTACCCTCGAGTAAGGTGGATCGAACGTCCATGCCGCCTCCTCCCGATGTTATTCCTGGCAAGAAGAGGAAGAAAGAGGTCGCCAAGCCTCCTTCTCCTGTACGTGTGCCGGCCTCTCCGCGAATTGAAGATAGTGTTTTCCATAGTTTTTCCACACTTAGTTGTTTAACTTGGATCTTCGGACATGTTTTCTGATGTTGTCTTGCTTTCTATTTCAGATTCTCCTCTTTCGAGTCTAGAGGGAATAGGAGTCTAGAAAGAGGTTTCGGACTCTCAACTCAGCATCAACTTCCCACTCCAACTGGAGGAGAGCGCAACTTCTAATTGTCGTGCCGCTTGTTTATTATCCCAGGGGATGGTACTTCCCGCGGATTATGAGGAGATTCTTTATTCGGTGGAAGCCTTTTCAGAGCCGACGCACAATTTGGTTCATGATCATTATAGGGTACTGTCTTCACTTCCTTTCCCTAGTGTTTCTTAGTCCGTTTCCTTTCATGCTTACTTCTTCTTTTGCTTATTTGTAGGCTCTTCTCAACTCCATCGCGGTCATGGCGAAGTGTGATAAGCTTGTTGCCCAGAATTCGCACCTAGAGAGCATTCGTTCTCAGATGGCCAAAGAGACAAGAGAGGCCAAGATGAAGCAAGCCGAAACTTTTGCCCGCTGCTCTCATCTTCAGAAGGCTTATGATGAAGCGAAGTCTGAGCTTGCCGTTCTGAAGAAAAAGGATGGCGACAACGAGCAACAAATCAAGAAGCTTTCGAAGAAACTGAGGATGTTGAAGGAGGAGACGTCGAAGGCCGTTTCAGACTACAAGAACTCTTCTGCCTTTACGCAAGATGCAGCTTTTGCGAGCGCTGGTGCATTTCAGGCTGGTTTTTAGCTCTGCCTTAGTCAAGTGAGGGACAACTTTCCCAACATCATGTACCCGAAATATTTGGCCCTTGATGTGGCCAAAGCGCGACGTGGTGCATTCGCACCTCTCGCGAAACCAGCCACTTCCCCCAGTTCGAATGTGTCCGAGCCAGAATGTTCGGGGGAGCGCGAGCGTGATGGGGTGAGAATTGGAAAAGGCTACTAATGGAGAGGATGGCGTTGGTGAGGAGGATGGCAAGGAAGCCCCATCTGGAGATATTGCCGAGGGAGCTAATGTGTAGGCTTCCTTTGTTGATGCTTGGTGTATTTTGAGCACTTAACCTATTTTTTGAAGGTGTTCAAGCTTCTGTTGTTGCTTGCGCCTTGATGTAATTATTCGTCCGCATTCGGTGTTGGCGCGGCAAACTCTTAACTTATTTTTTGAAGGCACTCAAGCTTTTGTTGTTGCTTGTGCCTTGATGTAATTATTCGTCCGCGTCCGATGTTGGCGCGGCAAGCACTTAACTTACTTTTTGAAGGCATTCAAGCTTTTGTTGTTGCTTGTGCCTCGATGCAACTGTCTTGCTTTCATCACTTGCGAATGAGGGTCCTCTTTTGTATGTCAGACTCCTTTCCTTAGTAATGCTTTGTTATTGAAGATGTAGTAAAATAAAGTCCGTGCTCTTTGCTTTGTAGAAATTTTTTTATTTTTTCTCTTTACTTTTCTCGTTTTTCTCTTCTTTCTTCTCTCTTTTCTTCCTCTCCTCTTGTCATTACGGCGTGTGCCCCTTTATCCGACGTTTGGTGTGTCCGTGTATGTTTGGCTTGCTGGTGGGATTTATCTAAGGGGCTCTACTCCCCCTTCGGAGACCAATCTCGTATGAGGTTGGTTCGATGCTTGTCTTCCTTGAAGCCTGAATAGGAGAGCCTTTTTGAGTGTGGGCGTTGCAATTCACCCATCTTGAGAGTTTGTGGGCTTGTGTGGACCTAGTTCGTGATTTGCTGGTGGTTGGTCGCGCTTGTATTTTTTAGTGGAGTCATTTTCTTTAAATTCCACTAATGCTAGCTGACGAGATTTGTAGAGATTGCTCTTTATGAGTTGTGTTCTCATAAGGACCTTAGGTCGGACCTCATCCTTGCAACATTTTTAGTAGCAAGGATAGGATGTTGGGACATTGGTTCCAATGTGTTTTAATCATGTTCGTAAGGAGGCCAACTCTTATCCTTTTGATGCGTTCTCTTATTTAGTGTTGTAGTCATGGGAAGATGTTTCGTTGATGGCTTCTCTGCGGACAGCCTCTCCAAATGTGTTTGTATTTTGGAGGGTAATCTGTTGATTGTTCTTTGTCGGACAGCACCTCCAGATGTGTTTGTACATCGAAGGGTCCCTTGTTAATAGTCTTTTGGCGGACTGCACCTCAAGATGTGTTTTCATTTTGGAGGGTCCTTTGTTAATAATATTTTGATGGACTGTACCTCCAGATGTGTTTTTACATCGGAGGGTCCTTTGTCCGAGCTTTGAGCTCATTTTTCTAAGTCACATGGGGCGCGAAATCTCCTTATGTGGATTTTCCTTCCATGTTGTAAGCCTCCCTACGTGGTTTACTGATGCACCCAAAAGAGTGTATCTTATTTAACCTTCCACTTAAAAAGAATCAATTGTAGAGTATAGTGATTAGCAAGGGTAGAGTCTTCAGGGATTGGGTTTTAGTTTATAAGTTAAAAGTTTATCACTTAAAAACAAGTAAATAAAAGTAAAGGGGATTTTGAGATCAGATTTAAACTAAAGTTAACAATAAGAATGAGAAAATAAGTAATTAAGAATAATCAAATATGAGAAATATGGTTAAAGTTTCATTCTCCACCACTAGACATCATTAAGAATCAATTTCATATCTATCAACATCAATTAACTATCAAAGTTAACAACCGTAGATAACAGCAAGTTCTGTTACCCCAATCTTTCCTTAGTTTGTCATTAAATAGAACATGCTCTCTATTAATCTCTAACTATCAAACAACCTAGAATAAGCTCTCTAAGTTCAATTTAATAGCAGCTTGATGATGAGAAAGATAGGTTGATCTAAGCAACAAACACATAAGATCGGATTGTTCAACTTAGGTTATGTTCCACTTTGCAATTATTGAAAACTTGACCATAATCATTAATCACAAATTGCTACTTATGAATAGGAAATCAACACAATTACACGGATCAAGACTCCTAAACTAGCATTAGACATTATCAAGATTTATCTAATTGGCCACCTAAACAAATCAAAACATCATCATGAACAATTTTAATGGAAGAACATAAGCAACTTTGGTAGAAAACAATGATAGATAGATTTTGAAAATTAATTACATAACATGTCTAGGGCTTTGAAATCACCCTTAACCAAATAAAAGTTTAGCCTAGCATAGGCATTGTAAACATAAACATAAAATTAAAGAGAATCTAAGAAGAAAATAAAAGAAAGAAAGAAGAAGAAGAAGAATATTAATTATCGCAACCTCAAAAAATAACGAGTCTCATCGCAAGACTTTATTATTCGTTAAGCATGACATTAAAAAAAACCGAGGAAAAGTCGACTTAATTCCTCTAGAAAAAACGAAGGTTTTGCAAATGACCTTGAAAAAGACATGGAGTAGCCACCAATATTTTTTAGCTAGGTGTGATCGGCCACCTATTAAAACCGGTTTTATAAAATATTTGAAAAATTACTTAAAATATTTTTAAAACCAATTTCAAGTCTGCGTTTAAACCAGAGATATCAAAGAAACAGGTTCGGGACTCGGTTACGTACGGGGAAGGATTAGCACCCCCACAACGCCCGTATAAAATGGTACCTTATTAATCGTGTGTTATCTCAAGTCTCGGTAAAAAGTTGGTTTTAAATTTAGCATTTGAAGTTAATTCCCAATTTAAAGAAAAATAATTCCATTTTTTTATTGAAAATGATCCGGAATTTATAAATTCAAAATTTTTCTATATTCCCCAACAAACGTGGCAAAATATTGAAATTTTTATTAATTTGGAAAACTTTCTGAATCATTCTCGTTTTTTGAAAGAAAGATATTCCTTTATTAATGATAATTGATGATATTCCCTCCAGCAAACCCGGTAGAGAACTCATGAATTATTTTAACTCGGGAATATCTTTATTTTTTATTGAAAAATCCTTATCCTTTTGAAAACATTTAAAAGATATGAATATGTATATGCATGACATAAATAAAATGACATGGCAAAATCTAAATAATATAATGCATCCTAAATGATATGATATAATTTAAATGCCTTATCATATTCTAAATGAAAAGAAATGTCCTAAGTTATATGACATATTCTAAATGAAATGAAATGACCTAGGTAACATGATATATTCTAAATGAAATAAAATAACCTAAG
Organism: Fremontodendron californicum; assembly: GCA_030761205.1. Classification (NCBI taxonomy): domain Eukaryota; kingdom Viridiplantae; phylum Streptophyta; class Magnoliopsida; order Malvales; family Malvaceae; genus Fremontodendron; species Fremontodendron californicum. The sequence goes on from JAULJL010000047.1 coordinate 10,727,988, forward strand.
TAACATAACATATTCTATATGAAATGAAATAACCTAGGTAACATGATATATTCTAAATGAAATAAAATAACCTAAGTAACATAACATATTCTATATGAAATAAAATAACCTAGGTAATATGATATATTCTAAATGAAATAAAATAACCTAAGTAACATAACATATTCTATATGAAATGAATAATTTAAATGACATGGTAAACATGAATGATATGGCATATAATTTAAATGACATGGAATATAAAATGATGCTATCATATAATATGCATGGAAATAAAAATGAAAATAATAATGTATGAACATAGCATATGCTAAATAATATGACAAAAAAATAATTAAATAAAAAGCATAGGGTATCATGAAATATTTCAAATCATATAATAAACAATATAACATAGCTTAAAATCATAACAATATCATAAAAATTATCATAGTAAAAATCACATATTATATATAAAATGCATGAATATAGAAAATGCAATGCATGAGAATGTATTTTTTCCTTTAATTAAGGAAATCCGTATATCTAAAAAGATATCCGGCTACCTTAGGAAAATATGTCAAATTAAATATTCTAAAACCAAAATACTTTGTGATTGTTTGAAAACAATTTTGAAAAGCTTAGATTAAAAATAAAAACTGGACTAAACCCTTTTTTTTTTAAATGGATCTAATTTCCTAAGTTTAAAATCTTGGACTTGACCACCCTTAACCCGAGAGTTAAAAAATCATTTTTAGAGTTTAAAAAGGCTTAGAAACTACCCTAAGTAAGTAGCTAACATTCCTAATCAGCCCACTCTAGGTAACTTAACCAAAACAGAAAAATGATTTTTCTTTAAATTCAATTCTGACTCTACTGTCCAGTTTGAAGCCATGATTTCTTTTCCCTATTTTTAAAAATTCAAAAAAATCTAAAACAAATACTGGAGACTCAGGACATGTAAAACTACACGAGAAAAAATCCTCTTAATTTTTTTATTAAAGATGAATGCCCAAAAAAATCGGGAAAGTACGAGTACTGGGTGAAAAAAAACTGTTTTGCCAAAATACATTTTTGCCTTTGATAAAATCATTTAAAAATCAAAGTAAAAATATTTAAGACTTATAAAATGACTCACAAACAGTAGCTAGGGCTTTTTTAAAGTTAGATAAAAATTGGCTAAGTAAAAAAAAATCACAAAGTAGAATAATCAATTTGACAAAACTTAATTTCCCACAAGTATGCTCAAGAGAGCATGACTTTGAACCATTAATTGGCTCAAGTCATTATTCAATTGGCATGAACATGAAGTGCATGAAAAATTACAGAAAACATAGTGCATGAGTTTAAACCTAAATGTCATGAAAAAATGCATGGCATTCATATAGTGACCTAGACCTAAATGAACTTGCATGGCATTTAATGCAACCTAGACCTAAAATGCATGAACATGCATGGCAAACAAACCGAACTTAATAACTAAAATGTGCATGGCATTTTCACAAACATAAAGCATGCTTAAACCAAGAACTCAACCAAGTATCATGCAAATGCTAACCTATCAATTAACATAGCAAAAATGCACATACAATGCAAAGATTCTAAAGAATGGCCAAATGGCCTATGTAACTAGCAAACATGGCATTTTCACAAACACTTGGTATACTAACATGCAAAACTAAATCAAATGTCATGCAAATGCAAAAACCTACCAACTAACATGGAAAAAAATGCAACACACAATGCAAAACACATGGAGTAGCCAAATGGCCTCAAGCTCCAGCAAGCATGGTATTTTCACAAACACTTGATATACTAACATGCTCAACTAAAATATAACACTCAAATCATGCAAAAACCACACAAGCATTTTCACAAACACTTGATATACTAAATCTAAAACATGCTCAACAAAAATATAAATTTCAAATCATGCAAACTCCACACAAGCATTTTCACAAACACTTGATATACTAAATCTAAAACATGCTCAAATTTAAACATCATGAAAACAGAAAATTAAAAATGCAAGAACATGATATTTAAATCATAAATGACAACGAACAAAGCAACCAAATTAAAATATAACTCAAGTATATGAAGTAGGAAAACATTTAAAACCTCAAGATCAAAGAAAATAACATAAACAACATGATAAAATAAACAAAACAACAACTTAAATAAGAATGTAGGCCATTCGGCCATGGTGAGTATATTGCAAAAAAAATTGTAAAAAATATATTTAAGAAAGAGATAAGAACTTAAGAAGAACAATAAAAAAAAACATTTATTTAAAATGGAAACTCACCAAATAGTAATCAAAATAGCAAAAATAAGAAAGGAAAATCAAGAAAGTGCAAGAGTTGGTGCTCAAGAGCAACCTCAAGAAGCTATATTTCAAGCTTTATCTCTTCAAACTTTCCTTTCTTTTCTAAACTTTTTCTTTTTGCCTTCAACCAAAGAGAGAAAAACCAAGTAAAAACCAAGATAACTCAGCAAAAATAAAGTGTGAAAATGCAAATTCTGCCCCTCCTCCTAGTGCTGGCCGAATGGCCCCTTAAATTGCTCAAGGATGTTGTCATTTTGTTGTAACCAATTTTCCATTAAATGGCTAACTATTCAAGGTGAAAAAATCATGAAATTACCACCTTTAGATTAGCATCTCAGCTGTCCCAAATTACAGCTATTCAAGAATAATGTTGACACTCTCTCTTGGCCTATGTGGCTTAATCACAATGGCTTGATCAATAGGAATCTCTAACTAACTTTTAATTCTTGGCCATTTGATTGAAAAAGCAGAAACTTCCTCTTTCCTTTGGGCCGTGGCAGGCCAGCACTTCTCTTTTTCAGCCCAAGTCTGATTTTTTGAAAGGCCCAAAGTAGCCATTTTCGGTTGCTTGGGTGAAATGACCGTTTTGCCCCCCGGATGCAAATAAATATCAAACGGACTCCAAATTCAATTTTTCTTTTTTTAATACTTCCAAAGTAATAAAATATTGAGTTCTGGAAGTTTTCAAAATTATCCGAGTCCGTTTGCTATTTATTTGGATTTTTTTTTTCCAAAAATGCCCTTTTATGCCCCCACATTTTACCATTTTTTAAACGAGCTCCAAATCTAGATTTTTATTCACCAATATCTTCCAAATAATTTAAAAGTGTGATCTGGAAGTTTTCATAATTTTTGGAGCTCATTTGGTATTTTTATGGGATTTATCGGCTTGAAATACTGCATAGGAGGCCCGAGATTTGGCCATTTTGCAAACGAACTCCGAATCAAGATTTTATTTTTCCAATCTCTTCCAAATAATTTAAAAATGAGATTTACAAAATTTCAGAATTTTTGGAGTCCATTTGCTATTTTTTCGGGATTTATCTTTTTGAATTATTGCATAGGAGGCCCGGGATTTGGCCATTTTGCAAAAGAACTCCGAATCAAGATTTTTTTTATCCAATCTCTTCCAAATAATTTAGAAATGATATTTGCATAATTTCAGAAGATTTGGAGCTCATTTGCTATTTTTTCGGGATTTTCCTTTTTGAATTATTGCATAAGAAATCCGGGATTTGGCCATTTTGCAAACGGACTCCGAATCAAGATTTTATTTTTCCAATCTCTTTCAAATGGTTTAAGAATGATATTTGCAAAATTTCAGAATTTTTGGAGTTCATTTGCTATTTTTCCCGAATTTTCCAATTTTGCCCTTTTGCCTTCGAAACCCGGTTTTGCTCAAAACAAGTCTGATTTTCAGATTATCTTCAAGCTGAGCCCTGGGCTATCCCTTTTTAATCATTCCTCATCCATTGGGGGCTTTGTTCTTACCAAGTCGGGCCATTTCTGTGATTCCTCCCGATTTCACCGAAATCTACTAAAAACCCTAATTCTCGGTTTTCTCCCAAATTGACTTTTCTTTCGGTCTTTCTTACAAGTGACTTCTCCATTACCCGTATTCAGTGCTTATCTTTCATTTGGAACCTTCAATTTCGACCAATTCGATCGTTTAAGCATTTTCCCTAAATTTCTCGGATTAGGGTTTCTTTTCTACTGAATCTCCAAATCCCAACTTTCGAACTCCATATCTTTCGATGTAGACCTCGGATTATCAAAATTATTTTGCCATTTTTTCAATTGAGCTTAAAATCTTGATTTTGAAAGTAGGTTGATTTTTTTAGTAGTTGACTTTCTAGGGTTGACTTTTTCGAGGTTGACTTTTTTCGGGGTTGGCTTTTTTTCAAGTTTGACTTTTTATGCTCGCCCCCTTAAACTAAGTCTCGGAGTACCACCTGCAGGATGAAAAAAGTCTTTTTACACTCGAAAACATCAATTTAGGAAGAAAACATACTTGTTTTAGTGGTCCGGACAAAATTAAGTGTCTACAGCTGCCCCTCTTTGGCTATTGCTGAGAATCAAGAATCAAGCAAATATAAACCAACACTATTTTTGTACGGTCAGTGAAATCACATGTGAAGGAAAGGGAAAGGGGTTTTCTTTTTCATTCTTCTATCATTTTTCACACTTTTTTTTTTTTGAAAAAGTTGTAAATTGAAGATTTGTCCTTAAATTGAATTCCTTGACTAATCAAGGCTGGACCCGTCTTAAGGAAACGGATTCGATTTTCAAAAGAAAAACTGTGCCCGAAGGTCTTAAGAATAGTGCCCGAAGATCTTAAAAACTGATGCTTGAAGGTCTTTAAAATGGTGCCCGGAGGTCTTTAAAACTAATGCCCAAAGGACTTTAAAAATGGTGCCCGGAGGTCTTTAAAATTGGTGCCCGAAGGTCTCTAAAATGGTGTCTGGAGGTCTTTAAAATGGTGCCTGGAGGTTTTAAAATGGTGCCCGAAGGTCTTTAAAATGGTGCCCGGAGGTCTTAAAATGGTGCCCGGAGGTCTTTAAAATGGTGCCCGGAGGTCTTAAAAATGGTGCCCAAAGGTCTTTAAAATGGTGCCCGGAGGTCTTTAAAAATGGTGCCCGTAGGCCTTACCCGTGATTTGAAAAATTATGCCCGGAGGTCTTAAGAATGGTGCCCGGAGGTCTTAAAAATGGTGTCCGTAGGCCTTACCCGTGATTTGAAAAAAAATTATGCCCGGAGGTCTTAAGAATGGTGCCCATAGGCTTTAAAAATGGTGCCCGTAGGCTTTACCCGTGATTTGAAAAAAAAATTATGCTCGGAGGTCTTAAGAATGGTGCTTGGAGGTCTTAAAAATGGTGCTCGTAGGCCTTACCCGTGATTTGAAAAAAAATTATGCCCAGAGGTCTTAAAAATGGTGCCCGAAGGTCTTTAAAATGGTGCCCGAAGATCTTTAAAATAGTGCCCGGAGGCCTTACCCATGATGAAAAATTATGCCCGAAGGTCTTAAAAATGGTGCCCGAAGGTCTTAAAAATGGTGCCCGTAGGCCTTACCCGTGATTTGAAAAAAATTATGCCTGGAAGTCTTAAGAATGGTGTCCGAAGGCTTTAAAAATGGTATCCGTAGGCCTTACCCGTGATTTGAAAAAAATTATGCCCGGAGGTCTTAAGAATGGTGCCCGTAGGCCTTAAAAATGGTCTTTGAAGAATTGTTGAAAATTAACCTGTAGATTTTGAGAAGATGCAAATGCTTTTTGATGCAAATGTAGATGTTGAATAAGATACAGATGCTTGCAAATGCAAATGATCCTCGAATAACGTAATTACTTCTTAGAATGATGCAAAGGTTAATAATGTGCAAATGCTTCTTTATGATGCAAATGCGAAAATTGGTGTTAACGCAACTACTTTATGGAATGATGCAGATGCAAAGATTGGCATTATACAAATGCTTCTAAACGATGCAAATGCAAGGATTTGACAATGTGCAGAATGCTTCTACATGATGCAAATGCAAAGATCGATAATGATGCAAACGCTTTATGAAAAGATGCAAATGCCCCTGATCATTTTTCTAGACCTTGGCTTAGCCTTTCCAATTCATTTTTTCCTCTTCAAATGATAGTATATCTTCAATTCATTTTGGCTATTCTCTTTGCCCCAACAGTTTTCAAACTTTCATCAACAGAGATCTGAACTGGGTTCTATTTCTTCTTCTCATATATGGAAGTCAGGACCTATCCTGGCAGTTCTATACCTTTGGGTTAGAAAAATCCTTGTCTCATGTCAACATCAAAATGGGTATTTCAAAAATATATCTTTATTTTTTTTCTAATTTTGAAAACTTCTGAACAAAAAATATTAACCTCGCAATGTGTGATGTACAAATCTTATGAAGACTGATGATTATTGTTAGAAATTTCTCTAAGTGTCAATCTGGGTTTTTTAACTGGGATTGGCAAGGCTTGGTATAACAAAATTCTGTCTTTTCCAGGAAAACTTCATGACAAAAATGTATATCCCTACTAGGCTCACAAATGGAACAGGTTTTATAAATCATGAATTCATTGAGAACCAAACAAATTCAACATTCTTTTAGTTTCCATATCAAGGCATTTTGACAAGCGTCAAGATTGGCCGGGATGTTTAAACGGAAAGTTTAATCTTGAAAGAAAAAAGTTTCAGTTTTTGAAGACAATCCTCTGAATGAGAATTGACAATTTGGGAGGTTCAGGAATTCTTAAATATTCCTCGATGACCACTTTTTTAAGATGACCTTCTCTTTTTGTGGTATCAGCACTTTCATAGATGGCATCAAAAATTTCCATTTTACTCTAGACCGCCCATTTTTGGGTTTTCGTCCTAAAGTCCCATTCTTTCCAATTTTTCTCTTTTTTTTTTCGTTCTATCATACACTTGAGAATTCTAAATTCTTCCTTAGTGAAATGATAATTCGATGAGATGGGATAAAATCTAAGGAAAAAACCTTTCAAATTAAATATTCATGCTTGATCAAAATGGACTTTTAAAGCACGTAATGTAGGCCATGGCTCAGGGTTCAGAAAGAAAGGATAAATAGGCCCAAAATATGTGTTTGAGGGTAATCAGATCAAGGATAATTTCTTGAGGAGGATTCTCTTTGAAGCATTTGTCCATTCTTGGACATTTTTTTCCTTTTGACTTTGCTCTTTTTCTTCCTTGCTTTTGGCTTTCAATTTGCCATGTCTTTCACACATTTTGTTTTCTTTTTTATTTTTCTTGTCTTTTATTTCACCATCTTTTCCCCTTTTTCTCTTTGACAGAGTGAGCCCATATTTATTCGGAGCTCCATTTGCTTTGTGTCTGTCTTTGAGCTGTCACTCATTTCTCAATGATCTTTGAAAAGATCTTTCCTCGCATTTGCCCCCCAGTGTAGAGGGTAATCCTTGATCAGGGTTTAAAGAAAAAAGAATTCTTTCGGCTCAAAAGGGGTGACATGAATAATTTCTTTTTGTGCGAAAGGGATATGAAAGATGGCCATTTCTCATGTCAAGCACAAATATTCACATTGAAAAGCAACCCCCAGGGGAAATAGATATTAAGAATTTCATTTTGCACTTTGGAATCATCCGAATTCTCATATGCATGATACCACAAATTTTTTCATTTTCCATTTTCATCGCATGCCCCAATGATTCATGCGTTAGTCCATCCTTATTCACCATGTATCCATCATTTCCACATATGATGCCCCAATTTGATTAACCATGAGAATTTGTATCAACGAGGAACATAGCAAGTCTAGGTCTGTACTGAAAAGACTGAATTTCAAATCTGAGTTCTTTGAAGAGACGAGGAAAATATGACCTAAAAATGGGTTTTCTCTGGGATATGGGATAATCTGGTTTAATCATTATGCCCCAGGGTGTCAATCAAGAAGTGATGTTTGGGTATTTGAAGTTTTATGATCATTGGGAAAGGTCATGAATGGTTTTAGCACAAATCTTGACACACACCAAATTATCAAAATCTAGATTCTTGATAGAATGTCTCATTTGTTTGAATTTCAAGGAATTTGAAAATTTTCAAAATGTTCGTTCCTTTGTTCATAGCCTAGACTAAGATCTACGTCTTTGCTTATTCTGTAATGACAATGGTTTTATGAAGTTCAATCATTCATATTCCTTGAAACATTAGGTCTTTCAAGTGTTCTTGATTCAAAGTTTAGGCATAGAGAAACCCAAAAAAGAGGGAGAAGGGTGTTGGGTCATGTCTAACAATGATCAACAATATTCTCGAGACTGTCCATTATTAAAAGTTCCTTAATGCTTGTTTTTGCAAATTCAAGTTATTGTTAAAACACAACAAACACGAGGCATTTAAAATTCAAAATTCATTTAATTCATGTAGATGTTAACATGAGACAAGTACTTTCATCATCACAGTGTATAGAACTATATGCGTCAAAAACCTAATATGATCATGCACAATATTTCTTATGACACTTGGCTTCCCCATCTTCAAAACTTATCGAACCAGCCTTGATGAGATCTCTGACCTTGTACTTCAAAGCGGGGCAGTTCTGAGTGACCTTGATTGCCAGAATGATAACCACAATACTCATTAGCATCATACCAGCTCGGATAAGGGGGCTTCAGAGGCTCTAATTGCATGGGTGTCACAAGGTGATTCTGGATGAGTTGAGGTAATAGCTCACTGTATGTCACAGGAATCGGGTCATCCTGATTTCTTTTTCGTTTTTTATGCCCCCTTCGATTATTCCCAAGGGTGTTCGATTGATAGACAGATGTAAATTCTGGTGAAGTTGCAGTTATTGGTTGGTATGGATAAAAACCTTGAGAGACATTGTTCAGGGTAGAGCAAAATGGCTGATACGAGGAGAATTGGGGAGGTGGGGTAAAGCCTTCCACGGCTTGGTTATCTTCCTTTTTCTTTTCAGATGCCCCCTTTTTCTTGATATTGGATGTTCTTTCTCCTTCAATTTTCCCATTTTTTGATAGTATTCTCAATCATCTCCCCTGAAATTACCATTCCGAAAAATTCTTCATGGTGTTGCCGACAAGTATATCATAGTACGGGGCCTATAGTGTATTCACAAAAAGGACAGTGGTTTCCTTCTGAGTTAAAGGCAGTTGTACTTGGGCAGCCAGACTCATCCACCGTTGCGCATATTCTTTGAAGCTCTCGGTAGCTCTTTTCTTCATATTTTGCAAGGTGAGACGGTCAGGCGCCATGTCGGTCATATGCTTGTATTGGTTTAGAAAAACCCTAGCCAGGTGATAACTCGTATAATTATATAGTTTTTAGTTATGTTTTATTATTGTTTTGTGTCAAATATGAGTTATTATTGTTTATTCTAATTGTGTTTATGATCTTTTATATTTTTATGTAATTTGGTGTTTTTTACAAGTTTCTTTGAGTGATTTCAGATTACTAGAATTAAGGGCAAATCCAGTTCAGTTCCAGTTCCGACACCTTTTGCCATATCAGCTATATCTCGAGTTTCACTGAAGCAATACGGCCGAAATTTTAACCGTGCAAAGTTAAGAGGCATATCTATCGTTTTCATGTTTTACACTTCTTGAAACGGAGTCGTTTTCCCTAGCGAAATCGACCATCAATTTGGCTGATGTGCAATGACGTCTGTGCTGACCTGTTTTCGTATTTTGCCCATATCTTCTTATCCACATCAGCAAATGAGCTGATTTTAACGGCTATGGATCAGTAACTGACAGGGGAACATTTTGCTAGAAGACCATGTGATCAGATCAGGCCTCCAAAATTGACAAAATCGACCATCAAGTTGGCTGATCAAAATTGTCATACAATATGACGAAAATTGTTAGAAAAATGCACCCACCTATTATACCTACCTTTGAAATTTGTAAAGCTTGTCTCTTTTCATTTAGCCTTCCAAAATGTATATAAATAGAGGGCCTTGGATGATTGTAAGGGATGGTAGATTGGTAGGAAATTAGCCATTGTAATAAAATTCTCTAAGTTTTCTTCTTCTTTCTTTTCTCTAGTTTTCTTTTTCTTTATTTTCTTCTTCTTCTTCTTTCTTTTATTTCCTTCTTAGATTCTCTTTAATTTTATGTTTATGTTTACAATGCCTATGCTAGGCTAAACTTCTATTTGGTTAAGGGTGATTTCAAAGCCCTAGACATGTTTTGTGATTGATTTTCAGATTCTATCTATCATTAATTTTCTATCAAAGTTGCTTATGTTCTTCTACAAGAATTGTTCATGATGTTGTCTTGATTTATTTAGGTGTACAACTAGATAGATCTTGATAATTATCTATTGCTAGTTTAGGAGTCTTGATCCGTGTAATTGTCTTGATTTCCTATTCATAAGTGGCAATTTGTGATTAATGATTATGGTCAAGTTTTCAATAATTGCAAAGTGGAACATAACCTAAGTTGAACAATCCGAGCTTATGTGTTTGTTGCTTAGATCAACCTATCTTTCTCATCATAAAGCTGCCATTAAATTGAATTTAGAGAGCTTATTCTAGGTTGTTTAATGGTTAGAGATTAAATAGAGAGCTTGTTCTATTTAACGACAAACTAAGGAAAGATTGGGATAACAGAGCTTGTTGTTATCTACGGTTGTTAACTTTGATAGTTGGTTGATATTGATAGATCTGAAATTGATTCTTAATGATGTCTAGTGGTGGAGAATGAAACCTTAACCATATTTTTCATATTTGATTCTTCTTACTTACTTGTTTTCTTACTTTTCTAGTTTGTTTATTTTTAAAAGTATATTTATTTTTATTGGCTGGTTATACCGCCTAATTTGTATATTAACTTTGTTTTATTTTTATTGGCTGGTTATACCGCCTAATTTAGTATATATATTTTTATTGGCTGGTTATACCGCCTTGCATCTTATTCTTATTATTTACTTTAGTTTAAATCTGGCTTCAAAAACCCCTTTTCTTTTATTGTTTTCTTTGAACGTAAGTTATAAACTAATAACTCATAGATTAAAACCCAATCCCTGAGGACTCGACCCTTGCTAATCATTATACTTACAATTGATCTTTTTAGTGCAAGGTTAAACAAGATACACTCTTTTGGGTGCATCAAATTTTTGGCGCCGTTGCCGGGGATTGCTTTCTTTAGTTTATTAGTTTATTGGTTTATTCTTATTTTCTGTTCTAATTATTTACTTTCTTAATTTTTTTATTAGTGAATGTTCCAAGCTCCCGAAGAAGACTTACGACTTAGGAAAATTCGGGAATTTATAACTTCTCACCAACAACCAATCGAGGAGTTGATCCAAAACATCCAAGAGAAGCAAGGAGAGATGGCAGCAGCTGACAACCGAACTCTCAAGGAGCTAGCCGCTCCGGACTTGGGTCAACAACCATTATGCATTGAATATGCTAATCTTGAGGTAGCTTTTGAATTAAAATCTGCTTTGATTCATCTTCTCCCAACTTTTCATGGTTTTGCAGGAGAGGATCCAAATAAGCACCTCAAGGAATTCCATGTAGTTTGCTCAAGCATGAGACCAACAGGGGTCACGGAAGAGCAAGTTAAGTTGAGAGCCTTCCCATTCTCTCTAGCTGATTCAGCAAAGGAATGGCTCTACTATCTACCATCCGGGACCATCACTACATGGAATGATTTGAAGAAAGCATTCTTGGAAAGGTATTTCCCAGCATCTAAGGCTGCCAACATTAGGAAAGAGATATGTGGGATTCGGCAATACAACGGAGAGTCCTTATATGAATATTGGGAGAGGTTCAAGAAACTTTGTGCATCATGTCCACACCATCAAATAAGTGAACAACTTCTCATCCAATACTTCTATGAAGGTCTCATGCCCATGGAGAGAAGTATGATAGATGCCGCTAGTGGGGGAGCTCTAGTTGATAAGACTCCCAGGGCTGCCAGAACATTAATCTCCAACATGGCAGCCAATTCTCAACAGTTCTCAATGAGACAAGATCCACCACCACAACCCAAGAGAGTTAATGAGGTAAGTATATCATCCCTTGAACAAAAATTTGATAAACTGACTTCTCTTGTTCAACAATTGGCTGTAGGTAAAATACAACAAATAAAGGCTTGTGGCATATGTTCAAACATAGGGCACCAAACTGATATGTGTCCAACACTTCAAGAGGATACCAATGAACATGTGAATGCCATGGGTGGATTTCAGAACCAATCAAGGAAATATGATTCCTACTCAAACACTTACAATCCAGGATGGAGGGATCATCCAAACTTCAATTATGGAGGGAACCAATCACAAACTATTCCTCCACCATTTGACCACAGGCCACCGGGTTTTCAGCAAAGAGTGCAACAACCATACCAAACCCGACAACAACTACCACCCACCCAAAATTCAGGTACTTCTCTTGAAGATCTTGTTAAAGCTCTTTCTACTAATACAATTCAATTTCAACAGGAAACAAAGACAAGTATTCGAAATTTGGAGACTCAAATAGGGCAATTGGCAACAACCATGAGTCAAATGCAAGCAAGGGATTCTGGGAAATTACCTTCCCAAACCATAGTGAATCCAAGAGAGAATGCCAATGCTATAACTTTAAGAAGTGGGAAATAGCTAGAGACACCACAAAATGATAGTGCTCAAGGGGAGAACAATACCATGGCATCCTCTTCACATCCCAACGAGCCACTAAAAAAGGTAATTCCTAAACCATCCTTTCCTTCTTATATAACTCCTCCACCTTTTCCTGGCAGGTTAGCAAAGTCCAAGAAGGAGGAGCAAGAGAAGGAAATTTTGGAAACTTTCCGGAAAGTAGAGGTGAACATTCCTTTACTAGATGCTATCAAGCAAGTGCCAAGATATGCCAAGTTCCTAAAAGAGTTGTGCACATCTAAACGGAAGTTGAAATGGAATGAAAAGGTAAGTGTGGGGGAGAATGTGTCAGCTGTTCTTCAAAAGAAACTCCCACCTAAATGCAAGGATCCAGGTATGTTTACCATTCCTTGTAAGATAGGCAACACCAGGTTTGAGCGTGCTATGCTAGATCTAGGGGCATCTATTAATGTCATGCCATATTCAATTTATGCTTCATTGAATCTAGGACCATTAGAGGAAACCGGTGTTATAATACAACTTGCTGACCGTTCTAACACTTATCCAAGAGGAGTTGTAGAAGACGTTCTTGTACAGGTTAATGAATTGGTTTTTCCCGCTGACTTTTATGTTATTGAGATGGAAGATGAGATGTCTTCTAATCCCACACCTATTCTATTAGGGAGACCATTCTTGAAAACAGCAAGAACTAAAATAGATGTACATGATGGCACTTTAACTATGGAATTTGATGGTGAAATAATTCGCTTTAACATTTTTGAGGCCATGAGATATCCTAGTGATGTGCATTCTGTTTTTAATATTGATATAATTGACTCACTAGTGCAGCAAGCTTATGAGCTAGATGGTGAAGATAGTGTGGAAATAGTCCTTAGCAACCATCTCGGAATGGGGAATGCTAAACTAGCCTTGAGTGACCATGTGGAAGGGGCACTAGAATCTTTACACTCGCTGCCACCTAAAAATGCAAGGTTTGATGTTTCATTTATTGATTTGCCTTTATCTAATGAGAAACTTCTACCTTCCATTTTGCAGGCACCAACTTTAGAGTTGAAACCACTACCGAACCACTTGAAATATGTGTTCCTAGGTAAAAAGGACACACTACCGATCATCATTGCCAAAGAGCTCACACCTTTGCAAGAAGAGCGACTTATCCGGGTGCTTAGAGAGCATAAAACAGCAATTGGTTGGACAATTGCCGATATCAAGGGAATAAGCCCATCCATGTGCATGCACCGGATTTTGTTAGAGGAAGGGTCCAAACCAACAAGAGAAGCACAAAGAAGATTGAACCCTCCTATGATGGAAGTTGTGAAAAAGGAGATACTGAAGCTCCTAGATGTTGGAGTGATCTATCCTATCTCGGATAGCAAATGGGTGAGCCCGGTCCAAGTGGTTCCAAAGAAATCAGGTGTAACGGTGGTAACAAATAATGAGAATGAACTTGTTCCTACTAGGATTCAAACAGGATGGCGAGTTTGTATTGATTATCGTAAACTTAATTCCACAACTCGCAAAGACCACTTTCCTTTACCTTTTATTGATCAAATGCTTGAAAGGTTAGCTGGCCATTCTCATTATTGTTTTCTTGATGGTTTTTCAGGTTATAATCAGATAGCCATTGCTCCGGAGGACCAAGAGAAAACAACATTCACATGTCCATTTGGTACTTTTGCATACCGGCGTATGCCATTTGGTCTTTGTAATGCACCAGCTACATTCCAAAGGTGTATGGTTAGCATATTTTCAGATTATGTAGAGAACATCATAGAAGTGTTTATGGATGATTTTAGTGTCTATGGTGATTCTTTTGATAGATGTCTAGAGAACCTTACACTTGTACTTGAAAGATGCATGGAAACTAACCTTGTTTTGAATTGGGAAAAATGTCACTTTATGGTAGAACAAGGAATAGTTTTGGGCCATGTTATTTCTTCTAGAGGGATAGAGGTTGATAAGTCTAAAATAGATATTATGCATTCTTTACCACCTCCCACAAATGTGAGAGAGGTTCGTTCTTTTCTTGGACATGCAGGTTTCTATAGGAGATTTATGAAAGACTTCTCAAAGATCACATTACCTCTTTGCAAGCTACTACAAAAAGATGTGGTTTTCCACTTTGATGATAAATGCAAAGAGGCGTTTGAAACATTGAAGGGACTCTTGACATCAGCTCCTATCATCCAACCACCAGATTGGAATGTACCTTTTGAAATCATGTGTGATGCTAGTGACTATGCCATTGGAGCTGTTTTGGGCCAACGGGTTGGCAAAGCCTCACATGCCATTTATTATGCCTCCCGAACTCTTAATGATGCTCAATTGAACTATTCCACTACTGAAAAAGAACTTTTGGCTGTTGTATTTGCTTTAGAAAAATTTCGATCTTATTTAATTGGTACTAAAGTAATTGTATATTCTGACCATGCAGCCCTTAAGTACTTACTCACTAAAAAGGAGGCCAAACCAAGGTTGATTAGATGGATACTTCTCTTACAAGAGTTTGATTTGGAGATAAAAGATAAGAGAGGTAGTGACAACCTGGTTGCGGACCATCTTAGCCGTTTAGTTCATGAAGAGGATGCACTACCCTTGAATGAGAACTTTCCGGATGAGCAACTTCTTTTTATAAGTACAACAACTCCTTGGTATGCTGATATTGTTAATTACTTAGTTACCAAGAAGTTGCCACAAGAGTTGACACAAGCTCAAAGAAATAAGATCAAGAGTGATGCCAAATACTACATATGGGATGATCCTTACCTTTGGAAGCATTGCTCCGATCAGATTATAAGAAGGTGTGTACTCGAAACTGAATTTCATTCTATTCTCACCTTTTGTCACTCTTATGCATGTGGAGGACACTTTGGATCCAAAAGAACAGCCATGAAAGTTCTTGATTCTGGATTTTATTGGCCTACCATATTCAAAGATGCATACCTCTTTTGCAAGTCATGTGATCGTTGCCAAAGAACAGGTAACTTAGGTGCTAGAAATCAAATGCCTCAAACTCCAATACTTATTGTTGAAATTTTTGATGTATGGGGCATGGATTTCATGGGACCTTTTCCTCCTTCTTTTGGTAATCTTTATATTTTACTTGCCGTTGATTATGTTTCAAAGTGGGTGGAAGCAAAATCCACTAGGACTAATGACTCTAAAGTTGTTTCAGATTTTGTCAAGACTAACATCTTTGCTAGGTTTGGAACGCCAAAGGCCATAATCAGCGATAGAGGTACTCACTTTTGCAATAGGACTATGGAAGCACTTTTGAGGAAGTATAACATCACACACAAGGTCTCCACCTCATATCATCCTCAAACTAGTGGGCAAGCTGAAGTGTCAAACCGAGAAGTTAAGTCCATCCTTGAAAAGACAGTTAATCCAAATAGGAAGGATTGGAGTTCACGACTTGATGATGCACTTTGGGCTTATAGGATAGCATATAAGACACCCATTGGTATGTCTCCTTATCGACTTGTTTATGGTAAGCCTTGTCATCTTCCGGTTGAATTGGAACATAAATCATATTGGGCTATCAAACAATGCAACATGGAGATGGATGAGACAGGAAAGAAAAGAAAACTTGACCTACAAGAATTAGAGGAGATAAGGAATGATGCCTATCAGAATTCTAGGATTTACAAGGAAAAGACTAAGGCATTCCATGACAAGATGATATCAAGAAAGGACTTTGTTGTTGGACAAAAAGTTATTCTCTTCCATTCACGCCTTAAGTTATATCCAGGTAAGTTACGTTCTCGTTGGGTTGGACCTTTTGTTATTACTAATGTATTTACTCATGGTGCAGTTGAAATCCAAAGCCCAAAAACAGATAAGGCATTCAAAGTAAATGGTCATAGATTGAAGCCTTACTATGAGAACTTTCCAATACAAGATGTGGAGGAGTTTCCACTTTTTGAGCCAAAGTATGTTGAATAATAATGGCATGGGTCTAAGTCAGGCTGAGGACAATAAACCAAGCGCTTCTTGGGAGGCAACCCAAAAGGATGGAGAGCATCTATTATATCAGATTTGCATATTCCTTACTCTCCATCATTCTATCTTTTATTGTTTTTCTTTTGTTTTGTTTAATAGTTTTTTTTTCTCTTACATATAATTCTTGCATTGGGGGATAATAGCATTACATTGAGGACAATGTAAAAATTATGTGTAGGGGGAAGAATTTAGGATTTTATTTAGAGTGTTTTGTTTTTGAGTTTTTTTTTTTTTTATGTTGTTTTTCTTTCTGATCCTTGTTTTGAAAATAACTAGATGTAAATATAATTTTTATTTTTTTTTACCCCGGTTAAATGGCGGATAACGGTACTCCGTGATTATTTAAATCGGTTCCATCAGCTACCCACAAAACTGATATTGTATATAAATTTCTCTTCCAATTTCTCTTTCAATTTTTTTTTTTTTTTCAGGATGGATGATATTCTCATAAGATTGCAGAAACGATTTCCTCCTTTTCCTCGAAATATTTTACTGAAGCTTTACCAAGTTCGATTTGAAAGATTAAGAATGCTTATGCACAAAGGGATTCCTGAAGACATACGTTGGATAATTGAAGCCAAGGTACGTGAAGATGAATATCTTCCTGTTTTGCATTTACCAGGTACAGGTAGAAGCACTTTTGCAAAGAAGCGACGAGCAAAGCGCATGAGTTCAAATTGCCACAAATGTGCACGATGGACGTGTAACGGTAAATGTCGTTCTATTGGGATTCCGTCCTCTAATCGAGATGATAAAATTGAATTCATTAAGGATGGACTGAGTAAGGAGAATTTGGGTAATATCCAACTTTTTCTTGAGACGCATCCTAGTGGAGACGTACAAAGAGAAATTCTTGATTTATGGCCGCAATTCCAAAGGGAATGGCAACATCTTGGGAATCTGATGTTAAAAGACCCTGTTTGCCAGCTTGTAAGAAAACTGGATGGGAAGCATATCCTTGACTCATAGAAGGCGTTTAAGCCGTTTCTGGACGTAAAACCAGAGGAAGATGTGAGCCACAATCACAACTACAATAAATGACTTCTCAGCTTTTGGTTTGATTTGCAATAACTTTATTTTGGTTTAATTTACGTGTTGTTAATTTGTGTAATTATTCTCGTTTTTTTTATTTGTCTTTTACGGTTAATTTTTTCTTCTCTTTTTGATTTTCTTCCTGAAATCACGCAAAAATCTTTTGTTAGGTTAACATTTTCTTCTGACAGGTCAGATACACTTTCGGCGACATTATTACTCTTGTCTGATTCACTACTCATTCCTCTATATATTACACCATGTACTCATTCTCTTTCAGGCACTCGAAAAAGAAAAAAAATGGAAAGTACTTCATCCCAGCGCATTAAAAAAATTTGTGTCTTTGGAGGTGCTTATCCAGGGAAAAATAACATATTCGCTGATGAAGCCATAAGAGTTGGAGTAATACTTGCCCAACAAAAGATCCACTTGATTTATGGAGGCGGTAGTACGGGTTTAATGGGAGCAGTCGCTACAGCAGCACACGCCGGAGGAAGTCCAGTTCTAGGAATCGTGCCAAAACTATTCACAGGTTTTTGTGGACCTACCGTGGGTAAGGAAATACAAGTCTGGAGTATCCCTGAACGGATGACAATCATGTACCATTCTGCCGATGCATTCATTGCTCTACCAGGAGGTCTGGGTACATTGAAAGAAATAGCTTGCGTGGCTTCTTGGTCATCTTTGGTCACAAATAAGAAACCCATTGGTTTGCTTAATATTAATGGTTATTTTAGTAATTTGCTTTCATATTTAGATAATGCTGTGGATAATGGATTCATGTTTTCAGAGGCAAGGAGAACCATAATTTCTTCTACAACCATTGAAGATTTACTCAAAAAGCTCCAAGCTTATGAGTGTTTATCTGCTACGGTTGTTTCGCAAACGCTCGGAAAAAGAAAAAGAGATATGGACGAGCAAGGAGTGGATTGCACTTTGTCTTTGTGACATTATCTAACATTTTGTTTGTTGTGTCTCAGTTATAATAAGTGGTTAGCAACCTCTACAGGTAATATATCCTAAATTTTACCTTCAAAAAAAAAAAAAAAAAAAAAAAAAAAGAAAGAAATTTGTGTTTTAAGCCATTTAAAAGTATTCATTCTGAACAAGGTCTGATTAAGGGAGACTTGAGACATACCTTGTCAGTTTGATTTTAATCTTTTTATGTTTACTTGTTAATTTTTGTTTAGTATTTTAGGATTATTTAGGTTGCATGGTTTTGTTTTGTTTTGAGTCTTAGTTGTTCCTATTCTTATGTTATTAGTTCTTTTCTCTTACACATGATTCTTTCATTTGGGTTAATAGACTTACATTGAGGACAATGTAAGAATTAAGTGTGGGGGGAATGATTTAGGATTTCTTTTATTTTTGTCTACTATTTTTTTTT
Organism: Fremontodendron californicum; assembly: GCA_030761205.1. Lineage (NCBI taxonomy): Eukaryota > Viridiplantae > Streptophyta > Magnoliopsida > Malvales > Malvaceae > Fremontodendron > Fremontodendron californicum. The sequence goes on from JAULJL010000047.1 coordinate 10,746,821, forward strand.
TATGAGTCTTTATTATTATTATTATTTTTTTAGTGTGTTTTAGTTCATTTTTAATACAATGATGAGATATGAATTGCATAAGTCTAAAACAGATTTATTAGTGAGAAGATTTTCATGAGAATTGAGCTTGATGTCAACCTTTTTATGAGCCAATGTTAATATGATATGTTGATTGAGAAAGAAGCATGTTTAGACTTAATCTGACTTGTATAATCATCCTTGTGAGTTTTTGAGCCTATAATGATTGATGCATTATACAAATCAATCTAATTTCTTTCTTGAGTTCTCTTATGATTACATGATTCTCTAGAACTTGCTTTAAACCGTTTGAGACTATATTGATACATGTGACAACATGAATATGATAGAGGCATTAGGATTATAACCAGAGCCAAACAGCCATCCATTATTAATGTTCTAAGAGAACATCCCCACTAGTGAGCCAATTTGAGCCTACATTAAATATGCTGTTTTATTGGTAACCACAACTTACACCTAGCCTAAATATACTTATATCCTTACCCTTGTTCTAAAGATGGATTATATATTTTGAGACATATTGCAAAAAAAACAAGGGATATTTTTAGTTAAAAATTTGGGTTAGAAACAAGAAATAAGTGTGGGGGGAAAAGAAAAGAAAAGTCAAGAGAAAAAGAAATGGAATACTGGCAAATATATTCCTATGTAAAAAAAAATATATATGAATCATCTCTTGAATTTGTGGAAAAAGAAAAAGATGTTACAAAGTTGTTTAGAATGAAGAAAAGGCCCAACATGAATATTCGGCCTAGGTGACTATGTACTTGTAAAGAGTTTTGAGAAGTTTCTTTGTATGGTCTTTTTATGTCTCTAAACTTTATGAACTCTTTGGAACCTTTGTGATATCTTTATCCTTTTGTTCTTCAACCACATTACAAACCCCTTGGCCCCATTACAACCTTGATTAAAGACCTCTTGATTTATGAAGTTGCATGATCTTTTAGTGGAGAATAGGTGGACAAGCAAGCATATGGTAGAACTATTTTCATGAGATTGATTGAGTGTAAACACTTTACCACTACTTTAAAGAGTGAAAATCATGAGAGTATCCCATGTGAGAGGTTGAGATTAAGTTTGAATATGCACTATTTTGATTGAAATATGTTATGTTAATATTGGCTTAACTCAAACTATTTACATTCAAGCAAGAATTTTTGTGAATTTCTTTAAGCTATTGATTAGTTTTTAAGACTTGTCCAATGATTATCTCTAATTTATATTGGAAGGATTAGTTATAATTATTATTTTTAGTTTTTCTTATATCTTCAATGTTTGTGGGTATCGTTCTAGTAAACCCTCACGAGACTAAACTCGTCCACTAGGGACACCTAGGGGTTTAAAGGCTTGTGTCACATGCTAAGTGTCACCGTGATTTCCTACGAAAATGGATTAGATTAGATTTTCTTATTTTATTGAGTCGTTGCTAGGGACTAGCAACAATCTAAGTGTAGGGGTGTGATAACTCGTATAATTATATAGTTTTTAGTTATGTTTTATTATTGTTTTGTGTCAAATATGAGTTATTATTGTTTATTCTAATTGTGTTTATGATCTTTTATATTTTTATGTAATTTGGTGTTTTTCACAAGTTTCTTTGAGTGATTTCAGATTACTAGAATTAAGGGCAAATCCAGTTCAGTTCCAGTTCCGACACCTTTTGCCATATCAGCTATATCTCGAGTTTCACAGAAGCAATAAGGCCGAAATTTTAACCGTGCAAATTTAAGAGGCATATCTATCTTTTTCATGTTTAACACTTCTTCAAACGGAGTCGTTTTCCCTAGCGAAATCGACCATCAAGTTGGCTGATGTGCAATGACGTCTGTGCTGACCTATTTTCGTATTTTGCCCATATCTTCTTATCCACATCAGCAAATGAGCTGATTCCAACGGCTATGGATCAGTAACTGATAGGGGAACATTTTGCTAGAAGACCATGTGATCAGATCAGGCCTCCAAAATTGACAAAATCGACCATCAAGTTGGCTGATCAAAATTGTCATACAATATGACGAAAATTGTTAGAAAAATGCACCCACCTATTATACCTACCTTTGAAATTTGTAAAGCTTGTCTCTTGTCATTTAGCCTTCCAAAATGTGTATAAATAGAGGGCCTTGGATGATTGTAAGGGATGGTAGATTGGTAGGAAATTAGCCATTGTAATAAAATTCTCTAAGTTTTCTTCTTCTTTCTTTTCTTTAGTTTTCTTTTTCTTTATTTTCTTCTTCTTCTTCTTTCTTTTATTTCCTTCTTAGATTCTCTTTAATTTTATGTTTATGTTTACAATGCCTATGCTAGGCTAAACTTCTATTTGGTTAAGGGTGATTTCAAAGCCCTAGACATGTTTTGTGATTGATTTTCAGATTCTATCTATCATTAATTTGCTTATGTTCTTCTACAAGAATTGTTCATGATGTTGTCTTGATTTATTTAGGTGTACAACTAGATAGATCTTGATAATTATCTATTGCTAGTTTAGGAGTCTTGATCCGTGTAATTGTCTTGATTTCCTATTCATAAGTGGCAATTTGTGATTAATGATTATGGTCAAGTTTTCAATAATTGCAAAGTGGAACATAACCTAAGTTGAACAATCCGAGCTTATGTGTTTGTTGCTTAGATCAACCTATCTTTCTCATCATAAAGCTGCCATTAAATTGAATTTAGAGAGCTTATTCTAGGTTGTTTAATGGTTAGAGATTAAATAGAGAGCTTGTTCTATTTAACGACAAACTAAGGAAAGATTGGGATAACAGAGCTTGTTGTTATCTACGGTTGTTAACTTTGATAGTTGGTTGATATTGATAGATCTGAAATTGATTCTTAATGATGTCTAGTGGTGGAGAATGAAACCTTAACCATATTTTTCATATTTGATTCTTCTTACTTACTTGTTTTCTTACTTTTCTAGTTTGTTTACTTTTAAAAGTATATTTATTTTTATTGGCTGGTTATACCGCCTAATTTGTATATTAACTTTGTTTTATTTTTATTGGCTGGTTATACCGCCTAATTTAGTATATATATTTTTATTGGCTGGTTATACCGCCTTGCATCTTATTCTTATTATTTACTTTAGTTTAAATCTGGCTTCAAAAACCCCTTTACTTTTATTGTTTTCTTTGAACGTAAGTTATAAACTAATAACTCATAGATTAAAACCCAATCCCTGAGGACTCGACCCTTGCTAATCATTATACTTACAATTGATCTTTTTAGTGCAAGGTTAAATAAGATACACTCTTTTGGGTGCATCACCAGGTCATTCCAAGAGCGAATCTGATCCTTGCTCAACTGACTATACCACCTAATTGCGGATCCGCTGAGGCTATCCTAAAAGCAGTGAATCAAAAGCTTATCATTATCTATATGACTTGTCATCTTCCGGCAGAACATAGTGATGTGGGCTGACGGATCGGTCGTCCTGTCATATTTCACAAAGTCAGGGATCTTGAACTTAGGAGGAATGACTAAATCGAGGACCAAACATCGTTCTTTCGTATCTAAACTCCCAAATACATCTGTACTTTCTACTGCCCGGAGCCTTTCATCTAACAAATGATATTTCCCTTGGGAATCTGCCAACTCAACCTCATTTACTGCAACCATTTTCAACTTTGCCTGTTCAGCTGGATCATCTGAGTTTAGGATATTGACTGTGTTCTGGGCATCAATCATTACAACCTCATTCTGACCTTTTTGTGCCTCTAACCCTTTCCTGTCGACATAGTTTTCAGTGTATCCTTTTCCCTTGATTACAGCGGACATCAGCTCCATCAATTTAGTCATCTGATCCTTAGATTATGCTTGAGACTTTGCTAGATGTTCTCGTAATTCTTTCTGTTCCCTCTCCATTTTTTTCATTCGGGCAACTTGTTCATCCTCCATAGCACTAGCCTGTATTAAAAGGGTACTCAGTACTTCTTATACCTCTGATTTGAAATGGAAATTCTTTCAAAGACTCCTAAAGCCAAGCCAACTTCTATTTTATTTCCCCCCAAATGTATGTCATGATGAATGAGCCATGATTGTCATTTGATGCATGTGAAGCCTAAACAATATGATGTATGGACATGTACAATGGAAACATGCTGACCATATATGTAATAAATGCAATCACGATGCCAACATGTTGCAAGCAAAGAATAAACAAATCAACGCATGGATATATGTAATGAATGATCATGTACATTTTAGCGTATTTCCCAATGAATGATCATATACCCTATGAATGCAACACGATGTCAATTATGATACATGCAAACAATGAACGATTGATATAGAGTATATTCAAAGAAAATCATGCTGACCATGTGTGTCATGAATGCGACCTAATGTTAACATGATGTATGTAATAAGCAAATTAATGCATGGATATATACAGAAAAATCATGCTGATTATGAATGCATAAATGCAACCTGATGCTAACATGATACATGTATGGATGTATGGAATGACCAATAATTGATTGGATGCAAAATGCAAAAGGGGAAGATATCACGGAGGAAATAAGAATCGGAGGAACTTAATCACCAATATCTCATAAATTTGAAGCATAGTCCATTCATTTCCATATCAATGTTCACAATGGTATAAACCATGTTTTACAAAATCTGAGCAGTAGTTAAAACTGTCTTTTACAAGCCATTTATTCTTCCAGCATCCTAAGGATATAAGAGCCGGCTACTGAATAAGTGAAATCCTATTACATCATATAAGACCGAAGTCTTTCCACCTCAATGCTGTAAATCTCCTAATCTTAATGACGCTTTCCCAGTCCTCTATCAATCAGTGTCGTTGGATCCAACCACTTGGCATCTATAAGAGTTTGCACTTTCTTTTTGAATGCTATACAGTCTTCAATGTTATGGCCAACAATTCCACAGTGATAATCACATCTTGCATTTGGATTATACCACCTTGGATATGGTGGTAACAGGGATTTCAATGGGACACAGGCAACCATGTGATTTTGGATCAGTATAGGGAGAAGCTCTCGGTAGCTGATTGGAAGGGGATCAAAAGGCATTTGGCTATTATCTTGGGGTTGTTTCTTAGTCACACATGGCCTAGGAGTTGGGGCACTTGGTGGTGGCACTAAGGTCCGAACCAGAGTGTTTACATGGAGATGTGGCGGAACAACATGGTAAGGGTATGGATTTGGACACGGGGCCTTTGGAGGTTGTACATAGCTTGAGGTTCCTATCCCAGATGCTGGATAAGGTGATTGATGAGGGAAGTAATATGAACTGGCAGTTGGTGGTGATGTAGTGGGATTCAGGAATCTCGTAGTGGTCATCCCAATGGATGATTGGACCATAGTAGGGTGAGGATATCGGTTTGGACCTAGAACTGTTTGCAGGTATGGTATAGGATTCGAGGTTTCTATCTTTGGTATCAGGCTCTCAGGTTTAATCATTTTCAAGATTTTGTCCATAATTTCATCAGGATTGCAACCTTTGTGGCATTGACAAGCGCAGGATCCAACAAGGATTGTATGTTCTGGACCTAATGGTTTTGGTTGATCCGAAGGCGATGCAGAGCCCTGAGAAAGTTCCCCTTTACTCTTACCCCTATCCTCAACCATTTTCAGCAATTTGGCGAGCTGTTCTTTCACTTCTCGGATTTCATGTCTGCATTCCTCTTGATTGAGTTCCAAAGCACCCAATCGTTCCTCCGATTCCTTCCTCATATCTTGAACCCCTTTCATGCAAATGAAAATGTCATGAGATTAAGAATACAATTATGAATGTACGTGCTCTATTCCTATGTGCATGAATATACTGATGATTAATGTATGAACATATACAGATAAAATATGATGACTATGTATGCTATGGATGCAATCTAATGCCAACATGATGCATTTAAAAAATGAATAAATTGATGCACAAGTATATACAAATAATGACCATGTATGTATTCTACAATGAATGACCATGCATGTTATGATGTCAAAATGAATACATGCGGAGAATAAATGAATTAATACAAAGGTAGGTACAAAGAATGACCATGTATATTACAAATGTATTCTAAAATGAATAACCATGCATGTTAGGATTGTGACATGATGTCAAAATGATACAAATAAAGAATAAATGAATTAACACCAAGGTATATAATAAGAAATCAATGATTACACGAAATTGATGGGACCTAAATCTTGATTATTCAAAAATCTCATTATGCAAGATTTGCCTCCAAATTCATGATTTTTTTAAACATGTTTTTTTCTATGAAAAAAAAATCATATTATTTTCAAAAGAATTTTGTGGTAGTGGATCCTACTATGATACAATATGCAAATGTTCATGCAACACTACCGGTTTTATGAAATCATCAAATGAGATTATTATCACCATCCGTTTATTGCAAAAAATGAGATCAATAATACAACCAAAAAATGTACATGCTTTATTCACACATGTATGAAATGTGCAAAATGCAAAAATGCTTGAAAAAGGATGTTTATTTTTTTTCAAACAGTTAATGAATATTTGCCCCGACAAATATCTACTTATATAGGTGTCACAGTGCCTTTGGGACGAATTAACACATTTATTACGGGTGATGTACGTACATCGTTGCCCGATCTACAAAACTTCTTCAAAGTGTAAGATAGGTAACAAAAGGTTTAGTGATAACTCGTATAATTATATAGTTTTTAGTTATGTTTTATTATTATTTTATGTCAAATACGAGTTATTATTGCTTAGTCTAATTGTGTTTATGATTTTTTATATTTTTATGTAATTTGGTGTTTTTCACGAGTTTCTTTGAGTGATTTCAGATTACTATGTTAAATAAAGAATTAAGGGCAAATCCAGTTCAGTTCCAATTCCGACACCTTTTGCCATATCAGCTATATCTCGAGTTTCACTGAAGCAATAAGGCTGAAATTTTAACCGTGCAAAGTTAAGAGGCATATCTATCTTTTTCATGTTTTACACTTCTTGAAACGGAGTCGTTTTCCCTAGCGAAATCAACCATCAAGTTGGCTGATGTGCAATGACTTCTGTTCTGCACCGTTTTGGTATTTTGACCATATCTTCCGATCCACGTGAGCAAATGATCTGATTCCAACGGCTATGGATCCGTAACTGATAGGGGTATATTTTTCTAGAAGACCATTTTATCAGATCGAGCCTCCAACATTGACAAAATCGACCATCAATCTGGCTGATCAGAATTGTCATACAATATGACGAAAATTGTTAGAAAAATGCACCCACCTATTATACCTACCTTTGAAATTTGTAAAGCTTGTCTCTTGTCATTTAGCCCTCCAAAATGTGTATAAATAGAGGGCCTTGGATGAGTATGGGGATACATTGATACATTGGTAGGATATTAGCCATTGTAATAAAATTCTCTAAGTTTTCTTCTTCTTTCCTTTCTCTAGTTTTCTTTTTCTTTATTTACTTATGCTTCTTACATTTCTTTTCATTTTTAGTATGTGTTGCTAATCATATTGTTGAGGTGATGAGGTGAAGCTCTTGGTAAATGCTAAGGTTAGTCTCTTAAACATGAGCTAAAATGAATCATCATTTATAAACACTAGTATAGATAATATTTTCTTTTGGTTTAAAATCATACTTGCAAAGTAGAGATCTTGATTCATTATTGACAATGAAAATGGCACAGTAAATGCTTGGTTTCATAACCTTGATTTGTTGTAGACATATACCTTGGCATAAGGAATGCTTGGACTCTTTTTGTGAGTTTTGAGGACACCAAATGAACATAATATCATATGCTATGGACGTTGGACAATTTGGACCGAATTGCTAAACCTTCCGATTGGAACCTCCCTTATGTGTGGATTTCAATTGTGTAATAAAACAAGATTAATCTTAGCATAACACCAAAAGTGGATTCTCTAACCTCAACATCTTTTCTTATTGTTTTTTTATATATTGTTTAATTTCTTTTATGTTACTTTGTTTATTTTGTTCTCTAATATCTTGTTTACTTTCTTTTTCTTATATATTTATAAACTTATACTTACTAATACGCTTCCCTGTGGTTCGACCTCGGACACCCGAGAATTTATTACTTGAACATAACCTGCACTTGGGTTTACAACTCTTAATTGAGTCTCCATCAAGTTTTTGGCGCCGTTGCCGGGGAAGCAATACTAAGTATATAAGTTTATAAGTATATTGATTTTTATTGGCTGGTTATACCGCCTAATTTTGTATATATTTATTTTGTTTGGCTGGTTATACCGCCTAATTTATATATTTATTTTGTTTGGCTGGTTATACCGCCTAATTTATATATTAACTTTGTTTTATGCTTGTTTGGCGACGTGATTTTAGATCTCGTCGTTTAGTTAGATTTTATTGTGAAACTTTTTCAGGTAATCTTTCTAATACAACTCCTACCATGGCTGACAATGAAAGTGTTCATGCTGAAGATGAGAACAGACAAGTACGCACCATGCGTGACTACTTGCAACCAACTCGAAGCTCATCACCCTCTTGTTTTATTTTTCCTCTCAATGCAAACAACTTTCGTTTTAAACCAGGTATGATAGCTTTGCTTCCAAATTTCTATGGGTTGGAATCGGAAAGTGCTTACTCGTTTCTAAAAGACTTCGAAGATGTATGTGTCACCTTTAATGACCAACAATGTACAAATGAAATTGTCAAGCTAAAATTATTTCCTTTTTCTTTAAAAGATAAAGCAAAAATTTGGCTTCATAATTTAAAACCAAGGTCAATTGGCACATGGCAAGAATTACAAACTGAGTTTCTAAAGAAATTTTTCCCAGCACATAAAACTACTGCTTTGAAAAGACAGATTCAAAATTTCAATCAAAATCAAAATGAAGCATTTTTTCAGTGCTGGGATCGTTTTAAAGATTTGTTAAGTTCTTGTCCACATCATGGTTTTGAAAAATGGCGTCTTATTAGTTTCTTTTATGAAAGTTTAACTCCCGAAACTAAACAATTTGTTGAAACAATGTGTAACGGTGAGTTTCTAGAAAAAGAACCTGAAGAAGCCTTTGACTACTTAGACCATTTGGCAGATAACTCTCAAGCCTGGCACACAGATAATTCCTCTGAAAGTTCCAATAGATCTAATGTTGTTTCTAACAGAGGAAAATATCATTTTAGTCAAGAAGATGAGATAAAAGCTAAAGTAGCTAATTTGGCTAGAAAGATTGAAGCCATGGAACTTAGAGAAGTAAAAGAAGTCAAAACGGTTAAAAATGAAGAAAGTTGTGGAATTTGTGAAATCATGGGACACCCCACTTCTGAATGTCCAAACATTCCCATTCTTAAAGAAGCGTTGCATGATCAAGTAAATTCCATAAACACATTTAAAAAACCTTTTCCTTCTCCTTACTCTGAAACGTATAACCCTGAATGGAGAAATCATCCCAACTTCAGTTGGCGGAATAATAATCATGTTCAGGTACCACAATCTCAAAAGCCGGGCAACACTTTTTCCTATCAACCTTCACGTGTACAAACCTTGGAAGAGACATTGCAAGCATTCATGCAAACACAAGCAAATGTGAATAGCCGGACTTCACAGGACATCAATGAGATCAAAAACACCTTGTCCACATTGACAGCTTCATTACGCACTCAAGAAAAAGGTAAGTTTCCTGCTCAACCTCAGCCTAACCCTTCTACTCAATGTCTTGTTTCTTGCTCCAATGAAACTCAACAGGAAAATGCCAGTTCTATCACAACTCTTCGAAGTGGAAAGGCAATTGACAAAAAGATTCCATCAAAAGACCAAGATCCTCTTTCCCCTCCGAAAAGTAATGGTAAGGATGATGGTAAGTCTGAACTTCTTGAAAATTTGGACAAAGAAAAAGGTATGCATCCTGCTCCTTTTCCTCAAAGGTTGCAAACAATAAAGAATTTGAATCAAAATGCAGAAATTTATGAACTTTTCAAACAAGTTAAGATTAACATTCCTTTATTGGATGCAATCAAACAAGTTCCATCTTATGCTAAATTTTTGAAGGACATGTGCACAGTTAAAAGGAAACATAATGTACAAAAGAAAGCATTTTTGACGGAAAGTGTGAGCTCAATCATTCAGCACCTTACTCCACCAAAATTCAAAGATCCTGGATGTCCAACAATCTCATGCATCATTGGAAACACTAGAATAGAACGTGCATTGCTTGATCTTGGTGCTAGTGTTAATCTTTTGCCTTTTTCTGTTTATCAACAGTTAGGTTTAGGTGAACTCAAGGAAACACCTGTTACACTTCAACTAGCTGATCGTTCTGTAAAAATTCCTCGAGGGATAGTTGAAGATGTTTTGGTTCAAATTGATAATTTTTACTTCCCTGTTGATTTTATTGTTTTGGACACACATCCTGTTTCAAATCCAAATGTTCAAATTCCTGTTATATTAGGCCGTCCATTTCTTGCAACTTCTAATGCTCTGATAAATTGCAGGAATGGTATGTTGAACATTTCCTTTGGAAATATGACTTTAGAATTAAATGTGTTCAACATTTGCAAGCAACCTGGTGATGATTCAGAAGTACATGAAGTGGATTTTATTGAAGAACTTGTTCATGAACATCTCACCACTACCACATTCCATGATCCTTTAGAAGCTTATTTAATTGAATGTGAGTTTGATAATGCTTCAGAAATTTCACACACTGATTCTTTGTTAAATTCTTTTCAGGTTAAGCATTGTTGGAAACAAAAGTTTGAGGAACTCAGAAATGATGCATATGAGAATTCTAAAATTCATAAAGAAAGAACTAAAACATTTCATGACAAGTTAATTTCAAGAAAAACATTTGATGTTGGGTGATAACTCGTATAATTATATAGTTTTTAGTTATGTTTTATTATTGTTTTGTGTCAAATACGAGTTATTATTGTTTAGTCTAATTGTGTTTATGATCTTTTATATTTTTATGTAATTTGGTGTTTTTCACAAGTTTCTTTGAGTGATTTCAGATTACTAGAATTAAGGGCAAATCCAGTTCAGTTCCAGTTCCGACACCTTTTGCCATATCAGCTATATCTCGAGTTTCACTGAAGCAATAAGGCTGAACTTTGTATCCCTGCAAAGCTAAGAGGCATATCTATCTTTTTCATGTTTTACACTTCTTGAAACGGAGTCGTTTTCCCTAGCGAAATCGACCATCAAGTTGGCTGATGTGCAATGACGTCTGTTCTGCACCGTTTTGGTATTTTGACCATATCTCCCGATCCACGTGCGCAAATGATCTGATTCCAACGGCTATGGATCCGTAACTGATAGGGGTATATTTTTCTGGAAGACCATTTTATCAGATCGAGCCTCTAACATTGACAAAATCGACCATCAAGCTGGCTGATCAGAATTGTCATACAATATGACGAAAATTGTTAGAAAAATGCACCCACCTATTATACCTACCTTTGAAATTTGTAAAGCTTGTCTCTTGTCATTTAGCCCTCCAAAATGTGTATAAATAGAGGGCCTTGGATGAGTATTGGGATACATTGATACATTTGTAGGATAGCCATTGTAATAAAATTCTCTAAGTTTTCTTTTTCTTTCCTTTCTCTAGTTTTCTTTTTCTTCTTACATTTCTTTTCATTTTATTCATATCTAGTATGTGTTTCTAATCATATTGTTGAGGTGATGAGGTGAAGCTCTTCGTAATTGCTAAGGTTAGTCTCTTAAACATGAGCTAAAATGAATCATCATTTATAAACACTAGTATAGATAATATTTTCTTTTGGTTTAAAATCATACTTGCAAAGTAGAGATCTTGATTCATTATTGACAATGAAAATGGCACAGTAAATGCTTGGTTTCATAACCTTGATTTGTTGTAGACATATACCTTGGCATAAGGAATGCTTGGACTCTTTTTGTGAGTTTTGAGGACACCAAATGAACATAATATCATATGCTATGGACGTTGGACAATTTGGACTGAATTGCTAAACCTTCCGATTGGAATCTCCCTTATGTGTGAATTTCAATTGTGTAATAAAACAAGATTAACCTTAGCATAACACCAAGAGTGGATTCTCTAACCTCAACATCTTTTCTTATTGTTTTTTCTATCTTGTTTAATTTCTTTTATATTTTGTTTATTTTGTTCTCTAATATCTTGTTTATCTTATTTTGTTGTTGATTCCCTAATATCTTGTTTACTTTCTTTGTCTTATATATTTATAAACTTATACTTATTAATACGCTTCCCTGTGGTTCGACCTCGGACACCCGAGAATTTATTACTTGAACATAACCTGCACTTGGGTTTACAACTCTTAATTGAGTTACCATCAAGTTTTTGGCGCCGTTGCCGGGGAAGCAATACTAAGTATATAAGTTTATAAGTATATTTATTTTTATTGGCTGGTTATACCGCCTAATTTTGTATATATTTATTTTGTTTGGCTGGTTATACCGCCTAATTTAGTATATTTATTTTGTTTGGCTGGTTATACCGCCTAATTTATATATTAACTTTGTTTTATGCTTGTTTGGCGACGTGATTTTAGATCTCGTCGTTTAGTTAGATTTTATTGTGAAACTTTTTCAGGTAATCTTTCTAATACAACTCCTACCATGGCTGACAATGAAAGTGTTCATGCTGAAGATGAGAACAGACAAGTACGCACCATGCGTGACTACTTGCAACCAACTCGAAGCTCATCACCCTCTTGTTTTATTTTTCCTCTCAATGCAAACAACTTTCGTTTTAAACCAGGTATGATAGCTTTGCTTCCAAATTTCTATGGGTTGGAATCGGAAAGTGCTTACTCGTTTCTAAAAGACTTCGAAGATGTATGTGTCACCTTTAATGACCAACAATGTACAAATGAAATTGTCAAGCTAAAATTATTTCCTTTTTCTTTAAAAGATAAAGCAAAAATTTGGCTTCATAATTTAAAACCAAGGTCAATTGGCACATGGCAAGAATTACAAACTGAGTTTCTAAAGAAATTTTTCCCAGCACATAAAACTACTGCTTTGAAAAGACAGATTCAAAATTTCAATCAAAATCAAAATGAAGCATTTTTTCAGTGCTGGGAGCGTTTTAAAGATTTGTTAAGTTCTTGTCCACATCATGGTTTTGAAAAATGGCGTCTTATTAGTTTCTTTTATGAAAGTTTAACTCCCGAAACTAAACAATTTGTTGAAACAATGTGTAACGGTGAGTTTCTAGAAAAAGAACCTGAAGAAGCCTTTGACTACTTAGACCATTTGGCAGATAACTCTCAAGCCTGGCACACAGATAATTCCTCTGAAAGTTCCAATAGATCTAATGTTGTTTCTAACAGAGGAAAATATCATTTTAGTCAAGAAGATGAGATAAAATCTAAAGTAGCTAATTTGGCTAGAAAGATTGAAGCCATGGAACTTAGAGAAGTAAAAGAAGTCAAAACGGTTAAAAATGAAGAAAGTTGTGGAATTTGTGAAATCATGGGACACCCCACTTCTGAATGTCCAAACATTCCCATTCTTAAAGAAGCGTTGCATGATCAAGTAAATTCCATAAACACATTTAAAAAGCCTTTTCCTTCTCCTTACTCTGAAACGTATAACCCTGAATGGAGAAATCATCCCAACTTCAGTTGGCGGAATAATAATCATGTTCAGGTACCACAATCTCAAAAGCCGGGCAACACTTTTTCCTATCAACCTTCACGTGTACAAACCTTGGAAGAAACATTGCAAGCATTCATGCAAACACAAGCAAATGTGAATAGCCGGACTTCACAGGACATCAATGAGATCAAAAACACCTTGTCCACATTGACAGCTTCATTACGCACTCAAGAAAAAGGTAAGTTTCCTGCTCAACCTCAGCCTAACCCTTCTACTCAATGTCTTGTTTCTTGCTCCAATGAAACTCAACAGGAAAATGCCAGTTCTATCACAACTCTTCGAAGTGGAAAGGCAATTGACAAAAAGATTCCATCAAAAGACCAAGATCCTCTTTCCCCTCCGAAAAGTAATGGTAAGGATGATGGTAAGTCTGAACTTCTTGAAAATTTGGACAAAGAAAAAGGTATGCATCCTGCTCCTTTTCCTCAAAGGTTGCAAACAATAAAGAATTTGAATCAAAATGCAGAAATTTATGAACTTTTCAAACAAGTTAAGATTAACATTCCTTTATTGGATGCAATCAAACAAGTTCCATCTTATGCTAAATTTTTGAAGGACATGTGCACAGTTAAAAGGAAACATAATGTACAAAAGAAAGCATTTTTGACGGAAAGTGTGAGCTCAATCATTCAGCACCTTACTCCACCAAAATTCAAAGATCCTGGATGTCCAACAATCTCATGCATCATTGGAAACACTAGAATAGAACGTGCATTGCTTGATCTTGGTGCTAGTGTTAATCTTTTGCCTTTTTCTGTTTATCAACAGTTAGGTTTAGGTGAACTCAAGGAAACACCTGTTACACTTCAACTAGCTGATCGTTCTGTAAAAATTCCTCGAGGGATAGTTGAAGATGTTTTGGTTCAAATTGATAATTTTTACTTCCCTGTTGATTTTATTGTTTTGGACACACATCCTGTTTCAAATCCAAATGTTCAAATTCCTGTTATATTAGGCCGTCCATTTCTTGCAACTTCTAATGCTCTGATAAATTGCAGGAATGGTAATTTGAACATTTCTTTTGGAAATATGACTTTAGAATTAAATGTGTTCAACACTTGCAAGCAACCTGGTGATGATTCAGAAGTACATGAAGTGGATTTCATTGAAGAACTTGTTCATGAACATCTCACCACTACCACATTCCATGATCCTTTAGAAGCTTATTTAATTGAATGTGAGTTTGATAATGCTTCAGAAATTTCACACACTGATTCTTTGTTAAATCCTTTTCAGGTTAAGCATTGTTGGAAACAAAAGTTTGAGGAACTTCCATCACTCACAAATGTCACTGTACCATCAACTATTGAACCACCCAAGCTGGATTTAAAACCATTGCCATCCGAGCTAAAATATTCCTTTTTGGGTGAGAATGAAAATTTTCCAGTCATAAATGAACTTGAGGAACTCAGAAATGATGCATATGAGAATTCTAAAATTCATAAAGAAAGAACTAAAGCCTTTCATGACAAGTTAATTTCAAGAAAAACATTTGATGTTGGGCAAAAAGTTCTACTTTATAATTCTAGACTTCACATATTTCCTGGTAAGTTGAGATCAAGATGGACTGGCCCATTTGTGGTTAAGCATGTGTATCATTATGGAGCAGTTGACATTGAGAATCCTCAAAATGGTAACGTATTCAAGGTAAATGGACAAAGACTCAAACTCTTTTTCGAAAATCATGTTACTCAAGAAGAGGTTGTTTTTCTTTCTGATCCTTGTTTTGAAAATAACTAGATGTAAATATAATTTTTACTAATCTTCAAAAAAAAAAAAAAAAAAAAAAAATTCATTTTTTTCCCGGTTAAATGGCGGATAACGGTACTCCGTGATTATTTAAGTCGGTTCCATCAGCTACCCACAAAACTGATATTGTATATAAAATTTCTCTTTCATTTTATTTTATTTCATTTTTTTTCAGGATGGATGATATTCTCAAAAGATTGCAGAAACGATTTCCTCCTTTTCCTCGAAATATTTTACTGAAGCTTTACCAAGTTCGATTAGAAAGATTAAGAATGCTTATGAACAAAGGGATTCCTGAAGACATACGTTGGATAATTGAAGCCAAGGTACGTGAAGATGAATATCTTCCTGTTTTGCATTTACCAGGTACAGGTAGAAGCACTTATGCAAAGAAGCGACGAGCAAAGAGCATGAGTTCAAATTGCCACAAGTGTGCACGATGGACGTGTAACGGTAAATGTCGTTCTATTGGGATTCCGTCCTCTAATCGAGATGATAAAATTGAATTCATTAAGGATGGACTGAGTAAGGAGAATTTGGGTAATATCCAACTTTCTCTTGAGACGCATCCTAGTGGAGACGTACAAAGAGAAATTCTTGATTTATGGCCGCAATTCCAAAGGGAATGGCAACATCTTAGGAATCTGATGTTAAAAGACCCTGTTTGCCAGCTTGTAAGAAAACTGGATGGGAAGCATATCCTCGACTCATAGAAGGCGTTTAAGTCGTTTCTGGACGTAAAACCAGAGGAAGATGTGAGCCACAATCACAACTACAATAAATGACTTCTCAGCTTTTGGTTTGATTTGCAATAATTTTATTTCGGTTTAGTTTACGTGTTGTTCGATTTGTGTAATTATTCTTTTTTTTTTGCATTGGTCTTTTACGGTTGATTTTTCTTCTCTTTTTGATTTTCTTCCTGAAATCACGCAAAAATCTTTTGTTTGGTTAACATTTTCTTCTGACAGGTCAAATACACTTTCGGCGACATTATTACTCTTGTCTGATTCACTACTCAGTCCTCTATATATTACACCATGTACTCATTCTCTTTCAGGCACTCGAAAAAGAAAAAAAAATGGAAAGCACTTCGTCCCAGCGCATTAAAAAAATTTGTGTCTTTGGAGGTGCTTATCCAGGGAAAAATAACATATTCGCTGATGAAGCCATAAGAGTTGGAGTAATACTTGCCCAACAAAAGATCCACTTGATTTATGGAGGCGGTAGTACGGGTTTAATGGGAGCAGTCGCTACAGCAGCACACGCCGGAGGAAGTCCAGTTCTAGGAATCGTGCCAAAACTATTCACAGATTTTTGTGGACCTACCGTGGGTAAGGAAATACAAGTCTGGAGTATCCCTGAACGGATAACAATCATGTACCATTCTGCCGATGCATTCATTGCCTTACCAGGAGGTCTGGGTACATTGGAAGAAATAGCTTGCGTGGCTTCTTGGTCATCTTTGGTCACAAATAAGAAACCCATTGGTTTGCTTAATATTAATGGTTATTTTAGTAATTTACTTTCATATTTAGATAATGCTGTGGATAATGGATTCATGTTTTCAGAGGCAAGGAGAACCATAATTTCTGCTACAACCATTGAAGATTTACTCAAAAAGCTACAAGCTTATGAGTGTTTATCTGCTACGGCTGTTTCGCAAACGCTCGGAAAAAGAAAAAGAGATATGGACGAGCAAGGAGTGGATTGCACTTTGTCTTTGTGACATTATCTAACATTTTGCTTGTTGTGTCTCAGTTATAATAAGTGGTTAGCAACCTCTGCAGGTAATATCTCCTAAATTCTACCTTTAAAATTTGACATTGGGGACAATGTCATATTTTAGTAGGGGGTAAGGGACATATCTTTCTAAAAAAAACAAAAAAAAAAAAAATTTGTTGTGTTTTAAGACATTTAGAAGTATTCATTCTGAACAAGGTCTGAGTAAGGGAGACTTGAGACATACCTTGTCAGTTTGATTTAATCTTCTTCTTCAAAAAAAAACAAAAAAACAAAAAAAACAAAAAAAAAAAAAAAAAAAAAAAAAAAAAAAAAGCATGTTTAGACTTAGTGTGTGTTTTTTTTTTTAGTTACTTTCAATACAATGATGAGATATGAATTGCATAAGTCTAAAACAGATTTATTAGTGAGAAGATTTTCATGAGAATTGAGCTTGATATCAACCTTTTTATGAGCCAATGTTAATATGATATGTTGATTGAGAAAGAAGCATGTTTAGACTTAATCTGACTTGTATAATCATCCTTGTGAGTTTTTGAGCCTATAATGATTGATGCATTATACAAATCAATCTAATTTCTTTCTTGAGTGCTCTTATGATTACATGATTCTCTAGAACTTGCTTTAAACCGTTTGATACTATATTGATACATGTGACAACATGAAAATGATAGAGGCATTAGGATTATAACCAGAGCCAAACAGCCATCCCTTATTAATGTTCTAAGAGAACATCCCCACTAGTGAACCAATTTGAGCCTACATTAAATATGATGTTTTATTGGTAACCACAACTTACACCTAGCCTAAATATGCTTATATCCTTACCCTTGTTCTAAAGATGAATTTTATATTTTGAGACATATTGCAAAAAAACAAGGGATATTTTTATTTGAAAATTTGGGTTAGAAACAAAAGATAAGTGTGGGGGAAGAAAAGAAAAAGTCAAGAGAAAAAGAAAGGGATCATTGTCAAATACATTCCCATATTAAAAAAAAAAAAAAAAAAAAAAAAAAAAATCTTCTCTTGAACTTCTAGAAAAAGATGTTACAAAGTTGGTTAGAATGATGCAAAGGCTCAACATGAATATTTAGCCTATGTTATTATGTGCTTTATAAGAGTTTTGAGAAGTTTTATTTGTATGATCTTATTATGTCTCTAAAATCTATGAACTCTTTGGAACCTTTGTGATATCTTTATCCTTTTGTTCTTTAACCACATTATAACCCTTTGGCCCCATTACAACCTTGAATAAAGACCTCTTGATTTATGAAGTTGTATGATCTAAATAGTGGAGAATAGGTGGACAAGCAAGCATATGGTAGAAGTGTTTTCATGAGATTGATTGAGTGTAAACACTTTACCACTACTTTAAAGAGTGAAAATCAAGAGAGTATCCCATGTGAGAAGTTGAGATTAAGTTTGAATATACACTATTTTGATTGAAATATGTTATGTTATTATTGGCTTAACTCAAACTATTTACATTCAAGCAAGATTTTTTGTGAATTTCTTTAAGCTATTGATTAGTTTTTAAGACTTGTCCAATGATTATCTCTAATTTATATTGGAAGGATTAGTTATAATTATTATTTTTAGTTTTTCTTATCTCTTCAATGTTTGTGGGTATCGTCCTAGTAAACCCTCACGAGACTAAACTCGTCCACTAGGGACACCTAGGGGTTTAAAGGCTTGTGTCACATGCTAAGTGCCACCGTGATTTCCTACGAAAATGGATTAGATTAGATTTTCTTATTTTATTTTTATTGAGTCGTTGCTAGGGACTAGCAACAATCTAAGTATGGGGGTGTGATAACTCGTATAATTATATAGTTTTTAGTTATGTTTTATTATTGTTTTGTGTCAAATACGAGTTATTATTGTTTAGTCTAATTGTGTTTATGATCTTTTATATTTTTATGTAATTTGGTGTTTTTCACAAGTTTCTTTGAGTGATTTCAGATTACTAGAATTAAGGGCAAATCCAGTTCAGTTCCAGTTCCGACACCTTTTGCCATATCAGCTATATCTCGAGTTTCACTGAAGAAATAAGGCTGAACTTTGTATCCCTGCAAAGCTAAGAGGCATATCTATCTTTTTCATGTTTTACACTTCTTGAAACGGAGTCGTTTTCCCTAGCGAAATCGACCATCAAGTTGGCTGATGTGCAATGACGTCTGTTCTGCACCGTTTTGGTATTTTGACCATATCTCCCGATCCACGTGCGCAAATGATCTGATTCCAACGGCTATGGATCCGTAACTGATAGGGGTATATTTTTCTAGAAGACCATTTTATCAGATCGAGCCTCTAACATTGACAAAATCGACCATCAAGCTGGCTGATCAGAATTGTCATACAATATGACGAAAATTGTTAGAAAAATGCACCCACCTATTATACCTACCTTTGAAATTTGTAAAGCTTGTCTCTTGTCATTTAGCCCTCCAAAATGTGTATAAATAGAGGGCCTTGGATGAGTATTGGGATACATTGATACATTTGTAGGATAGCCATTGTAATAAAATTCTCTAAGTTTTCTTTTTCTTTCCTTTCTCTAGTTTTCTTTTTCTTCTTACATTTCTTTTCATTTTATTCATATCTAGTATGTGTTTCTAATCATATTGTTGAGGTGATGAGGTGAAGCTCTTCGTAATTGCTAAGGTTAGTCTCTTAAACATGAGCTAAAATGAATCATCATTTATAAACACTAGTATAGATAATATTTTCTTTTGGTTTAAAATCATACTTGCAAAGTAGAGATCTTGATTCATTATTGACAATGAAAATGGCACAGTAAATGCTTGGTTTCATAACCTTGATTTGTTGTAGACATATACCTTGGCATAAGGAATGCTTGGACTCTTTTTGTGAGTTTTGAGGACACCAAATGAACATAATATCATATGCTATGGACGTTGGACAATTTGGACTGAATTGCTAAACCTTCCGATTGGAATCTCCCTTATGTGTGAATTTCAATTGTGTAATAAAACAAGATTAACCTTAGCATAACACCAAGAGTGGATTCTCTAACCTCAACATCTTTTCTTATTGTTTTTTCTATCTTGTTTAATTTCTTTTATATTTTGTTTATTTTGTTCTCTAATATCTTGTTTATCTTATTTTGTTGTTGATTCCCTAATATCTTGTTTACTTTCTTTGTCTTATATATTTATAAACTTATACTTATTAATACGCTTCCCTGTGGTTCGACCTCGGACACCCGAGAATTTATTACTTGAACATAACCTGCACTTGGGTTTACAACTCTTAATTGAGTTACCATCATTGGGCAAAAAGTTCTACTTTATAATTCTAGACTTCACATATTTCCTGGTAAGTTGAGATCAAGATGGACTGGCCCATTTGTGGTTAAGCATGTGTATCATTATGGAGCAGTTGACATTGAGAATCCTCAAAATGGTAACGTATTCAAGGTAAATGGACAAAGACTCAAACTCTTTTTGGAAAATCATGTTACTCAAGAAGAGGTTGTTTTTCTTTCTGATCCTTGTTTTGAAAATAACTAGATGTAAATATAATTTTTACTAATCTTCAAAAAAAAAAAAAAAATTGTTGTGTTTTAAGACATTTAGAAGTATTCATTCTGAACAAGGTCTGAGTAAGGGAGACTTGAGACATACCTTGTCAGTTTGATTTTAACCTTTTTATGTTTACTTGTTAATTTTTGTTTAGTATTTTAGGATTATTTAGGTTGCATGAGTTTGTTTTGTTTTGAGTCTTAGTTGTTCCTATTCTTATGTTATTAGTTATTTTCTCTTACACATGATTCTTTCATTTGGGTTAATAGACTTACATTGAGGACAATGTAAGAATTAAGTGTGGGGGGAATTATTTAGGATTTATTTTATTTTTGTCTACTATTTTTTTTATGAGTCTTTATTATTATTATTATTATTATTTTTTAGTGTGTTTTAGTTCCTTTTTAATACAATGATGAGATATGAATTGCATAGGTCTAAACTGGTTATTAGTGAGAAGATTTTCATGAGAATTGAGCTTGATGTCAACCTTTTTATGAGCCAATGTTAATATGATATGTTGATTGAGAAAGAAGCATGTTTAGACTTAATCTGACTTGTATAATCATCCTTGTGAGTTTTTGAGCCTATAATGATTGATGCATTATACAAATCAATCTAATTTCTTTCTTGAGTGCTCTTATGATTACATGATTCTCTAGAACTTGCTTTAAACCGTTTGAGACTATATTGATACATGTGACAACATGAATATGATAGAGGCATTAGGATTATAACCAGAGCCAAACAGCCATCCATTATTAATGTTCTAAGAGAACATCCCCACTAGTGAGCCAATTTGAGCCTACATTAAATATGCTATTTTATTGGTAACCATAACTTACACCTAGCCTAAATATACTTATATCCTTACCCTTGTTCTAAAGATGGATTATATATTGTGAGACATATTGCAAAAAACAAGGGATATTTTTAGTTGAAAATTTGGGTTAGAAACAAAAGATAAGTGTGGGGGAAGAAAAGAAAAGAAAAAGTCAAGAGAAAAAGAAAGGGATCATTGTCAAATACATTCCCATATTAAAAAAAAAAAAGAATCTTCTCTTGAACTTCTAGAAAAAGATGTTACAAAGTTGGTTAGAATGATGCAAAGGCTCAACATGAATATTTAGCCTATGTTATTATGTGCTTTATAAGAGTTTTGAGAAGTTTTATTCGTATGATCTTATTATGTCTCTAAACTCTATGAACTCTTTGGAACCTTTGTGATATCTTTATCCTTTTGTTCTTTAACAACATTATAACCCTTTGGCCCCATTACAACCTTGAAAAAAGACCTCTTGATTTATGAAGTTGTATGATCTAAATAGTGGAGAATAGGTGGACAAGCAAGCATATGGTAGAACTGTTTTCATGAGATTGATTGAGTGTAAACACTTTACCACTACTTTAAAGAGTGAAAATCATGAGAGTATAGTGAGAAGTTGAGATTAAGTTGAATATGCACTATTTTGATTGAAATATGTTATGTTAATATTGGCTTAACTCATTTATTTATATTCAAGCATGAATTTTTGTGAAATTCTTTGAGCTATTGATTAGTTTATAAGACTTGTTCAAAGATTGTCTCTAATTTATATTGAAAGGATTAGGAGTAAATATTTTTAGTGTATGTAGTTTACTTATATTTTAGTTTTTCAATGTTTGTGGGTATCGTTCTAGCAAACCCTCACGAGACTAAACTCGTCCACTAGGGACACCTAGGGGTTTAAAGGCTTGTGTCACATGCTAAGTGCCACCGTAATTTCCTACGAAAATGGATTAGATTAGATTTTCTTATTTTATTTTTATTGAGTCGTTGCTAGGGACTAGCAACAATCTAAGTGTGGGGGTGTGATAACTCGTATAATTATATAGTTTTTAGTTATGTTTTATTATTATTTTATGTCAAATACGAGTTATTATTGCTTAGTCTAATTGTGTTTATGATTTTTTATATTTTTATGTAATTTGGTGTTTTTCACGAGTTTCTTTGAGTGATTTCAGATTACTATGTTAAATAAAGAATTAAGGGCAAATCCAGTTCAGTTCCAATTCCGACACCTTTTGCCATATCAGCTATATCTCGAGTTTCACTAAAGCAATAAGGCTGAAATTTTAACCGTGCAAAGTTAAGAGGCATATCTATCTTTTTCATGTTTTACACTTCTTGAAACGGAGTCGTTTTCCCTAGCGAAATCAACCATCAAGTTGGCTGATGTGCAATGACTTCTGTTCTGCACTGTTTTGGTATTTTGACCATATCTTCCGATCCACGTGAGCAAATGATCTGATTCCAACGGCTATGGATCCGTAACTGATAGGGGTATATTTTTCTAGAAGACCATTTTATCAGATCGAGCCTCCAACATTGACAAAATCGACCATCAATCTGGCTGATCAGAATTGTCATACAATATGACGAAAATTGTTAGAAAAATGCACCCACCTATTATACCTACCTTTGAAATTTGTAAAGCTTGTCTCTTGTCATTTAGCCCTCCAAAATGTGTATAAATAGAGGGCCTTGGATGAGTATGGGGATACATTGATACATTGGTAGGATATTAGCCATTGTAATAAAATTCTCTAAGTTTTCTTCTTCTTTCCTTTCTCTAGTTTTCTTTTTCTTTATTTACTTATGCTTCTTACATTTCTTTTCATTTTTAGTATGTGTTGCTAATCATATTGTTGAGGTGATGAGGTGAAGCTCTTGGTAAATGCTAAGGTTAGTCTCTTAAACATGAGCTAAAATGAATCATCATTTATAAACACTAGTATAGATAATATTTTCTTTTGGTTTAAAATCATACTTGCAAAGTAGAGATCTTGATTCATTATTGACAATGAAAATGGCACAGTAAATGCTTGGTTTCATAACCTTGATTTGTTGTAGACATATACCTTGGCATAAGGAATGCTTGGACTCTTTTTATGAGTTTTGAGGACACCAAATGAACATAATATCATATGCTATGGACGTTGGACAATTTGGACTGAATTGCTAAACCTTCCGATTGGAACCTCCCTTATGTGTGGATTTCAATTGTGTAATAAAACAAGATTAATCTTAGCATAACACCAAAAGTGGATTCTCTAACCTCAACATCTTTTCTTATTGTTTTTTTATATATTGTTTAATTTCTTTTATGTTACTTTGTTTATTTTGTTCTCTAATATCTTGTTTACTTTCTTTTTCTTATATATTTATAAACTTATACTTACTAATACGCTTCCCTGTGGTTCGACCTCGGACACCCGAGAATTTATTACTTGAACATAACCTGCACTTGGGTTTACAACTCTTAATTGAGTCTCCATCATTTAGAAATGTCCCTCCATGTGTTCCTATCTTCGGTATATCTAACGAAAATCCGGCATGGCTTCGCCTAGGTTCACTATATGAAGGTGAATCGTTTCTAAGGCACCGAATTGTTCCTCACTGTCACCGGTGAAGGCTAGTAAGGCACCCCAATAAAAGCGGGTTCAATTCGTTAGAGTATATTTTCCTATGCCCGTACGGAGGATTATCACGAAGGCATTAGGTACTTTATACTCCGGAAGTGTTTCACTAGCCCATACGGAGGATCAATCACGAAGGCGTAGTTACTTTACTCCCACTTAAAAGGACGGAACCCGGGTAGAGGATTCATGTTATGCAAATGCAAATACAGTGTGTGCGGAGGAATAAAACAAACCTGTCACCACCTATTCTACAACCCTTATTCTAAATACCCCACTAAAATCAAACAATGTAAAGCATCAGTCAAGCAAACATATAAATACGCAACAAAATAACCAGAGAACAAATAATAATATGAATGCACATGAATATGGACATATTAAAACATTTTTTATTTTCAAAATTCTCTTTTATTTTAAAAATATGGGAATTAAAATTAAATACGAATTAAACCAACAAAATCGAGACTTAGATAACACACGAATAATTCTAGGCCTAACTCTCTAAAAAGTCCCCAGTGGAGTCGCCAAGCTGTCGCAACCTCAAAAAATAACAAATCCCATCGCAAGACTTTATTATTAGTTAAGCATGACATTAAAAAAAAAAAAAAAAAACTTAGGGAAAGTCGACTTAATTCCTCTAGAAAAAACGACGGTTTTGCAAATGACCTTGAAAAAGACATGGAGTCGCCACCAATCTTTTTTAGCTAGGTGTGATCGGCTGATGGAGACTCAATTAAGAGTTGTAAACCCAAGTGCAGGTTATGTTCAAGTAATAAATTCTCGGGTGTCCGAGGTCGAACCACAGGGAAGCGTACTAGTAAGTATAAGTTTATAAATATATATGAAAAAGAAAATAAACAAGATATTAGGGAATCAATAACAAAGAAAGTAAACAAGATATTAGAGAACAAAATAAACAAAATAACATAAAAGCAATTAAACAAGATATAAAAAACAATAAGAAATGATGTTGAGGTTAGAGAATCCACTCTTGGTGTTATGCTAAGATTAATCTTGTTTTATTACACAATTGAAATCCACACATAAGGGAGGTTCCAATCGGAAGGTTTAGCAATTCAGTCCAAATTGTCCAACGTCCATAGCATATGATATTATGTTCATTTGGTGTCCTCAAAACTCATAAAAAGAGTCCAAGCATTCCTTATGCCAAGGTATATGTCTACAACAAATCAAGGTTATGAAACCAAGCATTTACTGTGCCATTTTCATTGTCAATAATGAATCAAGATCTCTACTTTGCAAGTATGATTTTAAACCAAAAGAAAATATTATCTATACTAGTGTTTATAAATGATGATTCATTTTAGCTCATGTTTAAGAGACTAACCTTAGCATTTACCAAGAGCTTCACCTCATCACCTCAACAATATGATTAGCAACACATAAATGGCTAAAATCCTACCAATGTATAATTGATAACTCGTATAATTATATAGTTTTTAGTTATGTTTTATTATTGTTTTGTGTCAAATACGAGTTATTATTGTTTAGTCTAATTGTGTTTATGATCTTTTATATTTTTATGTATTTTGGTGTTTTTCACAAGTTTCTTTGAGTGATTTCAGATTACTAGAATTAAGGGCAAATCCAGTTCAGTTCCAGTTCCGATACCTTTTGCCATATCAGCTGTATCTCGAGTTTCACTGAAGCAATAAGGCTGAAATTTGTAGCCATGCAAAGCTAAGAGGCATATCTATCTTTTTCATGTTTTACACTTCTTGAAACGGAGTCGTTTTCCCTAGCGAAATCGACCATCAAGTTGGCTGATGTGCAATGACGTCTGTGCTGACCTGTTTTCGTATTATGCCCATATCTTCTTATCCACATCAGAAAATGAGCTGATTCCAATGGCTATGGATCAGTAACTGATAGGGTAACATTTGTCTAGAAGACCATGTGATCAGATAAGGCCTCCAAGATTGACAAAATCGACCATCAAGTTGGCTGATCAAAATCGTCATACATGACGAAAATTGTTAGAAAATGCACCCACCTATTATACCTACCTTTGAAATTTGTAAAGATTGTCTCTTGTCATTTAGCCCTCCAAAATGTGTATAAATAGAGGGCCTTGGATGATTGTAAGGGATCATATTGTACATAGGTAGGATATTAGCCATTTTAATAAAATTCTCTAAGTTTTCTTCTTCTTTCTTTTCTCTAGTTTTCTTTCTTTTCTCTAGTTTTCTTTTTCTTTAGAGAGAGCAAGAGGTTGGATAATTAATATTCTTCCTCTTCTTCTTTCTTTCTTTTATTTTCTTCTTAGATTTTCTTTAATTTTATGTTTATGTTTACAATGCCTATGCTAGGATAATTTCTATTTGGTTAAGGGTGATTTCAAAGCCCTAGACATGTTTTGTGATTGATTTTCAGATTCTATCTATCATTAATTTTCTATCAAAGTTGCTTATGTTCTTCTACAAGAATTGTTCATGATGTTGTCTTGATTTATTTAGGTGTACAACTAGATAGATCTTGATAATTATCTATTGCTAGTTTAGGAGTCTTGATCCGTGTAATTGTCTTGATTTCCTATTCATAAGTGGCAATTTGTGATTAATGATTATGGTCAAGTTTTCAATAATTGCGAAGTGGAACATAACCTAAGTTGAACAATCCGAGCTTATGTGTTTGTTGCTTAGATCAACCTATCTTTCTCATCATAAAGCTGCCATTAAATTGAATTTAGAGAGCTTATTCTAGGTTGTTTAATGGTTAGAGATTAAATAGAGAGCTTGTTCTATTTAACGACAAACTAAGGAAAGATTGGGGTAACAGAGCTTGTTGTTATCTACGGTTGTTAACTTTGATAGTTGGTTGATATTGATAGATCTGAAATTGATTCTTAATGATGTCTAGTGGTGGAAAATGAAACCTTAACCATATTTTTCATATTTGATTCTTCTTACTTATTTGTTTTCTTACTTTTAGTTTGCTTATTTTTTATATTTATTTTTATTGGCTGGTTATACCGCCTAATTTGTATATTAACTTTGTTTTATTTTTATTGGCTGGTTATACCGCCTAATTTAGTATATATATTTTTATTGGCTGGTTATACCGCCTAATTTAGTATATATATTTTTATTGGCTGGTTATACCGCCTTGCATCTTATTCTTATTATTTACTTTAGTTTAAATGTGGCTTCAAAAACCCCTTTTCTTTTATTGTTCTTGAATTTAAGTTTTAAACTATCAACTTATAAACTAAAACCCAATCCCTGAGGACTTGACCCTTGCTAACTACTATACTTACAATTGATCTTTTTAGTGCAAGGTTAAATAAGATACACTCTTTTGGGTGCATCAAATTTTTGGCGCCGTTGCCGGGGATTGCTTTCTTTAGTTTATTTGTTACTTGGTTTATTCTTATTTTCAGTTCTAATTAGTTTTATTTTCTTGTACATACAAGTTTTTCTTTTCAAATTTAAAAAAAAAAAAAAAAAAAAAAAAAAAAAACAATGGAATTGAGCAATCTAACACTTGAAGAGTTGGTGGCATACATGAACATGGAGAATCAACAAGCCAATCTCACCTTCCCAGTTCAACAATTGGCCATGGGAGGATATCAAGGCCATCAAGTGTTCCAAGACCAACAGTATGATCATTACTCAAACACTTACCATGAGGGATGGTGGGATCATACTAATTATGGCTACTCGAAAAATTACCAAGAAGTAGATCCTTATGCCAATTACACCCATCCATCTAGCTTCAATCAATCATGGTCCCAAGAACCAGATCTTTTTCAACCACCACATATGACTCAAAACTCAGGTACTTCTTTAGAAGATCTTGTCTATTCTCTTGTTACTGATACTTTGCAATTTCAACAGGAAACAAGGGCAAGCATCCAGAGTTTGGAAAAGCAAATGATCCAATTGACTAGTAGTATGGTGGGATGGGTAGCACAAAGATCTGAAGAACTCCCTGCCCAAACAATGATTAACCTAAAGGAGAATGCTACTATTGTGACCTTGAGGAATGAGGAACAAGATGAGGATGAGACAAAATTAGAGATGAATTCTATTCTTGAGGATAATGAAGCCAATGATCCAAATAAGAGTATTTCGGCACCTGAGGTAACGTTTAAAGTTCCAATTTTTACTAATGTTTCTTCTCCACCTTTCCCTAGTAGATTCACAAAGTTCAAGGAGGAGGAACATGAACAAAACATGCTGGAAACCTTAAACAGTTTGTTTATGGATGCCATTCAACAAGTACCAAAAGATGCACCATTCCTCAATGAGCAATGCACTACAAAGGATGATGGAATAATACTTATAATGGAGAATGCATCTACTTTTGTGCAAAGAAAGCTTCCTATCAAACGCTCAAATTTGGGAAGTTTCATGTATGAGCCTAACAAGCCTAAAATGCCAAGAAGGGGTGTTGGTTAGGTTCAAAACACTAAATCAAGTGCTAATTGGGGGAGGCAGCCTAATTAGTGAAAGCATTTCCAAACTGCCATCCTCAGATTTGCTCTCTTTTTCTTTATCTTTTTCTTATATTTTTTTTTTTGCTAATTGTGTTTAGTGTTTCTAAGTTCATTTAGGTTGCGTGAGTTTGTTTTGAGTCTAGTTGTTCCTATTATTATGTTATTAGTTCTTTTCTCTTACACATGATTCTTTCATTTGTGTTAATAGACTTACATTGAGGACAATGTAAGAATTAAGTGTGGGGGGAATGATTTAGGATTTCTTTTATTTTTGTCTACTATTTTTTTTTTTTATGAGTCTTTATTATTATTATTATTATTTTAGTGAGTTTTAGTTCCTTTTTAATACAATGATGAGATATGAATTGCATAAGTCTAAAACAGATTTATTAGTGAGAAGATTTTCATGAGAATTGAGCTTGATGTCAATCTTTTTATGAGCCAATGTTAATATGATATGTTGATTGAGAAAGAAGCATGTTTAGACTTAATCTGACTTGTATAATCATTCTTGTGAGTTTTTGAGCCTAAAATGATTGATGCATTATACAAATCAATCTAATTTCTTTCTTGAGTGCTCTTATGATTACATGATTCTCTAGAACTTGCTTTAAACCGTTTGAGACTATATTGATACATGTGACAACATGAATATGATAGAGGCATTAGGATTATAACCAGAGCCAAACAGCCATCCATTATTAATGTTCCAAGAGAACACACCCTTAGTGAACCAATTTGAGCCTACATTGAATAAGCTATATCTTTGGTAACCATAACTTGTCCCTAACCTAAATATACTTATATCTTTACCTTTGTTCCAAAAGATGAATTAGCATGTTTTGAGACAAGTTGCAAAGACAAAGAAGATTTATTGAAAATTTGGGTTAGAAACAAGAAATAAGTGTGGAGGGAAAAGAAAGAAAAAAAAGTCAAGAGAAAAAGAAAGGGATCATTGTCAAATACATTCTCATATATATAAAAAAAAAAAAATCTTCTCTTGAACTTCTAGTTAAAGTAAAGAAAAAGATGTTACAAAGTTGGTTAGAATGATGCAAAGGCTCAACATGAATATTTAGCCTATGTTATTATGTGCTTTATAAGAGTTCTGAGAAGTTTTATTTGTATGATCTTTTTATGTCTCGAAACTTTATGAACTCTTTGGAACCTTTGTGATATCTTTATCCTTTTGTTCTTCAACCACATTACAAACCCCTTGGCCCCATTACAACCTTGATTAAAGACCTCTTGATTCATGAAGTTGTATGATCTATATAGTGGAGAATAGGTGGACAAGCAAGAATATGGTAGAACTGTTTTCATGAGATTGATTGAGTGTAAACACTTCACCACTACTTTAAAGAGTGAAAATCATGAGGGTATCCCATGTGAGAAGTTGAGATTAAATTTGAACATGCAATATTTTGATTGAGATATGTTATGCTAATATTGGCTTAACTCAAACAATTTACATTCAAGCATGATTTTTTGTGAAATTCTTTAAGCTATTGATTAGTTTATAAGACTTGTTCAAATATTGTCTCTAATTTGTATTGAAAGGATTAGGAGTAAATATTTTTAGTATATGCAGTTTATTTATATTTTAGTTTTTCAATGTTTGTGGGTATCGTTCTAGTAAACCCTCACGAGACTAAACTCGTCCACTAGGGACACCTAGGGGTTTAAAGGCTTGTGTCACATGCTAAGTGCCACCGTGATTTCCTACGAAAATGGATTAGATTAGATTTTCTTATTTTATTTTTATTGAGTCATTGCTAGGGACTAGCAACAATCTAAGTGTGGGGGTGTGATAACTCGTATAATTATATAGTTTTTAGTTATGTTTTATTATTGTTTTGTGTCAAATACGAGTTATTATTGTTTAGTCTAATTGTGTTTATGATCTTTTATATTTTTATGTATTTTGGTGTTTTTCACAAGTTTCTTTGAGTGATTTCAGATTACTAGAATTAAGGGCAAATCCAGTTCAGTTCCAGTTCCGATACCTTTTGCCATATCAGCTGTATCTCGAGTTTCACTGAAGCAATAAGGCTGAAATTTGTAGCCATGCAAAGCTAAGAGGCATATCTATCTTTTTCATGTTTTACACTTCTTGAAACGGAGTCGTTTTCCCTAGCGAAATCGACCATCAAGTTGGCTGATGTGCAATGACGTCTGTGCTGACCTGTTTTCGTATTATGCCCATATCTTCTTATCCACATCAGCAAATGAGCTGATTCCAATGGCTATGGATCAGTAACTGATAGGGTAACATTTGTCTAGAAGACCATGTGATCAGATAAGGCCTCCAAGATTGACAAAATCGACCATCAAGTTGGCTGATCAAAATCGTCATACATGACGAAAATTGTTAGAAAATGCACCCACCTATTATACCTACCTTTGAAATTTGTAAAGATTGTCTCTTGTCATTTAGCCCTCCAAAATGTGTATAAATAGAGGGCCTTGGATGATTGTAAGGGATCATATTGTACATAGGTAGGATATTAGCCATTTTAATAAAATTCTCTAAGTTTTCTTCTTCTTTCTTTTCTCTAGTTTTCTTTTTCTTTAGAGAGAGCAAGAGGTTGGATAATTAATATTCTTCCTCTTCTTCTTTCTTTCTTTTATTTTCTTCTTAGATTTTCTTTAATTTTATGTTTATGTTTACAATGCCTATGCTAGGATAATTTCTATTTGGTTAAGGGTGATTTCAAAGCCCTAGACATGTTTTGTGATTGATTTTCAGATTCTATCTATCATTAATTTTCTATCAAAGTTGCTTATGTTCTTCTACAAGAATTGTTCATGATGTTGTCTTGATTTATTTAGGTGTACAACTAGATAGATCTTGATAATTATCTATTGCTAGTTTAGGAGTCTTGATCCGTGTAATTGTCTTGATTTCCTATTCATAAGTGGCAATTTGTGATTAATGATTATGGTCAAGTTTTCAATAATTGCGAAGTGGAACATAACCTAAGTTGAACAATCCGAGCTTATGTGTTTGTTGCTTAGATCAACCTATCTTTCTCATCATAAAGCTGCCATTAAATTGAATTTAGAGAGCTTATTCTAGGTTGTTTAATGGTTAGAGATTAAATAGAGAGCTTGTTCTATTTAACGACAAACTAAGGAAAGATTGGGGTAACAGAGCTTGTTGTTATCTACGGTTGTTAACTTTGATAGTTGGTTGATATTGATAGATCTGAAATTGATTCTTAATGATGTCTAGTGGTGGAAAATGAAACCTTAACCATATTTTTCATATTTGATTCTTCTTACTTATTTGTTTTCTTACTTTTAGTTTGCTTATTTTTTATATTTATTTTTATTGGCTGGTTATACCGCCTAATTTGTATATTAACTTTGTTTTATTTTTATTGGCTGGTTATACCGCCTAATTTAGTATATATATTTTTATTGGCTGGTTATACCGCCTAATTTAGTATATATATTTTTATTGGCTGGTTATACCGCCTTGCATCTTATTCTTATTATTTACTTTAGTTTAAATGTGGCTTCAAAAACCCCTTTTCTTTTATTGTTCTTGAATTTAAGTTTTAAACTATCAACTTATAAACTAAAACCCAATCCCTGAGGACTCGACCCTTGCTAACTACTATACTTACAATTGATCTTTTTAGTGCAAGGTTAAATAAGATACACTCTTTTGGGTGCATCAATAATGTATCCTAATACTCATCCAAGGCCCTCTATTTATACACATTTTGGAGAGCTAAATGACAAGAGACAAGCTTTATAAATTTCAAAGGTAGGTATAATAGGTGGGTGCATTTTTCTAACAATTTTCGTCATGTTGTATGACAATTCTGATCAGCCAGCTTGATGGTCGATTTTGTCAATGTTGGAGGCTCGATCGGATCAAATGGTCTTCTAGAAAAATATGCCCCTATCAGTTACTGATCCATATCCACTGACATCAGATCATTTGCTCTTGTGGATCGGAAGATATAGTCAAAATACCAAAACGGTGCAGAACAGACGTCATTGCACATCAGCCAACTTGATGGTTGATTTCGGTAGGGAAAACGACTCCGTTTCAAGAAGTGTAAAACATGAAAACGATAGATATGCCTCTTAACTTTGCATGGTTAAAATTTCAGCCTTATTGCTTCAGTGAAACTCCAAATATAGCTGATATGGCAAAAGGTGTCGGAACTGGAACTGAATTGGATTTGCCCTTAATTCTTGATTTAACCTAGTAATCTGAAATCACTCAAAGAAACTCATGAAAAACACCAAATTACATAAAAGTATAAAAGATCATAAACACAAGTAGACTAAGCAATAATAACTCGTATTTGACACAAAACAATAATAAAACATAATTAAAAACTATATAATTATACGAGTTATCACACCCCCACACTTAGATTGTTGCTAGTCCCTAGCAACGACTCAATAAAAATAAAATAAGAAAATCTAATCTAATCCATTTTCGTAGGAAATCACGGTGGCACTTAGCATGTGACACAAGCCTTTAAACCCCTAGGTGTTCCTAGTGGACGAGTTTAGTCTCGTGAGGGTTTGCTAGAACGATACCCACAAACATTGAAAAACTAAAATATAAGTAAACTACATACACTAAAAATATTTACTCCTAATCCTTTCAATATAAATTAGAGACAATCTTTGAACAAGTCTTATAAACTAATCAATAGCTCAAAGAATTTCACAAAAATTCATGCTTGAATGTAAATAAATGAGTTAAGCCAATATTAACATAACATATTTCAATCAAAATAGTGCATATTCAACTTAATCTCAACCTCTCACATGGGATACTCTCATGATTTTCACTCTTTAAAGTAGTGGTAAAGTGTTTACACTCAATCAATCTCATGAAAACACTTCTACCATATGCTTGCTTGTCCACCTATTCTCCACTATTTAGATCATACAACTTCATAAATCCAGAGGTCTTTATTCAAGGTTGTAATGGGGCCAAAGGGTTATAATGTGGTTAAAGAACAAAAGGATAAAGATATCACAAAGGTTCCAAAGAGTTCATAGAGTTTAGAGACATAATAAGATCATACAAATAAATTTCTCAAAACTCTTTACAAGTACATAGTCACATAGGCTAAATATTCATGTTGAGCCTTTGCTTCATTCTAACCAACTTTGTAACATCTTTTTCTTTACTTTAACTAAAAGTTCAAGAGAAGATTTTTTTTTTTTTTTTTTGTATATGGGAATGTATTTAACAATGATCCCTTTCTTTTTCTCTTGACTTTTTCTTTTCTTTTCTTCCCCCACACTTATCTTTTGTTTCTAACCCAAATTTTCAACTAAAAATATCCCTTGTTTTTTTGCAATATGTCTCAAAATATATAATCCATCTTTAGAACAAGGGTAAGGATATAAGTATATTTAGGCTAGGTGTAAGTTGTGGTTACCAATAAAACAGCATATTTAATGTAGGCTCAAATTGGCTCACTAGTGGGGATGTTCTCTTAGAACATTAATAATGGATGGCTGTTTGGCTCTGGTTATAATCCTAATGCCTCTATCATATTCATATTGTCACATGTATCAATATAGTCTCAAACGGTTTAAAGCAAGTTCTAGAGAATCATGTAATCATAAGAGCACTCAAGAAAGAAATTAGATTGATTTGTATAATGCATCAATCATTATAGGCTCAAAAACTCACAAGGATGATTATACAAGTCAGATTAAGTCTAAACATGCTTCTTTCTCAATCAACATATCATATTAACATTGGCTCATAAAAAGGTTGACATCAAGCTCAATTCTCATGAAAATCTTCTCACTAATAAATCTGTTTTAGACTTATGCAATTCATATCTCATCATTGTATTAAAAGGAACTAAAACACATTAAAATAATAATAATAATAATAATAAAGACTCATAAAAAAAAATAGTAGACAAAAATAAAAGAAATCCTAAATCGTTCCCCCCACACTTAATTCTTACATTGTCCTTAATGTAAGTCTATTAACCCAAATGAAAGAATCATGTGTAAGAGAAAAGAACTAATAACATAAGAATAGGAATAACTAAGACTCAAAACAAAACAAACTCATGCAACCTAATTAATCCTAAAATACTAAACAAAAATTAACAAGTAAACATAAAAAGATTAAAATCAAACTGACAAGGTATGTCTCAAGTCTCCCTTACTCAGACCTTGTTCAGAATGAATACTTCTAAATTGCTTAAAACACAACAAACTTTTTTTGTTTTTTTTTTTTTTTTAAATTAGCAAAATATGTCCCTTACCCCCTACTAAAGGTAGAATTTAGGAGATATTACCTGCAGAGGTTGCTAACCACTTATTATAACTGAGACACAACAAACAAAATGTTAGATAATGTCACAAAGACAGAGTGCAATCCACTCCTTGCTCGTCCATATCTCTTTTTCTTTTTCCGAGCGTTTGCGAAACAACCGTAGCAGATAAATACTCATAAGCTTGGAGCTTTTTGAGTAAATCTTCAATGGTTGTAGCAGAAATTATGGTTCTCCTTGCCTCTGAAAACATGAATCCATTATCCACAGCATTATCTAAATATGAAAGCAAATTACTAAAATAACCATTAATATTAAGCAAACCAATGGGTTTCTTATTTGTGACCAAAGATGACCAAGAAGCCACGCAAGCTATTTCTTCCAATGTACCCAGACCTCCTGGTAAAGCAATGAAAGCATCGGCAGAATGGTACATGATTGTTATCCGTTCAGGGATACTCCAGACTTGTATTTCCTTACCCACGGTAGGTCCACAAAAACCTGTGAATAGTTTTGGCACGATTCCTAGAACTGGACTTCCTCCAGCGTGTGCTGCTGTAGCGACTGCTCCCATTAAACCCGAACTACCGCCTCCATAAATCAACTAGATCTTTTGTTGGGCAAGTATTACTCCAACTCTTATGGCTTCATCAGCGAATATGTTATTTTTCCCTGGATAAGCACCTCCAAAGACACAAATTTTTTTAATGCGCTGGGACGAAGTACTTTCCATTTTTTTTTTCAAGTGCCTGAAAGAGAATGAGTACATGGTGTAATATATAGAGGACTGAGTAATGAATCAGAC
Source organism: Fremontodendron californicum (assembly GCA_030761205.1). NCBI lineage: Eukaryota > Viridiplantae > Streptophyta > Magnoliopsida > Malvales > Malvaceae > Fremontodendron > Fremontodendron californicum. Next base: position 10,782,513 of record JAULJL010000047.1, read on the forward strand.
AAGAGTAATAATGTCGCCGAAAGTGTATTTGACCTGTCAGAAGAAAATGTTAACCTAACAAAAGATTTTTGCGTGATTTCAGGAAGAAAATCAAAAAGAGAAGAAAAATCAACCGTAAAAGACCAATGCAAAAAAAAAAAAAAAACGAGAATAATTACACAAATCTAACAACACGTAAATTAAACCGAAATAAAGTTATTGCAAATCAAACCAAAAGCTGAGAAGTCATTTATTCTAGTTGTGATTGTGGCTCACATCTTCCTCTGGTTTTATGTCAAGAAACGGCTTAAACGCCTTCTATGAGTCGAGGATATGCTTCCCATCAAGTTTTCTTACAAGCTGGCAAACATGGTCTTTTAACATCAGATTCCCAAGATGTTGCCATTCCCTTTGGAATTGCGGCCATAAATCAAGAATTTCTCTTTGTACGTCTCCACTAGGATGCGTCTTGATGCACCCAAAAGAGTGTATCTTATTTAACCTTGCACTAAAAAGATCAATTGTAAGTATAATGATTAGCAAGGGTCGAGTCCTCAGGGATTGGGTTTTAATGTATGAGTTATTAGTTTATAACTTACGTTCAAAGAAAACAATAAAAGAAAAGGGGTTTTTGAAGCCAGATTTAAATTAAAGTAAATAATAAGAAAAAGATGCAAGGCGGTATAACCAGCCAATAAAAATATATATACTAAATTAGGCGGTATAACCAGCCAATAAAAATATATATACTAAATTAGGCGGTATAACCAGCCAATAAAAATAAAACAAAGTTAATATACAAATTAGGCGGTATAACCAGCCAATAAAAATAAATATACTTTTAAAAATAAGCAAACTAGAAAAGTAAGAAAACAAGTAAGTAAGAAGAATCAAATATGAAAAATATGGTTAAGGTTTCATTCTCCACCACTAGACATCATTAAGAATCAATTTCAGATCTATCAATATCAACCAACTATCAAAGTTAACAACCGTAGATAACAACAAGCTCTGTTATCCCAATCTTTCCTTAGTTTGTCGTTAAATAGAACAAGCTCTCTATTTAATCTCTAACCATTAAACAACCTAGAATAAGCTCTCTAAATTCAATTTAATGGCAGCTTTATGATGAGAAAGATAGGTTGATCTAAGCAACAAACACATAAGCTCGGATTGTTCAACTTAGGTTATGTTCCACTTTGCAATTATTGAAAACTTGACCATAATCATTAATCACAAATTGCCACTTATGAATAGGAAATCAAGACAATTACACGGATCAAGACTCCTAGACTAGCAATAGATAATTATCAAGATCTATCTAGTTGTACACCTAAATAAATCAAGACAACATCATGAACAATTCTTGTAGAAGAACATAAGCAACTTTGATAGAAAATTAATGATAGATAGAATCTGAAAATCAATCACAAAACATGTCTAGGGCTTTGAAATCACCCTTAACCAAATAGAAGTTTAGCCTAGCATAGGCATTGTAAACATAAACATAAAATTAAAGAGAATCTAAAAAGGAAATAAAAGAAAGAAAGAAGAAGAAGAAAATAAAGAAAAAGAAAACTAGAGAAAAGAAAGAAGAAGAAAACTTAGAGAATTTTATTACAATGGCTAATATCCTACCAATGTACAATATGATCCTCTACAATCATCCAAGGCCCTCTATTTATACACATTTTGGAGGGCTAAATGACAAGAGACAAGCTTTACAAATTTCAAAGGTAGGTATAATAGGTGGGTGCATTTTTCTAACAATTTTCGTCATATTGTATGACAATTTTGATCAGCCAACTTGATGGTCGATTTTGTCAATCTTGGAGGCCTGATCTGATCACATGGTCTTCTAGCAAAATGTTCCCCTATGAGTTACTGATTCATAGCCGTTGGAATCAGCTCATTTTCTGATGTGGAGAAGAAGATATGGGCAAAATACGAAAACAGGTCAGCACAGACATCATTGCACATCAGCCAACTTGATGGTCGATTTCTTCAATATTGGAGGCTTTATCTGATCACATGGTCTTCTAGACAAATGTTCCCCTATCAGTTAGTGATCCATAGCCGTTGGAAGCAGCTCATTTGCTGATGTGTATCGGACGATATGGTAAAAATGCGAAAACTGCTCAGGACAGACGTCATTGCACATCAGCCAACTTGATGGTTGATTTCGCTAGGCAAAACGACTCCGTTTCAAGAAGTGTAAAACATGAAAAAGATAGATATGCCTCTTAACTTTACACGGTTAAACTTTCAGCCTTATTTCTTCAGTGAAACTCGAGATATAGCTGATATGGCAAAAGCTGTCGGAACTGGAACTGAACTGGATTTGCCCTTAATTCTAGTAATCTGAAATCACTCAAAGAAACTTGTGAAAAACACCAAATTACATAAAAATATAAAAGATCATAAACACAATTAGACTAAACAATAATAACTCGTATTTGACACAAAACAAAAATAAAACATAACTAAAAACTATATAATTATACGAGTTATCACGTCTCAAGAGAAAGTTGGATATTACCCAAATTCTCCTTACTCAGTCCATCCTTAATGAATTCAATTTTATCATCTCGATTAGAGGACGGAATCCCAATAGAACGACATTTACCGTTACACGTCCATCGTGCACATTTGTGGCAATTTGAACTCATGCGCTTTGCTCGTCGCTTCTTTGCAAAAGTGCTTCTACCTGTACCTGGTAAATGCAAAACAGGAAGATATTTATCTTCACGTACCTTGGCTTCAATTATCCAACGTATGTCTTCAGGAATCCCTTTGTGCATAAGCATTCTTAATCTTTCAAATCGAACTTGGTAAAGCTTCAGTAAAATATTCCGAGGAAAAGGAGGAAATCGTTTCTGCAATCTTGTGAGAATATCATCCATCTTGAAAAAAAATGAAAAAGAAATTGAAAGAGAAATTTATATACAATATCAGTTTTGTGGGTAGCTGATGGGACCGACTTAAATAATCACGGAGTACCATTATCCGCCATTTAACCGGGGTAAAAAAAATGTATTTTTTTTTTTTTTGAAGATTAGTAAAAATTATATTTACATCTAGTTATTTTCAAAACAAGGATCAAAAAGAAAAACAACCTCTTCTTGAGTAACATGATTTTCCAAAAAGAGTTTGAGTCTTTGTCCATTTACCTTGAATACGTTACCATTTTGAGGATTCTCAATGTCAACTGCTCCATAATGATACACATGCTTAACCACAAATGGGCCAGTCCATCTTGATCTCAATTTAAATATGTGAAGTCTAGAATTATAAAGTAGGAACTTTTTGCCCAACATCAAATGTTTTTCTTGAAATTAACTTGTCATGAAAGGCTTTAGTTCTTTCTTTATGAATTTTAGAATTCTCATATGCATCATTTCTGAGTTCCTCAAGTTCATTTATGACTGGAAAGTTTCATTCTCACCCAAAAAAGGAATATTTTAGCTCGGATGGCAATGGTTTTAAATCCAGCTTGGGTGGTTCAATAGTTGATGGTACAGTGACATTTGTGAGTGATGGAAGTTCCTCAAACTTTTGTTTCCAACAATGCTTGACCTGAAAAGAATTTAACAAAGAATCAGTGTGTGAAATTTCTGAAGCATTAGTCAAACTCACATTCAATTAAATAAGCTTCTAAAGGATCATGGAATGTGGTAGTGGTGAGATGTTCATTGAACAAGTTCTTCAATGAAATCCACTTCATGTACTTCTGAATCATCACCAGGTTGCTTGCAAGTGTTGAACACATTTAATTCTAAAGTCATATTTCCAAAAGAAATGTTCAACATACCATTCCTGCAATTTATCAGAGCATTAGAAGTTGCAAGAAATGGACGGCCTAATATAACAGGAATTTGAACATTTGGAATTTGAAACAGGATGTGTGTCCAAAACAATAAAATCAACAGGGAAGTAAAAATTATCAATTTGAACCAAAACATCTTCAAACTATCCCTCGAGGAATTTTTACAGAACGATCAGCTAGTTGAAGTGTAACAGGTGTTTCCTTGAGTTCACCTAAACCTAAATGTTGATAAACAGAAAAAGGCAAAAGATTAACACTAGCACCAAGATCAAGCAATGCACGTTCTATTCTAGTGTTTCCAATGATGCATGAGATTGTTGGACATCCAGGATCTTTGAATTTTGGTGGAGTAAGGTGCTGAATGATTGAGCTCACACTTTCCGTCAGAAAATGCTTTCTTTTGTACATTATGTTTCCTTTTAACTGTGCACATGTCCTTCAAAAATTTAGCATAAGATGGAACTTGTTTGATTGCATCCAATAAAGGAATGTTAATCTTAACTTGTTTGAAAAGTTCATAAATTTCTGCATTTTGATTCAAATTCTTTATTGTTTGCAACCTTTGAGGAAAAGGAGCAGGATGCATACCTTTTTCTTTGTCCAAATTTTCAAGAAGTTCAGACTTACCATCATCCTTACCAATACTTTTCGGAGGGGAAGGAGGATCTTGGTCTTTTGATGGAATCTTTTTGTCAATTGCCTTTCCACTTCGAAGAGTTGTGATAGAACTGGCATTTTCCTGTTGAGTTTCATTGGAGCAAGAAACAAGACATTGAGTAGAAGGGTTAGGCTGAGGTTGAGCAGGAAACTTACCTTTTTCTTGAGTGCGTAATGAAGCTGTCAATGTGGACAAGGTGTTTTTGATCTCATTGATGTCCTGTGAAGTTTGGTTATTCACATTTGCTTGTGTTTGCATGAATGCTTGCAATGTCTCTTCCAAGGTTTGTACACGTGAAGGTTGATAGGAAAAAGTGTTGCCCGGCTTTTGAGATTGTGGTACCTGAACATGATTATTATTCCGCCAACTGAAGTTGGGATGACTTCTCCATTCAGGGTTATACGTTTCAGAGTAAGGAGAAGGAAAAGGCTTTTTAAATGTGTTAATGGAATTTACTTGATCATGCAACGCTTCTTTAAGAATGGGAATGTTTGGACATTCAGAAGTGGGGTGTCCCATGATTTCACAAATTCCACAACTTTCTTCATTTTTAACCGTTTTGACTTCGTTTACTTCTCTAAGTTCCATGGCTTCAATCTTTCTAGCCAAATTAGCTACTTTAGCTTTTATCTCATCTTCTTGACTAAAATGATATTTACCTCTGTTAGAAACAAGATTAGATCTATTGAAACTTTCAGAGGAATTATCTGTGTGCCAGGCGTGAGAGTTATCTGCCAAATGGTCCAGGTAGTCAAAGGCTTCTTCAGGTTCTTTTTCTAGAAACTCACCGTTACACATTGTTTCAACAAATTGTTTAGTTTCGGGAGTTAAACTTTCATAAAAGAAACTAATAAGACGCCATTTTTCAAAACCATGATGTGGACAAGAACTTAACAAATCTTTAAAACGCTCCCAGCACTGAAAAAATGCTTCATTTTGATTTTGATTGAAATTTTGAATCTGTCTTTTCAAAGCAGTAGTTTTATGTGCTGGGAAAAATTTCTTTAGAAACTCAGTTTGTAATTCTTGCCATGTGCCAATTGACCTTGGTTTTAAATTATGAAGCCAAATTTTTGCTTTATCTTTTAAAGAAAAAGGAAATAATTTTAGCTTGACAATTTCATTTGTACATTGTTGGTCATTAAAGGTGACACATACATCTTCGAAGTCTTTTAGAAACGAGTAAGCACTTTCCGATTCTAACCCATGGAAATTTGGAAGCAAAGCTATCATACCTGGTTTGAAACAAAAGTTGTTTGCATTGAGAGGAAAAATAAAACAAGAGGGTGATGAGCTTCGAGTTGGTTGCAAGTAGTCACGCATGGTGCGTACTTGTCTGTTCTCATCTTCAGCATGAACACTTTCATTGTCAGCCATGTTAGGAGTTGTATTAGAAAGATTACCTGAAAAAGTTTCACAATAAAATCTAACTAAACGACGAGATCTAAAATCACGTCGCCAAACAAGCATAAAACAAAGTTAATATACAGATAATATATTTATATAAATATAAACTTTACAATATAAATATAAATATATAGAAAATTAGGCGGTATAACCAGCCAAAAAATATATATACTAAATTAGGCGGTATAACCAGCCAATAAAAATAAATATACTTATAAACTTATATACTTAGTATTGCTTCCCCGGCAACGGCGCCAAAAACTTGACGGAGACTCAATTAAGAGTTGTAAACCCAAGTGCAGGTTATGTTCAAGTAATAAATTCTCGGGTGTCCGAGGTCGAACCACAGGGAAGCGTACTAGTAAGTATAAGTTTATAAATATATATGAAAAAGAAAATAAACAAGATATTAGGGAATCAATAACAAAGAAAGTAAACAAGATATTAGAGAACAAAATAAACAAAATAACATAAAAGCAATTAAACAAGATATAAAAAACAATAAGAAATGATGTTGAGGTTAGAGAATCCACTCTTGGTGTTATGCTAAGATTAATCTTGTTTTATTACACAATTGAAATCCACACATAAGGGAGGTTCCAATCGGAAGGTTTAGCAATTCAGTCCAAATTGTCCAACGTCCATAGCATATGATATTATGTTCATTTGGTGTCCTCAAAACTCATAAAAAGAGTCCAAGCATTCCTTATGCCAAGGTATATGTCTACAACAAATCAAGGTTATGAAACCAAGCATTTACTGTGCCATTTTCATTGTCAATAATGAATCAAGATCTCTACTTTGCAAGTATGATTTTAAACCAAAAGAAAATATTATCTATACTAGTGTTTATAAATGATGATTCATTTTAGCTCATGTTTAAGAGACTAACCTTAGCATTTACCAAGAGCTTCACCTCATCACCTCAACAATATGATTAGCAACACATAAATGGCTAAAATCCTACCAATGTATAATGTATCCTAATACTCATCCAAGGCCCTCTATTTATACACATTTTGGAGAGCTAAATGACAAGAGACAAGCTTTATAAATTTCAAAGGTAGGTATAATAGGTGGGTGCATTTTTCTAACAATTTTCGTCATGTTGTATCACAATTCTGATCAGCCAGCTTGATGGTCGATTTTGTCAATGTTGGAGGCTCGATCTGATCAAATGGGCTTCTAGAAAAATATGCCCCTATCAGTTACTGATCCATAGCCGTTGGAATCAGATCATTTGCTCATGTGGATCGGAAGATATAGTCAAAATACCAAAACGGTGCAGAACAGACGTCATTGCACATCAGCCAACTTGATGGTTGATTTCGGTAGGGAAAACGACTCCGTTTCAAGAAGTGTAAAACATGAAAAAGATAGATATGCCTCTTAAATTTGCATGGTTAAAATTTCAGCCTTATTGCTTCAGTGAAACTCCAAATATAGCTGATATGGCAAAAGGTGTCGGAACTGGAACTGAATTGGATTTGCCCTTAATTCTTGATTTAACCTAGTAATCTGAAATCACTCAAAGAAACTCATGAAAAACACCAAATTACATAAAAATATAAAAGATCATAAACACAAGTAGACTAAGCAATAATAACTCGTATTTGACACAAAACAATAATAAAACATAATTAAAAACTATATAATTATACGAGTTATCATCGGCCACCTATTAAAACCGGTTTTATAAAATATTAAAAATTAATTAAAATATTTTTAAAACCAATTTCAAGTCTGCGTTTAAACTAGACAAATCAAAGAAACGGGTTTGGGACTCAATTACGTGTAGGGAAGGATTAGCACCCCCACAACGCCCGTATAAAACGGTACCTTATTAATCGTGTGTTATCTCAAGTCTCGGTAAAAAGTTGGTTTTAAATTTAGTATTTCAAGTTAATTCCCAATTTAAAGAAAAATAATTCCATTTTTTTTATTGAAAATGATCCGGAATTTATAAATTCAAAATTTTTCTATATTCCCCAACAAACGTGGCAAAATATAGAAATTTTTATTAATTTGGAAAACTTTCCGAATCATTCTCGTTTTTTGAAAGAAAGATATTACTTTTTTAATGATAATTGATGATATTCCCTCCAGCAAACCCGGTAGAGAACTCAAGAATTATTTTAACTCGGGAATATCTTTATTTTTTATTGAAAAATCCTTATCCTTCTCAAAACATTTTAAAAGATATGAATATGTATATGCATGACATAAATAAAATGACATGACAAAATCTAAATAATATAATGCATCCTAAACGATATGATATAATTTAAATGCCTTATCATATTCTAAATGAAATGAAATGTCCTAAGTTATATGACATATTCTAAATGAAATGAAATGACCTAGGTAACATGATATATTCTAAATGAAATAAAATAACCTAAGTAACATAACGTATTCTATATGAAATGAAATAACCTAGGTAACATGATATATTCTAAATGAAATAAAATAACCTAAGTAACATAACATATTCTATATGAAATAAAATAACCTAGGTAACATGATACATTCTAAATGAAATAAAATAACCTAAGTAACATAACATATTCTATATGAAATGAAATCATTTAAATGACATGGCAAACATGAATGATATGACATATAATTTAAATGACATGGAATATAAAATGATGCTATCATATAATATGCATGGAAATAAAAATGAAAATAATAATGTATGAACATAGCATATGCTAAATAATATGACAAAAAATATATATATATAAAAAGCATAGGGTATCATGAAATATTCCAAATCATATAATAAACAATATAACATAGCTTAAAATCATAACAATGTCATAGAGATTATCATAGTAAAAATCACATATTATATATAAAATGCATGAATATAGAAAATGCAATGCATGAGAATGTATTTTTTCCTTTAATTAAGAAAATCCGCATATCTAAAAAGATATCCGGCTACCTTAGGAAAATATGTCAAATTAAATATTCTAAAACCAAAATACTTTGTGATTGTTTGAAAACAATTTTGAAAAGCTTAGATTAAAAATAAAAACTGGACTAAACCTTTTTTTTAAAATTGCTCTAATTTCCTAAGTTTAAAATCCCGGACTTGACCACCTTTAACCCGAGAGTTAAAAAATCATTTTTAGATTTAGAAAGGCTTAGAAACTACCCTAAGTCAGTAGCCAACCTTCCTAATCAGCCCCCTCTAGGTAACTTAACCAAAACAGAAAAATGATTTTTCTTTAAATTCAATTATGACTCTACTGTCCAGTTTTAAGCCACGATTTCTTTTCCCTATTTTTAAAAATTCAAAAAAATCTAAAAAAAAATACTGGAGACTCAAGACATGTAAAACTACACGAGAAAAAATCCTCTTAATTTTTTGATTAAAGATGAATACCCAGAAAAATCGGGAAAGTACGAGTACTGGGTGAAAAAAAACCTGTTTTGCCAAAATACATTTTTGCCTTTCATAAAATCATTTAAAAATATTTAAGACTCATAAAATGACTCACAAACAGTAGCTGATGCACCCAAAAGAGTGTATCTTATTTAACCTTGCACTAAAAAGATAAATTGTAAGTATAGTAGTTAGCAAGGGTCGAGTCCTCAGGGATTGGGTTTTAGTTTATAAGTTAATAGTTTAAAACTTAAATTCAAGAACAATAAAAGAAAAGGGGTTTTTGAAGCCAGATTTAAACTAAAGTAAATAATAAGAATAAGATGCAAGGCGGTATAACCAGCCAATAAAAATATATATACTAAATTAGGCGGTATAACCAGCCAATAAAAATATATATACTAAATTAGGCGGTATAACCAGCCAATAAAAATAAAACAAAGTTAATATACAAATTAGGCGGTATAACCAGCCAATAAAAATAAATATAAAAAATAAGCAAACTAAAAGTAAGAAAACAAATAAGTAAGAAGAATCAAATATGAAAAATATGGTTAAGGTTTCATTCTCCACCACTAGACATCATTAAGAATCAATTTCAGATCTATCAATATCAACCAACTATCAAAGTTAACAACCGTAGATAACAACAAGCTCTGTTACCCCAATCTTTCCTTAGTTTGTCGTTAAATAGAACAAGCTCTCTATTTAATCTCTAACCATTAAACAACCTAGAATAAGCTCTCTAAATTCAATTTAATGGCAGCTTTATGATGAGAAAGATAGGTTGATCTAAGCAACAAACACATAAGCTCGGATTGTTCAACTTAGGTTATGTTCCACTTTGCAATTATTGAAAACTTGACCATAATCATTAATCACAAATTGCCACTTATGAATAGGAAATCAAGACAATTACACGGATCAAGACTCCTAAACTAGCAATAGATAATTATCAAGATCTATCTAGTTGTACACCTAAATAAATCAAGACAACATCATGAACAATTCTTGTAGAAGAACATAAGCAACTTTGATAGAAAATTAATGATAGATAGAATCTGAAAATCAATCACAAAACATGTCTAGGGCTTTGAAATCACCCTTAACCAAATAGAAGTTTAGCCTAGCATAGGCATTGTAAACATAAACATAAAATTAAAGAAAGTCTAAGAAGAAAATAAAAGAAAGAAAGAAGAAGAGGAAGAATATTAATTATCCAACCTCTTGCTCTCTCTAAAGAAAAAGAAAACTAGAGAAAAGAAAGAAGAATAAAACTTAGAGAATTTTATTAAAATGGCTAATATCCTACCTATGTACAATATGATCCCTTACAATCATCCAAGGCCCTCTATTTATACACATTTTGGAGGGCTAAATGACAAGAGACAAGCTTTACAAATTTCAAAGGTAGGTATATGACGATTTTGATCAGCCAACTTGATGGTCGATTTCGTCAATATTGGAGGCCTGATCTGATCACATGGTCTTCTAGAAAAAGGTTCCCCAATCAGTTACGGAACCATAGCCGTTGGAATCAGCTCATTTGCCGATGTGGTTAAGCAGATATGGGCAAAATACGAAAACATGTCAGCACAGACGTCATTGCACATCAGCCACCTTGATGGTCGATTTCTTCAATATTGGAGGCCTGATCGGATCACCTGGTCTTCTAGACAAAGGTTCCCCTATCAGTTACGGAACCATAGCCGTTGGAATCAGCTCATTTGCTGATGTGGATAAGAAGATATGGGCATAATACGAAAACATGTCAGCACAGACGTCATTGCACATCAGCCAACTTGATGGTCGATTTCGCTAGGGAAAACGACTCCGTTTTAAGAAGTGTAAAACATGAAAACGATAGATATGCCTCTTAGCTTTGCATGGCTACAAATTTCAGCCTTATTGCTTCAGTGAAACTCGAGATATAGCTGATATGGCAAAAGGTGTCGGAACTGAAACTGAACTGGATTTGCCCTTCATTCTAGTAATCTGAAATCACTCAAAGAAACTTGTGAAAAACACCAAAATACATAAAAATATAAAAGATCATAAACACAATTAGACTAAACAATAATAACTCGTATTTGACACAAAACAATAATAAAACATAACTAAAAACTATATAATTATACGAGTTATCACACCCCACACTTAGATTGTTGCTAGTCCCTAGCAACGACTCAATAAAAATAAAATAAGAAAATCTAATCTAATCCATTTTCGTAGGAAATCACGGTGGCACTTAGCATGTGACACAAGCCTTTAAACCCCTAGGTGTCCCTAGTGGACGAGTTTAGTCTCGTGAGGGTTTACTAGAACGATATCCACAAACATTGAAAAACTAAAATATAAATAAACTGCATATACTAAAAATATTTACTCCTAATCCTTTCAATACAAATTAGATACAATATTTGAACAAGTCTTATAAACTAATCAATAGCTTAAAGAATTTCACAAAAAATCATGCTTGAATGTAAATTGTTTGAGTTAAGCCAATATTAGCATAACATATCTCAATCAAAATATTGCATGTTCAAATTTAATCTCAACTTCTCACATGGGATACCCTCATGATTTTCACTATTTAAAGTAGTGGTGAAGTGTTTACACTCAATCAATCTCATGAAAACAGTTCTACCATATTCTTGCTTGTCCACCTATTCTCCACTATTTAGATCATACAACTTCATGAATCAAGAGGTCTTTAATCAAGGTTGTAATGGGGCCAAGGGGTTTGTAATGTGGTTGAAGAACAAAAGGATAAAGATATCACAAAGGTTCCAAAGAGTTCATAAAGTTTAGAGACATAAAAAGATCATACAAAGAAACTTCTCAAAACTCTTTACAAGTACATAGTCACCTAGGCCGGATATTTATGTTGGGCCTTTTCTTCATTCTAAACGACTTTGTAACATCTTTTTCTTTTTCCACAAATTCAAGAGATGATTCATATATATTTATTTTTTTTTTTTTTTACATAGGAATGTATTTGCCAGTATTTCATTTCTTTTTCTCTTGACTTTTCTTTTCTTTCCCCCCCACACTTATTTCTTGTTTCTAACCCAAATTTTTAACTAAAAATATCCCTTGTCTTTGCAACTTGTCTCAAATCATGCTAATTCATCTTTGGAACAAAGGTAAAGATATAAGTATATTTAGGTTAGGGACAAGTTATGGTTACCAAAGAGATAGCTTATTCAATGTAGGCTCAAATTGGTTCACTAAGGGTGTGTTCTTTTGGAACATCAATAAGGGATGGCTGTTTGGCCCTGGCTAAAAATCCTAATGCCTCTATCATATTCATGTTGTCACATGTATCAATATAGTCTCAAACGGTTTAAAGCAAGTTCTAGAGAATCATGTAATCATAAGAGCACTCAAGAAAGAAATTAGATTGATTTGTATAATGCATCAATCATTATAGGCTCAAAAACTCACAAGGATGATTATACAAGTCAGATTAAGTCTAAACATGCTTCTTTCTCAATCAACATATTATATTAACATTGGCTCATAAAAAGGTTGACATCAAGCTCAATTCTCATGAAAATCTTCTCACTAATAAATCTGTTTTAGACTTATGCAATTCATATCTCATCATTGTATTAAAAAGGAACTAAAACTCACAAAAAAAAATAATAATAATAAAGAACAAAAAAATAGTAGACAAAAATAAAAGAAATCCTAAATCATTCCCCCCCACACTTAATTCTTACATTGTCCTCAATGTAAGTCTATTAACTCAAATGAAAGAATCATGTGTAAGAGAAAAGAACTAATAACATAAGAATAGGAACAACTAAGACTCAAAACAAAACAAACTCATGCAACCTAAATAATCTTAAAATACTAAACAAAAATTAACAAGTAAACATAAAAAGATTAAAATCAAACTGACAAGGTATGTCTCAAGTCTCCCTTACTCAGACCTTGTTCAGAATGAATACTTCTAAATTGCTTAAAACACAACAAACTCTTTTTTTTTTTTTTTTTTTTTTTTTTTTGAAAAGAAGAAATCAAACTGACAAGGTATGTCTCAAGTCTCCCTTTACTCAGACCTTGTTCAGGATGAATACTTCTTAAATTTTTTTTTTTTTTTTAAATTAGCAAAATATGTCCCTCACCCCCTACTAAAATATGACATTGTCCCCAATGTCAAATTTTAAAGGTAGAATTTAGGAGATATTACCTGCAGAGGTTGCTAACCACTTATTATAACTGAGACACAACAAGCAAAATGTTAGATAATGTCACAAAGACAAAGTGCAATCCACTCCTTGCTCGTCCATATCTCTTTTTCTTTTTCCGAGCGTTTGCGAAACAACCGTAGCAGATAAACACTCATAAGCTTGGAGCTTTTTAAGTAAATCTTCAATGGTTGTAGCAGAAATTATGGTTCTCCTTGCCTCTGAAAACATGAATCCATTATCCACAGCATTATCTAAATATGAAAGCAAATTACTAAAATAACCATTAATATTAAGCAAACCAATGGGTTTCTTATTTGTGACCAAAGATGACCAAGAAGTCACGCAAGCTATTTCTTCCAATGTACCCAGACCTCCTGGTAAAGCAATGAATGCATCGGCAGAATGGTACATGATTGTTATCCGTTCAGGGATACTCCAGACTTGTATTTCCTTACCCACGGTAGGTCCACAAAAATCTGTGAATAGTTTTGGCACGACTCCTAGAACTGGACTTCCTCCGGCGTGTGCTGCTGTAGCGACTGCTCCCATTGAACCCGTACTACCGCCTCCATAAATCAAGTGGATCTTTTGTTGGGCAAGTATTACTCCAACTCTTATGGCTTCATCAGCAAATATGTTATTTTTCCCTGGATAAGCACCTCCAAAGACACAAATTTTTTTAATGCGTTGGGACGAAGTACTTTCCATTTTTTTTTTCGAGTGCCTGAAAGAGAATGAGTACATGGTGTAATATATAGAGGACTGAGTAGTGAATCAGACAAGAGTAATAATGTCGCCGAAAGTGTATCTGACCTGTCAGAAGAAAATGTTAACCTAACAAAAGATTTTTTGCGTGATTTCAGGAAGAAAATCAAAAAGAGAAGAAAAATCAACCGTAAAAGACAAATAAAAAAAAAAAGAGAATAATTACACAAATCGAACAACACGTAAATTAAACCAAAATTAAGTTATTGCAAATCAAACCAAAAGCTGAGAAGTCGTTTATTGTAGTTGTGATTGTGGCTCACATCTTCCTCTGTTTTTACGTCCAGAAACGGCTTGAACGCCTTCTATGAGTCGAGGATATGCTTCCCATCCAGTTTTCTTACAAGCTGGCAAACAGGGTCTTTTAACATCAGATTCCCAAAATGTTGCCATTCCCTTTGGAATTGCGGCCATAAATCAAGAATTTCTCTTTGTACGTCTCCACTAGGATGCGTCTCAAGAGAAAGTTGGATATTACCCAAATTCTCCTTACTCAGTCCATCCTTAATGAATTCAATTTTATCATCTCGATTAGAGGACGGAATCCCAATAGAACGACATTTACCCTTACACGTCCATCGTGCACATTTGTGGCAATTTGAACTCATGCGCTTTGCTCGTCGCTTCTTTGCAAAAGTGCTTCTACCTGTACCTGGTAAATGCAAAACAGGAAGATATTCATCTTCACGTACCTTGGCTTCAATTATCCAACGTATGTCTTCATGAATCCCTTTGTGCATAAGCATTCTTAATCTTTCAAGTCGAACTTGGTAAAGCTTCAGTAAAATATTTCGGGGAAAAGGGGGAAATCGTTTCTGCAATCTTGTGAGAATATCATCCATCCTGAAAAAAAAATGAAAAAAATTGAAAGAGAAATTGGAAGAGAAATTTATATACAATATCAGTTTTGTGGGTAGCTGATGGAACCGATTTAAATAATCACGGAGTACCGTTATCCGCCATTTAACCGGGGTTAAAAAAAAAAAATTTTATTTACATCTAGTTATTTTCAAAACAAGGATCAGAAAGAAAAACAACATAAAAAGACTCAAAAACAAAACACTCTAAATAAAATCCTAAATTCTTCCCCCCACACATAATTTTTACATTGTCATTAATGTAATGCTATTATCCCCCAATGCAAGAATTATATGTAAGAGAAAAGAACTATTAAACAAAAGAAACTTATGCAGCCTAAATGAACTTAAAAACAGTAAACACAATTAACAAAGAAACATAAGAAATCAAAAATAAAAATAATAAAAATAATAAAAGAAAAAGGAAAAGAAAGAGAAAGCAAATCTGAATATGGAAGGTTGGCAATTTCATCTTTAACTGGGCTGCCTTCCCAATTAACACTTGAGTTAGTGTTTTGAATCTAACCAACACCCCTTCTTGGCTTTTTAGGCTTGTCAGGTTCATACATGAAATTTCCCAAATTTATGCGTTTGAGAGGAAGCTTTCTTTGCACAACAGTGGATGCATTCTCCATTACAAGTATTATTCCATCATCCTTTGTGGTGCATATCTCATCGAGGAATGATGCATCTTTTGGTACTTGTTGAATGACATCCAGAAACAAACTGTTTAAGGTTTCCAGCGTGTCTTGTTCATGTTCATCCTCTTTGAACTTTGCGAATCTACTAGGAAAAGGTGGAGAAGAAACATTAGTAAAAATTGGAATCTCAAACGTTACCTCAGGTGCCGAAATACTCTTATTTGGATCATTGGCTTCATTATCCTCAAGAATAGAATTCATCTCTAATTTTGTCTCATCCTCATCTTGTTCATCATTTCTCAAGGTCACAATAGTAGCATTCTTCTTTGGGTTAATCATCGTTTGGGCTGGGAGTTCTTCAGATCTTTGTGCTACCCATCCCACCATACTACTAGTCAATTGGATCATTTGTTTTTCCAAACTCTGGATGCTTGCCCTTGTTTCCTGTTGAAATTGCAAAGTATCAGTAACAAGAGAATAGACAAGATCTTCCAAAGAAGTACCTGAGTTTTGAGTCATATGTGGTGGTTGAAAAAGATCTGGTTCTTGGGACCATGATTGATTGAAGCTAGATGGATGAGTGTAATTGGCATAAGGATCTACTTCTTGATAATTTTTCGAGTAGCCATAATTAGTATGATCCCACCATCCCTCATGGTAAGTGTTTGAGTAATGATCATACTGTTGGTCTTGGAACACTTGATGGCCTTGACATCCTCCCATGGCTAATTGTTGAACTGGGAATGTGAGATTGGCTTGTTGATTCTCCATGTTCATGTATGCCACCAACTCTTCAAGTGTTAGATTGCTCAATTCCATCGTTTTTTATTTTATTTTTTCTTTTTTTATTTTTTTTTTCTTCAAAATTTGATAAGAAAAATCCGTATGTACAAGAAAATAAAACTCATTAGAACTGAAAATAAGAATAAACCAAGTAACAAATAAACTAAAGAAAACAATCCCCGGCAACGGCGCCAAAAATTTGATGCACCCAAAAGAGTGTATCTTATTTAACCTTGCACTAAAAAGATAAATTGTAAGTATAGTAGTTAGCAAGGGTCGAGTCCTCAGGGATTGGGTTTTAGTTTATAAGTTAATAGTTTAAAACTTAAATTCAAGAACAATAAAAGAAAAGGGGTTTTTGAAGCCAGATTTAAACTAAAGTAAATAATAAGAATAAGATGCAAGGCGGTATAACCAGCCAATAAAAATATATATACTAAATTAGGCGGTATAACCAGCCAATAAAAATATATATACTAAATTAGGCGGTATAACCAGCCAATAAAAATAAAACAAAGTTAATATACAAATTAGGCGGTATAACCAGCCAATAAAAATAAATATAAAAAATAAGCAAACTAAAAGTAAGAAAACAAATAAGTAAGAAGAATCAAATATGAAAAATATGGTTAAGGTTTCATTCTCCACCACTAGACATCATTAAGAATCAATTTCAGATCTATCAATATCAACCAACTATCAAAGTTAACAACCGTAGATAACAACAAGCTCTGTTACCCCAATCTTTCCTTAGTTTGTCGTTAAATAGAACAAGCTCTCTATTTAATCTCTAACCATTAAACAACCTAGAATAAGCTCTCTAAATTCAATTTAATGGCAGCTTTATGATGAGAAAGATAGGTTGATCTAAGCAACAAACACATAAGCTCGGATTGTTCAACTTAGGTTATGTTCCACTTTGCAATTATTGAAAACTTGACCATAATCATTAATCACAAATTGCCACTTATGAATAGGAAATCAAGACAATTACACGGATCAAGACTCCTAAACTAGCAATAGATAATTATCAAGATCTATCTAGTTGTACACCTAAATAAATCAAGACAACATCATGAACAATTCTTGTAGAAGAACATAAGCAACTTTGATAGAAAATTAATGATAGATAGAATCTGAAAATCAATCACAAAACATGTCTAGGGCTTTGAAATCACCCTTAACCAAATAGAAGTTTAGCCTAGCATAGGCATTGTAAACATAAACATAAAATTAAAGAAAGTCTAAGAAGAAAATAAAAGAAAGAAAGAAGAAGAGGAAGAATATTAATTATCCAACCTCTTGCTCTCTCTAAAGAAAAAGAAAACTAGAGAAAAGAAAGAAGAATAAAACTTAGAGAATTTTATTAAAATGTCTAATATCCTACCTATGTACAATATGATCCCTTACAATCATCCAAGGCCCTCTATTTATACACATTTTGGAGGGCTAAATGACAAGAGACAAGCTTTACAAATTTCAAAGGTAGGTATATGACGATTTTGATCAGCCACCTTGATGGTCGATTTCGTCAATATTGGAGGCCTGATCTGATCACATGGTCTTCTAGAAAAAGGTTCCCCAATCAGTTACGGAACCATAGCCGTTGGAATCAGCTCATTTTCTGATGTGGTTAAGCAGATATGGGCAAAATACGAAAACATGTCAGCACAGACGTCATTGCACATCAGCCACCTTGATGGTCGATTTCTTCAATATTGGAGGCCTGATCGGATCACCTGGTCTTCTAGACAAAGGTTCCCCTATCAGTTACGGAACCATAGCCGTTGGAATCAGCTCATTTGCTGATGTGGATAAGAAGATATGGGCATAATACGAAAACATGTCAGCACAGACGTCATTGCACATCAGCCAACTTGATGGTCGATTTCGCTAGGGAAAACGACTCCGTTTTAAGAAGTGTAAAACATGAAAACGATAGATATGCCTCTTAGCTTTGCATGGCTACAAATTTCAGCCTTATTGCTTCAGTGAAACTCGAGATATAGCTGATATGGCAAAAGGTGTCGGAACTGAAACTGAACTGGATTTGCCCTTCATTCTAGTAATCTGAAATCACTCAAAGAAACTTGTGAAAAACACCAAAATACATAAAAATATAAAAGATCATAAACACAATTAGACTAAACAATAATAACTCGTATTTGACACAAAACAATAATAAAACATAACTAAAAACTATATAATTATACGAGTTATCAGTAGCTAGGGCTTTTTGAATGTTAGATAAAAATTGGCTAAGTAAAAAAAAAAAAAATCACAAAGGTAGAATAACCAATTTGAGAAAACTTAATTTCCCACAAGTATGCTCAAGAGAGCATGACTTTAAACCATTAATTGGCTCAAGTCATTATTCAAGTGGCATGAACATGAAATGCATGAAATATTACAGCAAACATAGTGCATGAAATGCATGAGTTTAAACCTAAATGTCATGAAAAAATGCATGGCATTCATATAGCGACCTAGACCTAAATGAACTTGCATGGCATTTAATGCAACCTAGACCTAAAATGCATGAACATGCATGGCAAATAAACCTAACTTAATAACTAAAATGTGCATGGAATTTTCACAAACATAAAGCATGCTTAAACCAAGAACTCAAACAAGTATCATGCAAATGCTAACCTATCAATTAACATAGCAAAAATGCACATACAATGCAACGATTCCAAAGATTGGCCAAATGGCCTATGTAACTAGCAAACATGGCATTTTCATAAACACTTGGTATACTAACATGCAAAACTAAATCAAATGTCATGCAAATGCAAAAACCTACCAACTAACATGGCAAAAAATGCAACACACAATGCAAAACACATAGAGTAGCCAAATGGCCTCAAGCTCCAACAAGCATGGCATTTTCACAAACACTTGATATACTAACATGCTCAACTAAAATATAACACTCAAATCATGCAAAAACCACACAAGCATTTTCACAAACACTTGATATACTAAATCTAAAACATGCTCAACAAAAATATAAATTTCAAATCATGCAAACTCCACACAAGCATTTTCACAAACACTTGATATACTAAATCTAAAACATGCTCAAATTTAAACATCATGAAAACAGAAAATTAAAAATGCAAGAACATGATATTTAAATCATAAATGACAACAAACAAAGCAACCAAATTAAAATATAACTCAAGTATATGAAGTAGAACAACATTTAAAACCTCAAGATCAAAGAAAATAACATAAACAACATGATAAAATAAACAAAACAACAACTTAAATAAGAATGTAGGCCATTCGGCCATGGTGAGTATATTGTAAAACAAATTGTAAAAAATATATTTAAGAAAGAGATGAGAACTTAAGAAGAACAATAAAAAAAACATTTATTTAAAATGGAAACTCACCAAATAGTAATCAAAATAGCAAAAATAAGAATGGAAAATCAAGAAAGTGCAAGAGTTGGTGCTCAAGAGCAACCTCAAGAAGCTATATTTCAAGCTTTATCTCTTCAAACTTTCCTTTCTTTTCTAAACTTTTTCTTTTTGCCCTCAACCAAAGAGAGAAAAACCAAGTAAAAACCAAAAGAACTCAGCAAAAATAAAGTGTGAAAATGCAAATTCTGCCCCTCCTCCTAGTGCTGGCCGAATGGCCCCTTAAAATGCTCAAGGATGTTGTCATTTTTTTGTAACCAATTTTCCATCAAATGGCTAATAATTCAAGGTGAAAAAATCATGAAATTACCACCTTTAGATTAGCATCTCAGCTGTCCCAAATTACAGCTATTCAAGAATAATGTTGACACTCTCTCTTGGCCTATGTGGCTTAATCACAATGGCTTGATCAAAAGGAATCTCTAACTAACTTTTAATTCTTGGCCATTTGATTGAAAAATCAGAAACTTCCTCTTTCCTTTGGGACTTGGCTGGCCAGAACTTCTTTTTTCCAGCCCAAGTCTGATTTTTTGAAAGGCCCAAAGTAGCCATTTTCGGTTGCTTGGGTGAAATGACTGTTTTGCCCCCCGGATGCAAATAAATATCAAACGGACTCCAAATTCAATTTTTATTTTTTTAATACTTCCAAAGTAATAAAATATTGAGTTCTGGAAGTTTTCAAAATTATCCGAGTCCGTTTGCTATTTATTTGGATTTTTTTCTTCCAAAAATATCCTTTTATGCCCCCACATTTTACCATTTTTTAAACGAGCTCCAAACCAAGATTTTTCTTCACCAATATATTCCAAATAATTTAGAAGTGTGATCTGGAAGGTTTCATAATTTTTGGAGCTCATTTGGTATTTTTTCAGGATTTATCGGCTCAAATTACTGCATAGGAGGCCCGGGATTTGGCCATTTTGCAAACGAACTCCGAATCAAGAGTTTCTTTCGCCAATCTCTTCCAAATAATTTAAAAATGAGATTTACAAAATTTCAGAATTTTTGGAGTCCATTTGCTATTTTTCCGAGATTTATCTTTTTGAATTATTGCATAGGAGGCCCGGGATTTGGCCATTTTGCAAACGAACTTAGAATCAAGGTTTTATTTCGCCAATCTCTTCCAAATAATTTAAAAATGAGATTTGCAAAATTTTAGAAGATTTGGAGCTCATTTTCTATTTTTTCGAGATTTTCTTTTTTGAATTACTACATAAGAAATCCGGGATTTGGCCATTTTGCAAACGAACTCCGAATCAAGATTTTCTTTTTCCAATCTCTTTCAAATGGTTTAAGAATGAGATTTTCAAAATTTTAGAATTTTCGGAGTTCATTTACTATTTTTCCCAAATTTTCCAATTTTGCCTTTTTGCCTCCGAAACCCGGTTTTGCTCAAAACAAGTCCGATTTTCAGATTTTCTTCAAGCTGAGTGATAACTCGTATAATTATATAGTTTTTAGTTATGTTTTATTATTGTTTTGTGTCAAATACGAGTTATTATTGTTTAGTCTAATTGTGTTTATGATCTTTTATATTTTTATGTAATTTGGTGTTTTTCACAAGTTTCTTTGAGTGATTTCAGATTACTAGAATTAAGGGCAAATCCAGTTCAGTTCCAGTTCCGACACCTTTTGCCATATCAGCTATATCTGGAGTTTCACTGAAGCAATAAGGCTGAAATTTTAACCGTGCAAAGTTAAGAGGCATATCTATCTTTTTCATGTTTTACACTTCTTGAAACGGAGTCGTTTTCCCTAGCGAAATCAACCATTAAGTTGGCTGATGTGCAATGACGTCTGTCCTAAGCAGTTTTCGCATTTTGACCATATCGTCCGATACACATCAGCAAATGAGCTGATTCCAACGGCTATGGATCAATAACTGATAGGGGAACATTTGTATAGAAGACCATGTGATGAGATAAAGCTTCCAATATTGAAGAAATCGACCATCAAGTTGGCTGATGTGCAATGACGTCTGTGCTGACCTGTTTTCGTATTTGGCCTATATCTTCTTCTCCACATCAGAAAATGAGCTGATTCCAACGGCTATGAATCAGTAGCTCATAGGGGAACATATTTATAGAAGACCATGTGATCAGATCAGGCCTCCAAGATTGACAAAATCGACCATCAAGTTGGCTGATCAAAATGGTCATACAATATGACGAAAATTGTTAGAAAAATGCACCCACCTATTATACCTACCTTTGAAATTTGTAAAGCTTGTCTCTTGTCATTTAGCCCTCCAAAATGTGTATAAATAGAGGGCCTTAGATGATTGTAGAGGATCATATTGTACATAGGTAGGATATTAGCCATTGTAATAAAATTCTCTAAGTTTTCTTCTTCTTTCTTTTCTCTAGTTTTCTTTTTCTTTAGAAAGAGCAAGAGGTTGGATAATTAATATTCTTCTTCTTCTTCTTTCTTTCTTTTATTTTCTTCTTAGATTTTCTTTAATTTTATGTTTATGTTTATAATGCCTATGCTAGGCTAAACTTCTATTTGGTTAAGGGTGATTTCAAAGCCCTAGACATGTTTTATAATTGATTTTCAGATTCTATCTATCATTAATTTTCTATCAAAGTTGCTTATGTTCTTCTACAAGAATTGTTCATGATGTTGTCTTGATTTGTTTAGGTGTACAACTAGATAGATCTTGATAATTATCTATTGCTAGTTTAGGAGTCTTGATCCGTGTAATTGTCTTGATTTCCTATTCATAAGTGGCAATTTGTGATTAATGATTATGGTCAAGTTTTCAATAATTGCAAAGTGGAACATAACCTAAGTTGAACAATCCGAGCTTATGTGTTTGTTGCTTAGATCAACCTATCTTTCTCATCATAAAGCTGCCATTAAATTGAATTTAGAGAGCTTATTCTAGGTTGTTTAATGGTTAGAGATTAAATAGAGAGCTTGTTCTATTTAACGACAAACTAAGGAAAGATTGGGGTAACAGAGCTTGTTGTTATCTACGGTTGTTAACTTTGATAGTTGGTTGGTATTGATAGATCTGAAATTGATTCTTAATGATGTCTAGTGGTGGAGAATGAAACCTTAACCATATTTTTCATATTTGATTCTTCTTACTTACTTGTTTTCTTACTTTTCTAGTTTGCTTATTTTTAAAAGTATATTTATTTTTTATTGGCTGGTTATACCGCCTAATTTGTATATTAACTTTGTTTTATTTTTATTGGCTGGTTATACCGCCTAATTTAGTATATATATTCTTATTGGCTGGTTATACCGCCTTGCATCTTATTCTTATTATTTACTTTAGTTTAAATCTGGCTTCAAAAACCCCTTTTCTTTTATTGTTCTTGAATTTAAGTTTTAAACTATTAACTCATAAACTAAAACCCAATCCCTGAGGACTCGACCCTTGCTAACTAATATACTTACAATTTATCTTTTTAGTGCAAGGTTAAATAAGATACACTCTTTTGGGTGCATCAAGTTTTTGGCGCCGTTGCCGGGGATTGTTTTCTTTAGTTTATTTGTTACTTGGTTTATTCTTATTTTCAGTTCTAATGAGTTTTATTTTCTTGTACATACGGGTTTTTCTGATCAAATTTTGAAAAAAAAAAAAAAAAAAAAAAAAAAAACGATGGAATTGAGCAATCTAACACTTGAAGAGTTGGTGGCATACATGAACATGGAGAATCAACAAGCCAATCTCACCTTCCCAGTTCAACAATTGGCCATGGGAGGATGTCAAGGCCATCAAGTGTTCCAAGACCAACAGTATGATCATTACTCAAACACTTACCTTGAGGGATGGTGGGATCATACTAATTATGGCTACTCGAAAAATTACCAAGAAGTAGATCCTTATGCCAATTACACTCATCCATCTAGCTTCAATCAATCATGGTCCCAAGAACCAGATCTTTTTCAACCACCACATATGACTCAAAACTCAGGTACTTCTTTAGAAGATCTTGTCTATTCTCTTGTTACTGATACATTGCAATTTCAACAGGAAACAAGGGCAAGCATCCAGAGTTTGGAAAAGCAAATGATCCAATTGACTAGTAGTATGGTGGGATGGGTAGCACAAAGATCTGAAGAACTCCCTGCCCAAACAATGATTAACCCAAAGGAGAATACTACTATTGTGACCTTGAGGAATGAGGAACAAGATGAGGATGAGACAAAATTAGAGATGAATTCTATTCTTGAGGATAATGAAGCCAATGATCCAAATAAGAGTATTTCAGCACCTGGGGTAACGTTTGAGATTCCAATTTTTACTAATGTTTCTTCTCCACCTTTTCCTAGTAGATTCGCAAAGTTCAAGGAGGATGAACATGAACAAGACACGCTGGAAACCTTAAACAGTTTGTTTGTGGATGTCATTCAACAAGTACCAAAAGATGCATCATTCCTCGATGAGATATGCACCACCAAGGATAATGGAATAATACTTGTAATGGAGAATACATCCACTGTTGTGCAAAGAAAGCTACCTCTCAAACGCATAAATTTGGAAAATTTCATGTATGAGCCTGACAAGCGTAAAAAGCCAAGAAGGGGTGTTGGTTAGATTCAAAACACTAACTCAAGTGTTAATTGGGAAGGCAGCCCAATTAAAGATGAAATTGCCAACCTTCCATATTCAGATTTGCTTTCTCTTTCTTTTCCTTTTTCTTTTATTATTTTTATTGTTTTTATTTTTATTTCTTATGTTTCTTTGTTAATTGTGTTTACTGTTTTTAAGTTCATTTAGGCTGCATAAGTTTCTTTTGTTTAATAGTTCTTTTCTCTTACATATAATTCTTGCATTGGGGGATAATAGCATTACATTAATGACAATGTAAGAATTATGTGTGGGGGGAAGAATTTAGGATTTTATTTAGAGTGTTTTGTTTTTGAGTCTTTTTATGTTGTTTTTCTTTCTGATCCTTGTTTTGAAAAACACTAGATGTAAATATAATTTATTTTAACCCCGGTTAAATGGCGGATAACGGTACTCCGTGATTATTTAAATCGGTTCCATCAGCTACCCACAAAACTGATATTGTATATAAATTTCTCTTCCAATTTCTCTTTCATTTTTTTTCATTTTTTTTTTCAGGATGGATGATATTCTCACAAGATTGCAGAAACGATTTCCTCCTTTTCCTCGAAATATTTTACTGAAGCTTTACCAAGTTCGATTTGAAAGATTAAGAATGCTTATGCACAAAGGGATTCCTGGAGACATACGTTGGATAATTGAAGCCAAGGCACTCGAAAAAGAAAAAAATGGAAAGTACTTCGTCCCAACGCATTAAAAAAATTTGTGTCTTTGGAGGTGCTTATCCAGGGAAAAATAACATATTTGCTGATGAAGCCATAAGAGTTGGAGTAATACTTGCCCAACAAAAGATCCAGTTGATTTATGGAGGCGGTAGTACGGGTTTAATGGGAGCAGTCGCTACAGCAGCACACGCCGGAGGAAGTCCAGTTCTAGGAATCGTGCCAAAACTATTCACAGATTTTTGTGGACCTACCTTGGGTAAGGAAATACAAGTCTGGAGTATCCTAAACGGATAACAATCATGTACCATTCTGCCGATGCATTCATTGCTTTACCAGGAGGTCTGGGTACATTGGAAGAAATAGCTTGCGTGGCTTCTTGGTCATCTTTGGTCACAAATAAGAAACCCATTGGTTTGCTTAATATTAATGGTTATTTTAGTAATTTGCTTTCATATTTAGATAATGCTGTGGATAATGGATTCATGTTTTCAGAGGCAAGGAGAACCATAATTTCTGCTACAACCATTGAAGATTTACTCAAAAAGCTCCAAGCTTATGAGTATTTATCTGCTACGGTTGTTTCGCAAACGCTCGGAAAAAGAAAAAGAGATATGGACGAGCAAGGAGTGGATTGCACTTTGTCTTTGTGACATTATCTAACATTTTGTTTGTTGTGTCTCAGTTATAATAAGTGGTTAGCAACCTCTACAGGTAATATCTCCTAAATTTTACCTTCTTAAAAAAAAAAAAAAAAGTTTGTTGTGTTTTAAGCAATTTAGAAGTATTCATTCTGAACAAGGTCTGAGTAAGGGAGACTTGAGACATACCTTGTCAGTTTGATTTCTTCTTTTCAAAAAAAAAAAAAAAAAGTTTGTTGTGTTTTAAGCAATTTAGAAGTATTCATTCTGAACAAGGTCTGAGTAAGGGAGACTTGAGACATACCTTGTGAGTTTGATTTTAATCTTTTTACGTTTACTTGTTATTTTTGTTTAGTATTTTAGGATTATTTAGGTTGCATGAGTTTGTTTTGTTTTGAGTCTAGTTATTCCTATTCTTATGTTATTAGTTCTTTTCT